>CAVNZL010000008.1:2857500-2965000 GCA_963693355.1 Pontia daplidice | reverse complement strand
GTTCATTATTTTCGTAGTACACTATTTGGATGATTTTCAATCAGGTCAGTGACAATCAAATTGGCATGTACACAACATTACAAAATTTTGCATGTTTATTAATTCATAAATATCTTGTAATATTACAATATATAGCCATTTCTTTAATGTTTTTTTTTTTAAATTTAGAGTTTGCATCAGATCTCCTATTATACCTGCAAGACCAACATACTCAGATGCTGGGAGTACAGACACCAATATTTGGACAAATACAACAGATTCCCCAAGTAGGACTTATAAAGAACCCTAACAAGATAAAGTACTTAGATAATCGCTACAAACCAGATTTTGTGAATTTAAAGACAATAATTTGATGTAAATTATGAATAATCAATTTATTTTGTATGAAAGTTTACATAATGAGTAAGGCTTAAACAGAAGATTTTAGTTCAGTGGAATGTGTTAGTCCCTATCCTAGTGAAATAGAAATAAATGTGTAAAATATTGCTTACTTATTTTATTTGTGTGTACATTAACATAAGAGAACTTTATAACCAAATTTGATACAAAAAGTTATATGAGACAGTCATCACAGTAAAACATTATTGTATCATTAATTCACATCCACACAAACACCTTAAGTCCAATGTCTTTCTAGTTTAAATAAACTAGAAGAAAATTATTGCTAGTGTCTTTTAAATCCATACTTCTTTCTCTCATAGAATAGATCTGTTTTTGAACTTCCAAGGTTCACAATCTTTGGGCATCCATCTCTCTGTAATGAAAACATAGAATTTTTATATGATAATATTATACATTTATCTATTCAATAAAATATGCAAGCATATGTAAATTAGGGTTTGTGGTATGACAAACATTAAATGTGCGTCTTACATCCTTTTCTTGAATGGTGCATTCTTTGCAGTAATATGCGTCAGAGACACCAGGGCCACCACATATAACACATCTTCCTTGATATGATCCGTAGTTACACTCATCACATATTCTTACCAAAGTGCATGGACGCACGTAAGAATCGCAGATAACGCATTTACCGTCACATTTCTCACACAAACGTCCAATGGCTAAAACAAATATTCAATAGTTTGAATGAATATATTATGTACAAACTTAATTAAAGTACAAAATTACTCACCGACGCCAGGTTGTTTTCGACAAAATATAAGATCGGGATGATGTTTGGCCATTTTCAAAACAAACAAACAAACCCTCAGTGTTTGTCAAAGAGCTGGAATCAGGACGTTACAAATATATGAATTATTTGTTGTTACGCTCCTGTTTATTTCGATAATGTTTATAATTCGATTTTTATAACCTAAACGGTAGTCGGTAAATATTTTAACCTTGTCAATTGTCATAAGAATTAGTCACAATTCACAAATCGGGCTTTGAAGTCTTGCTTCTTCATTCTCAATGTCAATTGTCTCTACTCGTTTACATATAATATGAAAAATGTCAAATGTCAGGTAAAAATCTTTTAATGTCATGTAAGATTGTGCTGCGAAACATGTGTTAGTTAATATTAAATGCTGCATTATTTTGGTAATAATTTTATGCTTTACTGGTCTTGTAGATCTAAAGAATGACGGCCGACAGTGATAATGATAGCAAGCATTCGGAAGAGGAGCAGCAGATGAGAGTTGAAGAACAGGAAGAAGATACTGGGACGTTTAAAGATTTGGTAAAGACCCGTTTATTTTATCAATATCCTCATTTAAAGGAATAGAAGAGGATTTACATAAATATTTTTATATGCTACTCTTATGAATTAAGTTTTTTCTAGGATAACAATTTTAGGTTATGTTCATCACAACAACATTATTAGCTTTAAACAATTTTCTTAATTTAACAAATCATATGGAAACTTTAAATTTTTAACTTTGATGAAATCCTTACAATTACAGGGCGTGGTCGACGTATTATGCGAAGCTTGTGAAGAGTTAAAATGGAAGAAACCATCCAAAATACAAAAAGAAGCAATTCCAGTAGCTTTACAAGGCAAAGACATCATTGGACTAGCTGAAACAGGGTCTGGAAAAACTGGAGCTTTTGCACTGCCAATATTACAGGCATTACTGGAGAGTCCTCAGAGATACTTTGCTCTAATACTTACACCTACCCGAGAACTGGCATTCCAAATTTCAGAACAATTTGAGGCTCTTGGTATGTCTCTTGAAGTTTAATTTTATAACACAACCTATTTAATGGTAAGAAAAAATATCATTGTTACTTTATTTTTTTAGGTGCAAACATAGGTGTAAAATGTGCAGTCATAGTGGGAGGAATGGATATGGTTGCCCAGTCTCTTACTTTATCAAAGAAGCCTCACATAATTATTGCTACTCCTGGCAGACTGGTGGATCATTTAGAAAACACCAAAGGCTTCAATCTTAAAGCTCTTAAATATCTTGTAAGTATATACATACATTTATAAAAATAAGAGTGAGTGAATAAAAGAGCAAGAAACTAGTTTCTGCTGAGTCTCTGAGTTTCTTGCTGGATTCTTATTGCGACATTGATATTTATGACATCCTAAATTGGTGGTACAGTTTTGCCCATTGTGATCTTTCATATTTCATAGACATTTTGTGATAAGCGTATATGAAATAATTATTACATAAATACCTTAAGATGCTTATTAAATCCAATTTCCAACATTAAATAAAATTTGAAATGTGTACCATCAGAAAAAACTAGATTTTGATTATCTTTTGTGACCTTTGATACCTTTTTGATAAGTTTTTCAGTTGGAGAAAATAGTTTTGTATGTTTGTATTGTAGGTGATGGATGAAGCTGACCGAATTTTAAACATGGACTTTGAGGTTGAAGTAGATAAAATATTAAGAGTGATACCTCGTGAGCGACGCACATATCTTTTCTCTGCTACAATGACTAAGAAAGTTCAGAAGCTACAGAGAGCTTCATTACAAGATCCAGTTAAGATTGAAGTCTCCACCAAATACCAAACTGTGGAAAAACTTCAGCAGTACTACATATTTATTCCTGTGAAATACAAGGTTTGTGTGTACAATCTGGTACTTGATAGTGCAGCAAATAATATATAAATTTGTGAGCTGTACATGTTTGAACTTTAACAAATTTCGATTCCCGCTACTTTAAAATATTATTTAGTTTTAGGATCTAAATATATTACATGATTTCAGGATGTATACCTAGTGCACATACTCAATGAGATGTCCGGTAACTCATTCATAGTATTTGTAGCAACTTGCGCGGGAGCATTACGGGCGGCTTTACTATTGCGTGCACTCGGCGTGCCTGCTGTGCCATTACATGGACAAATGTCGCAACACAAACGGCTGGCGGCCTTGAATAAGTTCAAGAGCAAAGCAAGATCTGTACTTATTTGTACTGATGTTGCATCAAGGTAACGTGTTGCTTACATTATTTTAAAAATATTAACATTACAAATTATAAAAATCTATAATACTTATTCCAGAGGTTTAGACATTCCTCATGTAGATGTGGTGATAAACTTGGACATACCTCTGCACAGTAAGGATTACATTCACCGAGTAGGGAGAACAGCTCGAGCTGGCAGATCAGGGAAAGCTATCACATTTGTGTCTCAGGTATGTACATAGTGTTATAATAACCATTTAAAGTATGGGTGTACCCTACCTTCATACATGTTTGATAAAATTTGCTTGATCTCCAGCAAGTATAGATGTGTACCATCAAGTAACATATTATTTTATTGAATGTATATGTACAAACAGTAATTATTCATGTTGATTATGAATTTGATTTGTAATGTATTATAAATGTTAAATATCTTATATTTAATTCAGTACGACGTAGAGTTATATCAACGCATCGAGCAGTTGATTGGCAAACAGTTGCCTCTCTATAAGACCGAAGAGAATGAAGTGATGGTGCTTCAAGAACGAGTTGCTGAAGCTCAACGACTTACCAAAATAGTATGTATTTTACTCTTGAAATTACTGACTTAAATAATGAAGTTTTTATATATATTTATTTATTTTAAATTTGAGAAGGGTTGGAACAAAAAAGAATTACTAAAATATCTCCCCTATTTTCTGCTTTTAGTTTGATACCAAAGAAGGGATAGTTTTAGTCATATAAACTATAGCTTATTTATTCACCAGGAAATGAAAGAACTTGAAGACAAGAAAGGTGCTAAAGGCAAGAAACGTGGTGCTGCTGATTCAGATGATGACACTGAGGAAGCAGCCGGTGTGCGCAGACGCATCAAAGGGAAACCCAAACATGGCGGCAAGAAGAGACGTTAATTTTAGATTTTTTTAAATACAGAAAACTAATTATTTAATTTTTAATTTGGCAATGTCCTTATGTTCATGTTTTAAAATAACCTTTCAGCTTTATTGATTTGGTAAGTTAAGCTTATCAAAGTTATAATATTGACCTAAATTTTTTAGGTAATGATAAAAATGACTTAATATGAAGTTGACTTGTGAGGGAAAGCTTATAAATCCTTGTCACAAAACCACATTTCTGCATTACATAAACTTGTCAAACAAACAAACACGATGTTTCAATGCTTCTTACAGTTTATTCTACAAATTAAAACAGTCATATTTTAAAAAAATAAATAAATAAAAATGAGTCATTCCCCCCAATAAGGGTTGTCGATACCAGTGTTCGTACTTACACTAAGCGTTAAGAGAAATCACAACATGTTTTAATTTATTTCATCATTATTTATTATTTCTATACAAATAGAACTGTACAGATAATTTTTTAAATTATTTACCACATGTCATTCTTCACAAGACTTTTTACAAAAAAACTGAAATAGACACAATGCATGTGGCAATCACATGCTCTTCACTTACATACCACTAGTCTAGTCACACTTCACCACACTTTGCCTGCTCAACCCCACAAGACCCCGCGAGACCCACAAGGCTAACGGAACCTCTATCAACATCACAATCAAACCAAATCACCACCGGCTACTATGCATTGGCAATAATGGCAACACAACTATGCAACTGTACACAGCAGTCAACTATGTTAACCGTGCTGTGCTATGATTATTTGACAATCTGGCAGCCCTATTGTGCTAACATTTCCATATACATTTCCACCTTCCAAGTGCTAAATAACAGATGTTATTCAATTAAAACTTAACACTAAAGTGGCTAGCATCCAAACCCTATCGCGTTATTAGATCATTTTGTAAATGCTCAATATATTTTAAGGCATGACTTTAAGAATCACAAAAGTTATTTAACACCTCCGCTTAATCAAAATAAGTACAATATAAATTTTGTCATATAAAACATGCCATGGCAGTGATGTAACACTTTTCTTTTGTCTAAATGCATAAACATTTTTCGAAGGTGAAAATGTATATTAACAATTGTTCTTAGCTAAGTGCTTTTTTGAATTACCACATAAGTATATTACTTCTTAATTTATAATTTCGTTTTGCTCATTCTACATCAACTAATAAACTGATTAAAATTAAAATTTAAAATTTTATAAATACCAAAATTCTATTTTCATATTAAATAAAAAATAATTTATATTTTCTTGAAAATACATTGTACAAAACAATAAAATAAAGAAATCCCAGCCAAATATAACTGTGAATTTCTAAAATAAGTATATTTAATATTTTTGGTTGTATTAAAAATTATTTAAAATGCACATTTTAACTTACAGGTATAACATGAAAAAAAGAAACAGTAGTTATATTGATAACAATTTTAATGTTCTTTTTTTTTACAATTTTTAGTAAAGTTGTGGTAATACAAAATGCACAAGTATAATTTCAAACTAACCCAGTCTCTATAAACTTTAAAAACAAATGCCCAAAGCGCTCTCAGATAGAATCTTTTCATGAAGAAGCAATTGTTTCTGTTCTGCAATCCTATAAATTCCACTGTTTCTTAACTTAATCTTGTTATAAATAAAGGTAAAATAGGTTAAATACCAGCAAAGCCATCATAATTTTTACAATTCTTCATAATTCGTAAATTTATTTACAAATTGTAACTAAAACAAACTCAAGTGAACAGAAAAACACAGTCGCACTAAACTCATTATGACTAGCATAAAACTTCTTGGACTTACAACATATTGCTTCAACAGATTTTTTAGGTTATATGCCTTGATGTAAAATACTTTGCTATCTCAGTAATTAATGATTTGTTGGTTAATATGTGAGTGAGATTCCGTATTAATCTAATAAAATACACATCCAATGGTTTGAAAAAATCATAGTTTCCAAGTGCGCTGAGGGCCCTAAACCGATATCACAAGTTTCATTATACTTATTGAGTCTCATCGTAATGTTTCGCATTTTCGTTCGCTTTACAAATTCGTTACTCTACTGTACAATATAACAAACTGCCAGAAGAGCGAGAAAATTATTTTACAAAAGACACAACAAGGCGCTATTCAAATCGTAAACAAATCAAACGGAATAAATTAATATGCACGTACATTCTACATACAAATTGGAGCGCCTCATTACATCACAGAAATAAGCGACAAGTTAATACTTACATTGGAATGACACGAGGATTGGTACAAGGCAACCTTGGTTGATTCTGATGGATATTGCTCAAATACACTGTCACAACACTAGACACTTGTTCTTTCACTATTGGTGTTCACAATCACTGGTCACGAGTAGGTCCTTGGGGCCTGAGACCCTCGGCCTGCGAGGCGGGCAGAGCTGTGCGGTTGGAAGCGGCTCACTACACCGATTCAGTTCAAGTCACGATCTTCTAAGTACTTATACTCAAACGTGAAGCCTTCCTTTTTCCGCTGGCCCCACTTCTCATAGTCAAAGTATATGTACGTGCCCTGAAACAATTGCAATTTTACAATTATTTTTTGAATTGCGTATGCATCCTTAGAAAAAAAAGAAGAAATATACATTTTTACTGAAAATTTTCTTTTGAAGTTTTATTGTTCATTTACGTTTTATTTTAAACCATCCAAATTGTAGTTAAGACGCTGTCTAACAACTAACCTGTTCATATTCCTCATTGATAACCTTTGGCTCTTCATGCCTTTGGAACCACATCATGTATTTCGTATGGAACCGCCAGCTCTGCTTTTTCAGAGCTTTTGCTGCTAGGTACTGAGCTTTCGTGCCCTCCATGTAGTAGAACACAAAGAATAATGTTTCTGTAGAGAGTCGTTGGAAGAATTCTACTGTATCTGAATGGGGTAGCAGCACCTGGAAACAGATAATAGTACTAAGTAAAATATTTATTGCTTATGGTCAAGTTAAAGCTACATAGAGTAGTTACTAATATTACACACTGAAATTAATGTAAGATCTATAATAAATTATTAAATAATTCAAGCTGTAAAATACATTTGGGATATTTTAGAAAAAAATGGTCATAATTATTTACAAAATAATTTGTGGATGTAGCTTTAAAGTATAGTTCTTCTGCCCTTACAGAAAAAATTGTAATACAAACTGGAAGAGGGGCAATAAATAATTATTTTTTTGTTATTTTTTACCTGATTATAATACGCGGGCGTCTGGCAGATATTCCGAGGCAGGTATACCCTCGTTCTCTCTGAATCTGAGGGGTGTGGCATATGATAGAATGCTGTTTCTAACATCTGGTACTGTAATTGCTGCTCCTAGAAAATTGTTTGACTAAATAATATACATGAAAACTGATCTTTTTTAGTATCAAATGGATATGATAATACCCTTTTCTCAAGCAACATTATTAACAAGCTATTAAGAGTACCAGAATGCACACTTGAGAAGTAAAATGAAATAAACAAGTTTTCTTTAAATATTTAAGGTATAAAAAATTTATATATTTTCCTTTGCCAATAAGATGTGAAATGAACTTCACAAGCCACATAATCAAAAATCAATAGTAAATGTAATGTATGTAATGTAATAATTTTTAGCACAATATAATTCTATGGTTAAAAAAATTCAAGCAAACTCAATATGCATATAGAAATTAATAGAATCAGGCGTTACGTTGCGGAAGTCCATAGGAAAAAACCCTAATAGACCCATCTACAATACTCCGCGAAACGTGTGGGGGTGAAACATGCGTTTAATGGTTGTGGGTTTTTTCGAGGAGTATTGCTTGTAGAGTCAACAATATGTGGATAAGGATACGAAATGACATGCTGGGATGGTTCAGTCACATAGAAAGAATGAATGAGGGTAGACTGACAAGGCGTATATATAAGGCGGGGGTGGGGCTGGGAGACCTACCCGAACATTTTTGGATCAGATTCAGAATGTTCAGGGCAAAAGCATCCATAACGGACTAGAATGTATGATGAATTTAATGAGTGTGGAAGAAGCGAGATAGGTATGCAAGGATCATAGCAAGTGGAGGTCTGTGGTCTCTACCTACCCCAATGGGGAACAGGCGTGACTTATATAAATAAAAAAATATGCGAGTGTTGAAAAAACTTACCGAACTAAGTGGTACAGGTCCTAAAGGCGCGACTCCTAATAAAGGTGGAATATGCGCCTGAGATAAAGGTACACCTCGTCTTGCATTTTGCTGTAACATATAAACCGTCCATTAATGCATAATTAAGAAAGCAACATAATAAATAAACATGAAAAAAAACCTCAAATTTATATTTCTTTATTAAACTTTGCCTATTGACTGAATATATTCGATATGTCAGTAACTATGAAATACATAAAACTCTAATAACAATATAAAAAATACTGTATAACCGCAATGTGTGGCCATGACCATCATTGCTAAAAAATCCGAAACGTTGGTATAACATCTGTTAATAGTACCCTCATGTTATGCTATTTCTGGGTTGTTGCATCCAGACCAAAAATATGCTCATCTGTTGTAGACCGTACCGGGGCTCGTCTGGGGCGTTAAAATAAAATTGGATAATGCTGTAGCAATATTGACCTGTAAGCCCGCCCGATGCACGGCTTCCTGTGCCATACTCTTGAGCGTGGTGGTGGCGAGGGGGTCAGGCGGCTGCGCACTCGCGCCGCTGCTCGCACTCGCCGCACTCAGCGCTGGCGTGCTCGGGGTTTCGCTCGCACGGCCACTGCAAAACATTCAAAGGTGGTTGGTGGTCGATAGAGCCAGACTCTTTTTGTTATAGCGGGGCACATACATTCGTAAAAGTTTCAACCATATAGATTTATAAGGTACAAAAAGGATGCTCCGGGGGCGAACCGTGCTGTTACATCATAATGGTTTTCCATGTATCTATTGCTGAACCCTGACATTATTTTGCTTTTGGGTGCAGTCTCTATTCAAAATCGCGAAGTGGAATTTCTGTCGGTTTACATAAGAGTGGAAAAAAAGTAGTGATAATTAATTATAATTGTTAATAATTGAGAACAATAAAGTACTTTCGTCAAAAAGGTTTTCTCAAACACATAAACGCGACGAGGTAAATTTGTTCACGGGTTTTTTTCGTGGAGTATTGCTATTTGAGTTTTGTATTATGGACTTTCGCAAAGGAACGCCTGACTCCTATCTTATATATAAAATCTCCATCAAATCTTGTCCGCGATGGACTCCTAAACTATTTAACCGAATTTAAATTAAATTGGCACATCGTGAGCAGTCTGTTCCAAGTTAAGAGATAGGACAGCTTGATCTTTAATTATAGTCACAATTTTATTTTATTGCAAATTATTTGTCTATAATTAATTGACAGTCACAATTGTCTGTCCAAAGACAGATGTGATACTTTTCGACTGGATTGAGAAAGTAATCAATAGATGGCACTGCTATGGTAAAACTACAAAAGTATCATAAAAAAATAATTTATTAACCTAAATAAAGTATAATTTATTTTTAGAAAAAGCTAATATTTTTATTAAACTAAAAAATGATTGCTAGAAATCACATTTATGGCAAAACAACGTTTGCCGAATCAGCTAGTACTATATAATTATAACATACTTATTGAGCATATGTTGCGGCGTATGATGCGCGTTGACGGGTCCATTGAGCGTGACGGGCGAAGGCGGAGAAGGCGTCGCACTATGCGTGCTGGCGTTGCTGACCGTACTCGTGTTCACGCTCGCGTTCGGATTGGGATTCGCGATTGCGCTCGCGAGCGTCGTCGCCGATGAACTTTTCGCCTGCGGAGAAAGTTTATTATTAACCTAGTATAATATGATGTAATTACAATTAAAATGCAATTCATTTGTTTAACAGTCATGTACGTTAAGATTTCTATTCTCAAATGATTCAAATTACTATTTTGGTATTTAAATACTAAAATATAAATGACACTTGTAAGTGAAATAAGTAAGCATAAAATATCTGTAGGACACTATAGGACCTTAAAACCTTGACTTTCAACATCTAATAGGCCCCTTATAGAACAAAAAATTAATTTAATTAGATAATTAAAATTAAAGCACTTTTAGTAACACATGTCCTGATTAAAATCATTTTTTAATAGCGCTGTTATCCTGATCTAAATCGGAGCATAATTGAAAGTCAAAATAGGATAAAAAGATTCGTTAAATTTCCTGCTGATATTTTCTTTAATTGACTATGAATATGACCATATGAATAAAGTGAACTGTCAAAATAATGATTACAATTCTCGAGCAGCATAGCAGACCCGAGGTCTAGACTTACGGGCGCAGTCGCGAGCTGGTGGGGCGTGGCTGACACGGGGCCGTTCTCGCACACCTCTGCAACAGACCACACAACTGTCTCTCCCTCTTCAAACAACACTTTTATAGGTCACACATATTCTGGCCGTACAAACACAAAAAATAATAAGCTTTCCAAAGGTAAGGAAGCTCGTTCTGTAATTTTATCTTTTGCAGATTGCATTGGCATTTGCCAGTAGCAGTAATGGTGTTGGCCAAAATTTCTACGGTAAGAAACAGAATTTTATTATTCACAGAGCTCAGAACTCTGAATTCAGTGGATTTCGATTTCGAAAGATTTATGACATTATGTTATAAAATAATGTTTACTATATTTTATGATTAGTAGATATAAGATACGAATTTGGTAAATTACCACCTTAAAGATATATAGTAAGCATTTTGAAAATAAAAAAAACTGTTATACTCTTGAAACAGAGCTTTTTAGACTCTCACATAAGTTCAGTGAAACATTTTTATCAGGCTATAAACATGAAAGAAAAAAAAACGATTACACAAAAAACAAAATAAATGCTGTCTGTGATTACCTATATTTCGATTTTCCATTTTTAATCAAATCGTGCACAAACAATGATTTAGTATCAACTAAATAACATTTGTGACGTAGAAAGGTCACGATACATTCTATTAATGAAAATACATTAACACTAATTAGAGAAAACATTAAGTATGTAACCATTTCATTAGTAAATCACTTTCCACTAATGTCAATATAGAACCATATTTTTCGTTCGCGCCTAAACCATTTTTATTTATCCGCACTAACGCACGTCAAGCGAAGCGGGAACTGGCCTGTCATCGCGTTTGGATTCCCGCCAATTTGCGTGATTCGCAAAATGGCGCGCTGCCAATTTTACACACGTGAACTCACCTAACAGTTAATTTGATAACGCGTTTGTTTTGTAAACAAATGCACTGGGAAATATCGTTTTTATATATCGATTAACTATAAATTATATTTAAAAAATTTACGGTCCAGTAAATATTCTATTCATATCTGATGGGATTATTTCAAATATGGTGACGAAGTGGCTCTTAATAGATTTAGGCAAACTTTGGCAGCTTAGCAATATGACGTCACGCGTTACTATATAATATAATGAAAATTTAGAACAAAATAGATATTCAGATTTATTTTAAAATGCACCTATATCCTAATGATTGATTTACTTTGCTTTGCCGGTCATATTAAGCAACCAGAGGAATTGGAATGAGCTATTTAATTAGGGATATATTGTTTACAAGTTGGAAAAATCCAAAAAAAATTGAAGACATGCCAAAGCATTTTTCATGAAGCTGACTGCCTACAATACGTATGCGCCGCTCGAATCGTTTTGAATTCGAATTCACATTCATATTATACACCTCTATATTTTCATTAATAATAAAATGAACATAAATTCTGAGACATTTCAAAAACACATATGAAACACTTACTTGGTTTTATAACAATTACCGACCAAACAAAAACACACATAAAACACAGTCTCACCAGTGTTATTAGGCCGCTGATGAGGGGAAATGGGCGGAGGCTGCTTGATAGGCGTCGACGTCCCAGACACGCCCGTACTGTTTACACTGTCCAAAGTAATAATACAAAATTACTATATAATCTCATTTATCTATACTAATATAGTAAAGCTGAACATTTTGTTTGAACACGCTAATCTCTGGAACTTGTTGGATAATCTATGTATCGAGGAAGGCTGAGTGAAGCTCACGCAAAAACCACTGAACTGATTTTAATGACACTCTACACCAGAATAGCACATAGATTAATTAAACTACTAATAAACTCAAATAGGCACTCCACCAAGAGTCTTTATTAGAAAGCGTAAATATAAAACTTATATAAACTCATTTATATCATATAGGCCTCTATTCAACGAACACAGAAGCTCTATTAAATTGTCTATAGTACATGAGAGTTGTAGCCACTCACCTATTATTCGTAACGGAGTGGTTGAGCGCGCTGAGGTTGGGGCTGGCGGCCGCACCACACGACAACGCGCGCAGCGGCATCGGCTTCACCGGCTGAAACATCAACACGCACACCTTGTCATAACACACACATAAGCCAGTAGCCACTCGAGTGGTTTCAAGTTTTTTCTATACATTTTAATGAAGATTATTCCAATATATCACCATTGCAGACACTTTCCATTTACGAAAAATTGTATCGCACATATTTAACTAAAGCTCGCTTTTCAATGCCTTTAAAATGTACAATGTTATGGTATATTATCAGTCAGCCATATTGTGAAAAAACCATCCAATAACAAATATTATCACTATAATAATGAAGAAAATCATCGACTTTTTCTTTTAATTGGCTACTCTAAAAGGCGGAGTTGCAAGCCCTACGACATTTCAATGTAGAGTTTTTTACCCCTATATTAACACGCGTACAATCAGTAGCCAACAAATATATCTTAATTTATTACTTATTAATATTAAAGCCAACCATTCGTCTCCACTAAGGTGCGGTAAATCATGTAAATGACGACATTAACTGTAGTTGCAAGGCCCACACATAGATTTATATAATAGTGAACTATTAAAAGAATTAGGTATAAAAAGGAAATAATTATATTTAGTTATATTTATGGTATTGAGTACGCGCAAACTGATAAAAGATCTAAAGAAATTAAAAAATAATCGCGTGCACGTACATGCTGACGGCGTACGTTAAGGGCTGTTATCAAGTTAGTTAAACAATTAATAACCCAAGAACGGCTGAATCGATTTGGTTGAATCTTGCCAGCTAAGAACTTGACATCCGATTTTTTTTTACTTTAGGTTCTAATAGCTTTACAATGTCAATAAACTTTAAACATTGAATAAAAACAATATTTTCATGATTGACGTGAATGTAGTGATGTGAGCTATCGATACTCACTTTAGTTGATTCGTCCTTTTTCTTTTTGTCGATATCGACAGATTCTGACGTATGGTTGTGTAACTCTGCGGGTGACGTTAACGGGCTAGTTCCTGTAATTGAAATTTTTCATGATTAATCATCCAAATACAAAAAAACAGGCAAAACAAATTTACACTCATGCATACATTTATATATTTGTTTTAGAATATACAGAATAGATGTAGTGTTATTTAGTTTCTGAATTTGTGTTTGTTAAGTGGTAAAGAAATGTTACGGAGCAGCTAAGACATTATAATATAAATAAAAAGGTTCTCAATTCTAATACTGTAACTTTTAAACTGTGTTAACAAAACACTTTTTTCATAAGAAATGAGTGAATAATTAGACCAAATAGAATTTTTCTATTTGTTTGGTGGGATATGAGTGAATAAGGGAGCTACCCGAGAGCATGCTGGTGGGCGACCTGGGCGAGTCGTTGCTGTTGTTGCTGTCGGTGGTGGCGCTGGAGGGCACCCCGACGCCGCTCAGCTCGATCTCGTCCAGGCCGTGGATGTCCTCGTAAATATATTCGTTCTCCTCGTAGCCCGGGTCCTGAGACGACGTTATATAATATTCCACGTCCTCTTTAATACCCTTTATCTGCAATGGGATCGATTTCTTTTCTTTACGTAAATCTAGCTATCTATAAAGCGATTCATTGGTGATCAACCTTCGTTTACAACATTTTTATATATTTATATATTAGTTATCAGGGTACAGAAAAATTCATTACTACAATAATACAATTAATGATTGAATATATCATTTGCTGACCACTATAGATGCAAAGCACTCCAAACATCCAATTAGATTAAATAAATTTGCGTTTATAAATTACTTATATAAATCGTAGCACACTCTGAAATCGGTTACTTAAGATTTAGCGTGAAGGTCCAACATTCGAATCTCTGGAAGGCCCAACGTAAATACACATACACACACACAAATCGAACATAAATTTGAGTAGAAATTGGAAGGAGGCTAGTATATAAGAAGCTCCATACATCTAGTATATAAGAAACTCACCTGGTCAACTTCAACAGACATATTATCTAGCATCCGCAGCAGCGTCTCCAGCTTCTTGATATGATACCTGTGCCGTTCCAGTTTGGATTTGAGGTCATCCATTCGATCCTGCTTCTCCTTATCTAGCCGTTTCTTCTTTCCCACTAATAGCGATTCCACTTCAGATTCAAAGAGATCAATCTGGAATTTATTCATCGGAGTTGAGAGAATATTCTTTAACATTTGAAACTGAGATAGATTTGAAGTTGGTTCTTGGTTAAATATTGATATTGATCCTTCATATATTATGAAATAACAAACATATTTAAATTATTATAGTTACATACAAAACACACAAGCGTGACATTTTAAGAAATTACATATATTTTTATTTCATTTCATTGAGGGTTTTTATGCAGTCTTAAAATGATGCATTTTCTTAAAGAAACATGTTTAACGTCTCTCGTTAATAATGAATGATAGTTCTATTAGTTTCAACCTCCACACTCTACAAAAGCTTGGCTTGTCTGTTTTATTTCTGTATACTACTGAACCAATTATGATTAATACAAATATTATTAAGGTATCTAAGGTAAATAATACACAACCAGATATGACAGTACTGTTCGCGCAATCTGGTCGAGATTTAGTTTATATATTTTTAGATGATACATATTATAAGTATCATCTAAAAATATCTCAATAGAGAAGTAGTTTGTCTGGTTTACAATATTTATATTAGTCGATTAAGCGATACTAAAATATACAGAACTTGAAATAAGTAAATGAATTTGTAATTATTTTAAAGTACACCAGAATCATAATCATAATTATAAAAATAGTTTTACCAAATATCAAGACTACATTGATATGGTACTCACTTGTAAATTAAGGGCGTCAATAGAAGAGACAAGCCACGTTGACATTTCCTCCCGCTCCTTCTGAGCTGGGTCGAGTTTCTGAGCTGCACCGAGGCCTTCTTTTGAATACGCCTTTGTCTTTGTTTCTCTCTCGACCACTTTAAACCTTTCCATTTGCTGAAATTAGACAATTCTTATTAAACTATAATATTTATTCTCTTTTTTCTTTTCATCTGCTTCGTTAGAAATAGACTTCCACAATAAACTTGCATCTAAGACCAGAAAAATTAATTGACAAGCCGTACTAGTTTCCCTAAATATATTCTTAAGAAATCAACAAATCCTATCCATAATTCAATAAGATTGGAAACAAATACAGCCAGATAATCTCAAATTCATTGAATTTTAAAACACACTTTTATAGGTCACATGATATGATCAGTCTCAGTTTTATATAGTTTGAGTATATATTTTCATATACAAATGGTGATCCATTTGTATATGAAAAAAGGTAAATAACCTTAAAGCAAATGAATATGATGTGACAATAGTTACATATCTCGCATCTTCCTACAAACTTTTAGGAATAAAATAGCATGTATTTGTCACATTTATTTATAACATCCATGTCACATGATTATCCTGACATACCTCTTTCACTTCGTCCACTTTCTTAATAGTCACCACACATCATTGAATTTTATTTGGTCCCTCAACATAATCTTGACCTATGCCAAAGACATACCAGCTCTATCAGTCCACCATGGCCCACAATTACCACTCTGTATGATGCCTAACCAGTATATTTGTGTACACATTGTAGCTGTGAATCCTTACTAGTTGTAACTCATTTCATATTATAAATGATACATTCAAATTAATTCTATATATTATGGCACTAAGACTAATGAGGTTTTGAAAAGTTGAAAATGTGAAGAATTTTTTAAATACTGATTTGTAAATTATACTTATATAATATAGGTATGATATTAATGTCTTTTTAGACGTAATGTGCAGAGGCATGAACCAGAAAGATAAAATTAAGGTTTTTTGGAAAGAGGAGGAAAAATAACTATTGTATGATTTACCATTATCAAATAAACTTTGTTTAAAACCAGTTAACGTTTCAAATTAATGTCTATGGACATTAAAAATATCAAATATGTACTTCATTTTAATTATTTTATATTTACAATGTTTTTTAGAAAAATCATTGAGAAAAACCTTTTTCTGGACAAGATTGAAAATGGTTTGCTAATATCCCAAGATTTGTTACAAGATACAGGATATTTTTTTATCTACCTACATTAAATCAATTTTCATATATTTTGTAAGTAAGTGTATGCTTTTTACCCTATAGCAGGTGCATTGATATTAACAAGTTTTTTCATGTGCATTATTAACTTGTATTGAATGAATTTTATAATATTTAAAGCTTCAAGAACTTTTATAAATTTGTGAATCAACATAGATAGATTGTTAAACATAAAATTAAATCTAAGATACCAATTTGTAAATTGCAATGGAAATGTTTCAAAATTATCACATAATCTTGTATCATTTGCTTTGAAGATTATTTTAATTTTTTTGAATTTGTATGTTTTTGACTTCAAATTCCTTTACTTAAAGGGATGAGTTTGTAGTGAGAAAAAATTAAACTACATTTTTTTGCAATTTGTATGAAGTGGACTATAATAGAAATATAATAAATAAATATTTGTAACAATACATTTACATATTCGCGCAACATATACTTAATGAAATGTAGGATTTAAAATTAGATTTTATTTTTCAAACTCAGGTAACTCAAAAATAAAGCTGGACATATACTAAGCCAGTTTAATCAATCAGTCTCATATTAATATGTACAATTATAATATCCTATTAGATATGTAATAGCGTTTATCCACATCACTATCAGTTTTTACCATATGTTGTAAACATAAAAAAAAACTTACTGTTTCTATGAGTTTCCTATTTTCTAAAAGAGTACTCTTATCCTTAATTTCTCCCGAAGCAATCCATGATTTGATCTGATCTCGTAGCCTTTGAAGCTTTTTAATTTCTTTCTTGAGATCCGCCTCATATTTCTCCTTCTGATTACTGTTCGTCGCATTATGTACTTTTTTCCAAATATCTTCAAATGTTTCAACCCCTTCTGTGACCTTTTTTAAACACCTGTCTATTTCACCTGAAAGCAACATATCTTGTATCAATATAATAAAACCTATTGGAAATTTCAACTTTCTAACGATACGTGAGGATGTTGATCGAAGAATATCATTGTTAAGCCACTCTCCAATCATCAATTACCCTGTTTATCACGTAAATGTAAATTCTATAAACGAAATTTACGTCTAAAGGCACGTATTTGTAATTACGAAGAAACCATAATTTTTTATGTATTATGCCTACACTGAGAGATCGCTATAATGTTCTTCTTCTAAGGAAAACTGGAAGCTCCATCAAACAGACAATAGAAGTCTAGAACACGTACCTACATAGGTTGGGGTCAATCTCTAACCTGATAACAACAATTTACCTTGCAGTTTCCTTGTCGCAGCCATAGCTATTTACACATGTGGACAAATGTTCCGTACATATCCTAAGCATACAAACTATTTACAGGGAAATGCACTAAAATTATTGATAAACAGACGAACTACACATCTGAAGCTTTGTTCGAAACCAAGATGGCTACCGTACACCGCTTGAAGTATCAATGACTGAACGCATCCAAGCAGATTATAACAGAAAGATTCTGTTTCGTGCCTGAAAATGTATTCAAAACGCAATTTTCATAAATAATTGTAATGATATAACGTTGTCACAAAAACAACAACTTCGAATTTCCTAAAATGTGATTTCTATTTTATCGTCGCGTAAACCATAAATCAAGAGCGCAGCCCGCAGGCGCAAAATATTTCCTATGCAATAAACAATAGAGAAATGAACAATCACAGATAAAATAAATATTTCTGCACAGATATGATATAGACAGGTACTTCCTGTTTTATATGGATTTTGATAAAATTTTATATATATACTAATATTTAGATATTCATCATAGAAAATTAAAGGATGGGATTAGGAAAATTAAAGGAATTATATTAAATTTGCTTTTACCAAGTTTTATTTTTTCATTAAGATTTTTATAAAAAAATTAATATATTACATTACAATATAATAAACTATCAAGGAACATCTGCTCTCACACCGAGCATCTGTACGACAGTTATCGCCCACCCCCACGACCCCCTGTACGCTTGAGAGAGGTTGAGGACGCCATCGTTGCTTGGGCGACCGGCCCGATCCCTGCCCACGAGGACCCGATCTTCTTCTCGCCCTCGCAGGTCCTCACCTGTCCGGTCCAAGACCACGACGACGATGTCCCGTGCTCGGCAGGGTGCACTTGCCCTCTACGCGGACGATACGGCGTACGTGGCGACATCGCTCAATTGCAGACACGCGGACATGAAACTCCAACGCGCTCTGGACCTCCTGCCAGAGTGCCTGGAGAGGTGGAGACTCGCCACGAACGAACTCGCCCCTGCTCGCCGATCTGCTCTCATACATAACGATACTTCGTTAATTGAAATTTTGACAATTTTGCCAAGAATATTGAATAACACGCAATGGCAAGACTGAAACTAGTCTAACTTATTTAAAATACCGATGAAAGCGTTTTCTATGCTCGACAAAATACATTTGAAAGTAAGAGTAAAGCCCACAACAGAACAATTAATTTATTTTCTTTCTAATATTTCTGATGTGACTTTCGATCGCCATGAGTAAGCTTTTTTTTTATAAAATCCCCCTGTTTGGAAAATGGGTAGAAGGCTCACCTGATCGAAAGAGATACCACCGCCCATTTACACTCGCAATGACATAGGCCGCACAAGTACGTTGCCAGCCTTTAAGATTCTTTTCTTGAAGGTCACTGCCGCTTGACAGCTGGTTCTACAAACCGATGGTGCGCGGCAGAAAGATTCTTCTGAATGGCTTAGGTGTGGAACGGCAGACATCGAGGTGATACGGATGAAATTTCGTATGCCTCGATGTCAGCTGCAGGTATCAATTCGAACAGCTCCTCCGAACACCTCCCACGATAAATGCGATAGAAGAAGGAGAGAGACCCAAAACTGGCAAACCAATTGCAAAATATTTCAGGAAGTCCATACGTTGAAACGCTTCGAAAAAAATTTTGGGCCACACCCGATTGAAGGCTTATAAGCAAAGTTCGTTATATTTTTCATATAACGGGTTCGGTTCCTAAAACAGCCATGTTATTATTTAAATATCTTTGAAGAAAGTTTCTTTCTTAAATTCAAATAATGCTTCTTTTTGTTAAATCTACAATATTCAAGCTATTTTCTGCATAAACCATTATTCCATCTGATTATGAAAAGGTGAGATAAGTACACAAGTAAATATAAATTAAAAAAGCTGACAATTTGAGCTATACATAAAGAAAGAACGTCAACACGAGCTTGGTTTTTTTTTTCACAAAAATTCTACGAGGATAACAAAAAACATGATTTTCAAAAATCAGGCATTTGGTCACATCCATATCGTAAGTCATTAAAATAGAGATTTTTTTTCGTTTGTAACCCCAACTAATGAACAATCGAATTGAGAGATACACCTATATACTAGGAAAGTCGCTTAAAATTTACATGTGACTGTTTTTTTTTACATTTTGAAAATGGTTCCACGCTCTTGGACTACATCCTCTTCGCGCCCTCAACCAAGATCAACTGTGTCGAACTGTCCATTTTAAATCTGATAAAGCATTTATTATTGAAAGCATTGTTTGTAATTAAAACATGCATAACGCTATGAAGTATTAACGCTACAAAGTCTTTCTTTTGAAATTGTTAACAGCAGTCATAGGTCTATAATGAAAGATTTACTAATGATTTATTAAAACATATTGTGTCCGCTCTTTTCGATTAAACTATGAACTTGAAAGCGACGTTTTAAAGTCGACAATTTTATCTGTTACACCTCCTTCATTATAAATGTGTATGGAATTTAAAAACTTTCACTAAATACATCTAAGTTTGCTAAGTTAAAGGTAAAAAAACAAACATTTTCATTTAAAATTATTATAATAAAAAAAGTAGGTACATTTATACAATTATAAACAATCCAGAGTTCTAGGGACACCTCAGTCTTACCGCAATAAAACAAATAAATATATTGCATTTGATATCTATTCGCAAGGAACTTCTTATATACATTTCAACAATTTTCATGCCCAAACTCTGGATTATAACTGTCATTATCCTATAATTTACACAACTGTACACCCCTTTACAATTTTGTCTTATCAGCTGTTAAACTAAGGCAATGCTTCATCTTTTACCCTAAAAGGCCACATGCATGTCTTCACTAGATCTGAACAGATTAGACTACTGATCCACAAATTAATAATTTTTAACAAATGGTTTTGTTGTTCAAAGCCTGATGATACAATTAAAAGTGTAAGCCTAGAAGTGCAAAACGTTTGTTGATACAATATAAAATAATAATTAGCTTTTGACACACCAAATTAAAACAAAATAATGATTTTTTTTTGTATGTACTGATATATAGTGGAACTCAGAGCAATCCAATAGATTGAAGCGTTTAGTACAGGAGCTCTGCTCACAAGATAATTCATTCAATATAGTAACTAATCTCTTAACCCTGTACAATAACATTATTTTGTGACTAAAACATTTTTTGTAGAATAAATTACAATTCCTTGCAAAATTTAGAAATTACATGTCCATATAGAAATACACAATATTATGACAAATAGTTAATCTATGTACAATTACTTCGTGTGAATTAAATTAAACAAAAATTAAATGCCAACAGCTTTGATGTAGTTACTACAATTCTCATAATTTCATTTAGTTTCACCTTACATGAGAACTGTCCAAACTACAAAAGTTAAGATCACAGACACCTATTTATACCTATATTATATTGTGATGACTAATCACTTATCTAGAAACTTAATCAAAATGGAGGATATATATTTTATTTCCATCTGTATTAGTTGGTCTAGCAATATAATTTTTAAACAAATATATAATGCTATATACATAAGAAAACCTTTATATGGATAAATGGAAGATACAAGACTTTTAAATCAACTCAAAGCCTGTAAGTTTATTCAGCAGTCTTCATGTGGACTCCTGATATCAAGGTTTCAAGTTGTATTTCGGGAATAAAAAAATCCCTATAAATTTGTGGGGCAAATATTATGTAACACGATACGAAATATTTAAAATAAAAAAATTATGTAAGATATATATAAGATACTTTGGAACTAATAAATAGGTAAAGTATTGCTTCTTTAAAACAAATCCAAAGATACAAATTTTGTTAAATATAAAACAGCAGAATTTGATGACATTAATTTATTTATTTTTCCTTTATATGCGTCCCTCCATTATGCTTATAATTAGCTATTGGAAGATACTCAAGTCATATTTGTATTAATAACTAATATTTACATATATTACAAATCCTTCAATAGGTAACAAGCGCGACGCTCAGTGCTTTGGTTTTCGCTCCGAAATTTACTAAGAGGCGACGGATTAACGTCTATTTTTTATATGAAATTTATTTTTTGGTAGTTTAAATTTTAATGGTTAATGAATGAATGTTTGCTACTCTGATGTAGAAAAGGTTACATTAGATTTATCAATATATTAATAGCTTTCGATAACTGCGCCATGACATTACAATAAATTTGAAATATTTGAAACTATAAACATCTTTCTATTTTTTACGTCAGCATTATTTAGCTTTACATTTTATTAATAAAACTGTTCCTTAACATCTGAACACATAAAAAACAAATAACCATACTTCAAAGTCTGGCAGTATATAGCTAATCATCTATTTACTTGACCTTGATAGTTCATTATCTCTGGGTCCACCAGTAGATATACACCAAAACCTTCACCATAAAACCATTTGAATATTACAAGTACAAAATAACTATTTGGAACAGACAGTACCAAGGTCACTGAACTGGACTTATTGTAATTCAAAACACTTTTGGAGCTAGTACTTCCCGGGTAGCACTAGTATTCAGTTTGTACCATGTATAGACACTAATTTGGACCACCCAATGTGCAATTTATAACACTTCACTATTGATACCATCCATAATACTCCAAATACTATTTAACTTGTCCAGTCTCCTGTGTCTGTTCGGTTCTCAATTCTGTTTTATATTCACTCTTGTAGCTAGAGTCTGATTGGTTGGAGGACTCATTTTGTTTGAAGTCTTTATCTTCAGAGTACTTGGGTTTGCCTTGCTCCTGTTCCCTTTGCTGACGTCGCCGCTGTTTGGACCACAGCTCGTGGCAGTCCTGCCATGTGGGCAGTTCTGGCGCTGGCATTCTGTAAAATTGTATATTCGAAATCAATAAAATTGAACCCCTGTTTAATAATTACGAATAGCACGTGATCTAGTGGTAAGGCCCTCAAATTGCATTACATGTTACAATAAATTATGGCTCAATCAGTATACAGAGTTGTAATTTACTCAATTGTGGATTCTATTTTTTTTCGGTTGGGAATTTAGAATACTCACTGATCCGGCACAACATTCTTTAGCCAAGCGCTCTTCAAAGCCTCCTCTGCCGTGATTCTCTTATCAGGGTCCAGCTCCAACATGCGATCCAGCAAGTGCAACGCAGCAGCGGGCATAAACGCAAAATGTTCACGCACGCATCGCTTGTGAAACCGTTTCGGTCGCAAAGTGTGCCATAGCGGCAGATTTACGACGTTCGGCCACACGCCCGGTACAGGGGTGCCGCATACCCGCGATATCATTTCGAGTTGCATCATTTCCATGTTGGCCTGGAATTAATAGTGAAATAAAAATAATATATACAGACCTTGTTAAACAATATTAATTAGGTATGGGATAATAGTTATAGCCCATTTATCATTAAAAAAAAGAAGGAAAATAATGAGTAACATTGAAGGGCAGGTGTTTCAAGAAATGAAAAATTTAAGAAGCACCTTAAACAGAATAATATTTCTAAATCATATTTGAATACATTAATAAAATTTAATTAATTGTAGAGAATTTTAGTTGTCATAAAGTTAGATAGTTGTACCTGGAACACTGGATGTTTTTGAAACAATTCTCCCAAGATACAGCCCATGGACCATACATCAACAGAGGGTCCATATCGCTCCTCTCCAAGTAACAACTCAGGTGGTCGATACCACAGGGTGATCACCTTGTTAGTGTAGGGCCGCTGTCTGTCTTCCGCTGACCAGAGCCGTGCTAAACCGAAGTCGCCTAATTTTACTTCACCTCTGAAATTTTTCATATTTTCATTACAATTCATTTGTTATGGGTGTTAACACAATTGATTGACATATGCTTTTCATAGATTTATATATTAAAGTCATGTTTATCACACAAGGGTAAGGTGCTATTGTACAACATTATTTAGGTATTTGTGATAATCGGTGTTAAAATTTTAAAATTTCTTACTTATTATTCATCAAAATATTACTGCATTTGATATCCCGATGTAGAAAGTTTTTCCGATGACAGTACGCCAAGCCGTCCAATAACTGTCTCATAATGGAAGCATTGTGTGACTCAGTGAAATCCACCATTTTGGACTCAAGCAGACCCATGAGATCGTGATCCATATACTCAAATACTAAGTAGAAAGAGCCTTTGTCCTGAAATAGTTTCATTGTGTTATTAGTAGTAGTAGGTTTTATTTAACAAACCAACCAAATTACACTAAAAAGATGATTTACTAATAAAGAGTCAGTAGTTATAAGAATTATCTATTTTTTTTTTTAAAAAAAATGTCCTTTTAATAAAAAATTTAAAAAAAAAAACAATTTTTATAGGTTTAAAAAAAAAATTAAAGATTTTTTTAGTATAGAGTGTACATCAGAATCAGCAACATTATCTATATTATCAGCAATTATAAAGTTAAAACATTATTTAAAATGAGTTAAATATAAATTAAGTAGTACCTTTCTAAAGTCCATAGCATCTTGTTTATCTGTGACAATTTCTCTCAAATTAACGATATTCTTATGGTTCAGCTGTCTTAGGATTTTAATTTCTCTCACAGCTGTGATTGGGAAACCCTCTTTCTCATTCTCTAACCGGACTTTTTTGAGAGCAACCAGCTGACCAGTGTTTTTGTCTTTTGCCTTATACACTTGACCATAAGTACCCTCACCTATTTGGGTTATCACCTGAAATTGTTATACAAAAATATGATTAAAAATTAATACACAGCAAGATAGAATAGCAAAAAATTTGAACCTTTGATACTTTTGACACCTGGAAATGTTTGTCAAAGTTTAAAATGTAAGTTTAAAATGTAATGGTTTTGATATATACACTTAACTCAGAACTACTTAATGCAATTTATATTGCCTTATTTTGATTTATCAATTAAGGCTATGTATCACATATCATTATTATAAAAAAGTGCAGAGCAAAAATGCTGTGGAATAATGCACTTTTTAATTATTGTGGGTTGATCAGCTAGTTAGAGAATATAAGGATGTGAAACTATACACGCTCGATATACGCTAACGTACAACGAAATTTGCTTGTTCATTTCTTTATGTAGATTGAACGTATAACGCAATTTACCTGGAAGCCATCAACGCATTTCTCTCCCCAGTCTTTAGCATGATGCGTGCTTGATGTGACGGGTACAACTTTAGACCCACGCCGTTTTAGAATACGCGGCCTCTTCAGTTTTGCAGCAGACTGAAAAATACATTTAAAATATAAAAATGCTTAATTTTTGAAGAATTGACTATTTTATATTACATATTTTTGCATTCGTAAGCGAAATTCGGACTTTTAAACACATATAGTTGTTCAATATTTCCTTTTTTATTTTGTCTTAAAATTAAACTTAATTTCATACTTACTGGAATGTCTTTATTATTCTTTCTTGTAAAAACATGTGAATACCGGTCGGAGTTAGATACTGGGGGCGGTGTGGATCCTTCTAACTCATCACCACTCAATTCTTCTGAACCAGGTATCACTAAAATTTTTACATTTTCATCATATAACTTAATTGCTGCCTTTTGGTGGTTGAATTTGGTATATCTTCTATCTATAATCTATTAAATTTTCAATCATTCTGTTTTTTATTTATTTATCTGTTTAAAATGTGTACTCTATTTTTCTGATTGTAAACACCATTTCAAACAAGAAACAGTGTTTTAGTTAAAAGTGCATTTAATTATGAATAAAAATATGAGGCAAACAATAGTTTACCGTTCATACATAACAATAATTGCCATAAGATAATAAATAAACCAACCAGGAGGCATTGGTAGATTCATAATTCCAGTCTTTTTGGGTTTCTCAGGTTTCTTGACAGGGCTTAAGGTTGGAGTGCTCAGTGGACTGTCATTAGCAATTGTCTTAAGATCTTCTACCTGAAACACATTGTGCACAACACTTTATAAAAATGTAATACAATATTTGCAAATGTGGCATTACTAATATTATAGGTTTAGTTTTTTTTTTTGAAGTCAGTTGAAGTATGTGGTTTTTTTTTATTAGAGAAACAATTGGCTCATTAAATTTTCATCAAAAAAAGTCTTCTTTCACAGTCAAGACTGTTCCCCCTTACAGATGTTGACATATTTAAATGAATTTAGAACACAGCAAAGATGTTTTTTTTGACTTCAACTCTTACATCACTCTTATTTTCAAGTATGTCTTTATGGTTTTCACTTATTCAAGAAAAAAATACCTGAGTGTTGGGCGGCATTGGCAGTTTAGTCAGGCTTTTAGGTTTAGGCAGAGGAGGTTGCTGGCTGTTCAGTACCACACTTTCCACTATACTCTGTTTTACACCTTGTACAGGGGGAGTAGGTGTGTTCTGTTGAAAAATTTATAAATAAATATTGATACATATACTGTGGTATTTAAGCTTAAAAGAAATAGTTGCACATTAGTGTATATTAATTTTTCTTATTATAGAATGAATTAAGATATTTTATACAATAATAAGTACTTTACGAAGCATTAAGTAGCCACTTATTCTAAAGATCTGGCCTTCAAACCCCCACAGGTCATTAATACAAAATGTACTTCATACATCATAAGTAATTATTAAGTTTATGATACCTCGGATCCATTACTAGCAGCTTCTCCATTGGCAATTACAGCATTATCATTGGCTTCTGTAGGTGGGTCTGGCTGTGATGGTGGCATTGGTGGCTGACTCTCTTCCTGGAGTGGCATTGGAATGTCCACTACATCTTGACCCTTATTTGAATCACCATTCTCTTTGGAAGCCTAAAGACAAATTATGTAATTAATTATAACTTTTTCTAAAAAAGTTTTGACCTCTACTCTTAACTTGGCTGAATTCATTAAAATATTTTTTCACATTGAATTTATGAAACTAGTATTATTCTGATAAGCTAAGTGGCAAATTATAAATACCAGCGCCCTATTCTATAAAACATCAACACTTTCATCATAATATAAACACAATTTGATAGGAAGGGAGGGGTATGAGTGTTTTAGATAGTTGGTCACCTGTGTTAAACTATCAGTTTCAGCATTGGAAAGTTCATCAATGGTGAGAATATCCGGGTTGTTGATTGACGCCGTACTGGAAACAGCACCTTGAGATTCCTCTTCCTTCTGGTTTAGAATCTCCTGCAGTTTCTGTTATACAAGAAATAAGATTAATTAATTTTTTAATAAAAACCTTTTCGTTTGCAATATGGAAAATTAAAAACAATTTAGAATGTGAAAGTAATTCTTTAAAGCTACATTTCTATAATGGACTGTCTTGGGGTTTATTTTAAAAGTATAATATAATGTATGTATATTCATGTTTATGAAGTTAAGGTTCAACTCACTTCAAATTATCAGTTTAGCAAAAATAAAAAAAAAATTACATTTTATTTTGTATGGTCTAGCATATAGATAAAAAAAATCAAATTAATACCTTAGCCCGTTTGTGTTTATCCTTAACAAGTTCAGCGAATAGACTTGTATCGCTGATTTTCTCCTTGAAGTCTATCCTACGTTGGAGTACCGTTGGTGGACTTGGCGAGTCATGTTTGCTTCTACAAATAAAACAAGTTACATAAGCATACATTTTGTTATATGATACAGAAAGATAGTTTCTCTTTTTAATTTAATTAATTTTTTAAATTAAATTCTGGTTCTAGGCATGTAAAATAAACATTGAAATCACAGCAGCCACTGGAAAATAAATAAAGTAAGAAAATAGAAAAGTATATACCTATACCTATCCCGACTTGGGTCCTTATGCCTCGGCCTATGTCTTGGCGGAGACGACGACCGACGACGAGAGCGCGACATAGAACGGCGACGCTTCATTGAACTGCGACTATTTGACCTGCTTTTGGAATTAGATAATCATTTTTGGGTTATAGACATGTGATAATCCATCAAGTGAATATCTTCTAAATACAGGCCTTGTTAGAGGCGGATTGAGGAAATTCTTTTGACAGCAGATGAAAGGTTGTTAACAACAGCAAAAGATAAAAAGATATGGAATTCTTTGGACTAGGCTTTCATTTCATATAATACAGACATGTTTTTATACATTTTTATTAATTTTTATATCAGTGTTACAGTCATTTATATTTGTTTGTATTTATGGAGTTGAATAAAGCTATTATTATAAATACCATGGATGATTATGGCAAACTTTGACCTAGGCACTATGTTAGTGATAATATCATACTGCTCATTGATGCTTCTATGAAACTGAAAGATTGTCTAATAATGACAAGGCTTTGCCAATTTTGAATTATTAATAAAGAAAAAAATAAGTATAAGCCTATAATACCCATTAACTGTTGTTAATTTTCCATCAAATATATTCAAGATTCATATGAATAAATACGTCAACGAATCGAATTCTGTTGACGTATTTATCATATGATCTTAAATTAGCATTAAAGTGACTCAACTGAAAGAAAATTTATAAAACAAACGAATAAAATGTAAACAAATCTAATTAAATTTAGCTAATTACCGAATATGTGCTCGATGATCCCTGTGTCGTTCTCTGTCACGACTCCTACGTCTATGAGGGCTGCGTTTGCGATGCCGTCGCGGGCTGTAGTCGCGCATTCGAGACTCGTGAACCGGTGAGTCTGTAACCAAGGTCATGCGTTGCAAAATGGAAGCACTTACACCTAAAGGTTTGAAGCTGCAAAAGTCTAGTAATATCTAAATAACCCATGTTCCAATCACTTGGACACCATTTAACAATGTATACAACATATTGCATTATAATGATATGGCAAACAAATTTATATTCATCCTCATTTCCATAGAAAACAATTTTATAAAGTGTGATGCAAAGAAGAAACAAATATTCCTACAAAACACCAGCATATTGCTATTTGAATTATGTACAAAACCTTATTGCAGAACCTTTTGATCCCTTTATGTTTCAAAATTAATATCAGTTTACAATGTATAGGGGCTTAAAAGGAATACCTGATATGACCATAATGTCGTTCATCCTGTGGGATTCATGCCAGTAATCCCTTCTTGAGCGGTCATAATCATCATTGTCAGATTCAATTGTCACAGTCTCATGGTACGGGATGGACGGTGTCCGAGGTGTTGACGACTTTTGACGGCGTCTGCTACTTGTGCTGATAAATAAAGATTATTTTTAATATCGTTAAGTTTATACATAACTTATGTGCAAAGATAACCAATTAGCATGTTGTTTCATATTGTCTTATATTAAAAGTTCCCCATATCAAATGAGGATAGGGAAACAAAGAAAAGGACAATATACAATTGTATATATTTTGAATTATATACTCTATTAACGATAATAAGATAATTCTTGATGCAAAATAATTGGGGCCTATGGGATGATTTTATAAAATGAGCATTATCAATATAAAGTTATTTCTGTTTGCTACAATTACCTTGCTATCATATGATGGCCTATGATACAAGCTCTTCACTGTGCCATGTAAATTACAAAATAAAGCCGACACAATATTTCACAATAAAAAATATAATTCTACAACTGTGTTGCATGGCAACCTAAATATGCTATATAATTATATTGGTATAAGTAAGACTTGTATCCATGGTTATGTATGAAATAAATTCTGTTCTCATAACCAAAGACTAGCATTTAATTCTGGATTACCTACACAATTTGAATTAATAGCAAAAATATAATCTAAAAAACAAAAGTTTACAAAGTCAGCATGAAAATAAAGATTGCAACATACTTTGAAAATATGTAATATAAAACAATGCAAACTTAAGTTACATTAATTATAAATCAGATTTGCCCAAAAAAATGTTTCCAGAAATATCTTTGTGTTACACAACACAATTTCAAACCACATATTCTAAATAGAGTTCAAGAACTTTGCCTTAATAATTTTTGTATATTATCACAAAGCTACCCTTATATACAGATAGCAGTTGTTTTCTCAATTTTCATGTGCAAAATTAACAAATGTTACATTTAAATGTTTCAAATAGCACTATAATTAAGTACTTTTTATTTTCTATGCATTGACCACACCCAATTTAGAGCATTTTATTAATCTTATCTTTGTAAGCATCTTAGTCAAAGAACATATAAATTAAACAATGCTTACCATAAGTCAATACTGTCAGCATGCAAAAGATCAATAAAAATTTGATTGATAGAGAAACTATAAGGCTTAACTACTTTAAGAATTCAGCTACAAATTTTAATGTATAACCAAAAAATAAATTGTAAATCTCACATATCAGAAAAGTACCATGATGAGTCAACAATATCGACAATCAAATAATACATAATACTCACCTAATAATGGGGGACCGCTCTCGATGTGGTGAATAATGCAGTAAATGGTCATGATGGTCAATTCTATGCCTCGGTGGACTTAATTTGCTTCTCGCCATCGGAGGTGTAGTCGGAGAAAGAGGTGAACAGGAGCCATTGCGAAGAGGTGATGAAGGCTTTTCCCATTCACTAATAGGCACTTGGGAGTATCTCTGGGGGCTAGGCACTCTTGTTATTGTTTTCTCTAACACATGATCATCTGGGGAAACACTCTCGAGACTAGCTGATCTTGAAACATGTTTCGACTTCTTCTTTTTCTTCTTTTTGTCTTTTTTCTTTTTACCTTTCTTTTTATATCTATCATATTCAACATTTTCGTAATCTAAATCAAGCTTTGTCCTCACAGCCGAAGACTCCCGAGCAGGTGGGTATTCATCGCGACGACTGGTAGTTGTTACTGAAATTTTGTTATCAAGAAATGTGCGCACAGAGTGTGATTTTCTGGTTCGATCTAGATCATCAGCTATATGCCTACCAATAGAGCTAGCCTCACTCTCAATCTCACCAGCCTCCGGGGCTGATAAGTCTTCAGAGCTTACATCTGAATACTCTACTAAGGGCTTTACAGAGTTACTAGTAGCATAAGACTGATCATGTGTACCACCAGAGCTGCTCCTATGCTTCTTGTGTGAATGCTTCTTATGCTTCTCCTTATGTTTGGTATGACGCTTCTCATGGCCTCGCTCCATATTGGAAGCGGGTGGCTCCAGCGTCGATCAGCTGTATTTACATGAACTGTAAAAAGTTTATATAATTTTAAGTTACTAATAAATTAAAAGAAATGTCGATAAATAAATGGTGATATCAAGCGATTTTCGGGCCAAGCTATAATTGATAACGTTACAAATTTTATATGTAACATAATGACACAAGCAAATAAAGTAACTGTTAGATATTTACATACTTAGAGATACGTGTGCTAAAAATAGATGACGATGTGCCTTATTTCATTAAATAAAGCATATAAACAATTTAGCCATGCATTAAATACAATAAAAAGGACTTACCTTAAAAATTTACGAACATGGATACGGTGGAAGCACGATTATTATTTTTGAAAATTTCTAGTTCTAAATTGGGTTAGATAGGACTTTCAGTTTTAAAGACTTTTAGACCGATTATTCCAGCCAATATTGTATGATACTGGTTATTTATTACTTTGTAATTAATATTTTGCTATTCATAATCATAAAGAGCTCATAATTCATGTAATAACATCGGATTATATTTTACAAAATTAAGGATGTCGATTGCTTTTCTGTTCAGCCATTTGCTTTTTTCATTCCATCATTCATTGTATAATATTGACATTAGTAGACGTAACTAGTGTTGTTCCGATCAATCGAACTGAAGAACAAACGTAGTATCCTTCAAATGTAGTCTTCTCAATAAACAAATATCAAAAGTGTACATAAAATTCAACTATGATTTCAGTGTAAATTTGATTTCTCGTGCGTGATATAGAGTGAAACTAAATATCAACTTGTCCTTAAAATAAGTGATAATTGATAGAATTTCGATCATAGTCGACTATCTTTGATCGACTATGATTCGAACAGCACTACCACACTTATTTACGGCTGTTGAATTTTGACAATATACTTAGTGGTGACACTAGTAGACCGGCCTAAAGAAAAATAAAAGTTTATACGTAAATATTATAATTATCTTTATAATGATATCTTTTGATTAATTAAATTAAATTTTAGTTATAATTAATGTCACTTTGAAAAAAAAAGACTTTTCTAAATTAAATTTATCTATAAAAATTCAACAGATGAATAATTTCGAAAATTTTTATCTGTGACAGCGTGCGATTCGTGCGATTTGCTTTGCAGTTTGCGTCCTTCATGAAGCATTATTTTTGCATAGATCGGAGTAAAAGAATTTCATAATTGTAACTTTTTCAAAAAATATACTTTTCGCATTATTTTATTTATTATTGGTGAAGTTTATTTACTCTTTTATTGAAAACATAGTATTCACTTATTTCTTTAATACTAAATATAATTGCGCTTATAGATTGTGTTGTTCATCGTAATTTATGAAATCTCCCAATATGGAAAAGTTATTTAAAACATTCTAGTGTTATAGCTATTTGCTAATCGTTGTACTTTCGTAGTTCAGGTGTAATTAGCCTCTGAATTAATTTTTTCATTGTAAACTATGGTTAGAATCAAATTTGTGTCCGTAGCTACTGTGAACTCTTCGGCGTGGTGATACCGTAACTACTTAGAAAATATGTAAATAAACATGAACGATATAGATATCAAAATAGTGGATTCACCGAAGGACCGGTTACTGGTTGCTGCGGAGTCGCCGTTGCCGGAAAACTCGGGTGAAAATGAGGTCGACCCCTTATGTATCGATGAGGAAATGAACTCCGCTAAAGATTCTCTTCCCGAACATAAAACTGGAACAGACGGAGACCTGGACAACTGTGATGATAACGCCAAAGAAGAGGGTGTAGAAAATGAACCCAAGGAAGGAACTCCAGACCTAAAAGAAAATTCAGCTAAAGGTATTAAGATATTTATTTTCATTTTCACTTGAAATAATTATTCCCATTTATTTTATGAATATTTTAGAAATATCCTTGTAATTGTAATTATTATTTAACTTATTTTCAAATATTTTAAGATACAGTATCTGAGGAAAATTGTGTAAACAATACTGAGGTGGAAGCAGCTAAAACACCTGAACTGATTGAGGTGCATAATGACATAAATGATGGAGTTGTAACCAAAGAGGAAAATAGGGAGCCACCAATAGAAGAGAAGTGTAAAGAAACATCGGAAAAAAAGGTTGAAGAAGATGTTGAGATGTTAGAAGCTCCAGCAGAGAAATCAGAGAAAGAGACTAAGCATACTCCTCCCATTAATGGAGATATTATTAAGGTATGATTACTATCTTATTATGGCTAGTTGGTATTATGGTTGGTTAGTTTAGTATCAATATTGTTCTAACACAATATTGTTAGAACAATATTGATCTCGATAATGTAAATTTTAATGGAATGGATTGTTATTATGGCCTCTGTATTGAAATCTAATACTGGTAATGGAATGCAAGACCATAACTAAATATATCTAAAGTATAACATTTACAAAAAATATATATTCTTGTTAAATTATATCAAGAAACTATATATATGTTTACAATTGCCATTCCATTATTAAAAAAAAAAACAAAATGCCAAGGCAATTTTTTTCATTACTTAATAAGTAATTAAAATAAAAGAAAATTATGAACTTGCACACACATTCCTCTCTCCAATGGTTGAGTAATTATCTATGTAAATCATTATATATATAATAAACATTTATTTATTAACCGAAACAGCATTATAGAACATATAATATATAATCCAAATGCTATTTCTAAAAACTTTATGAGAAAAAAAAACCACTACAATGGAAAAAATAAAACATGAAAAGAAACGTAAAGATGGAAGTGGTGTGTCTTGTGAGAGAGTGTTGGTGTGACCAATTTAAGTATTAGTCTGTTTTTTTACTTTTGCCTTTAATGAAATTCTTGTTACGTTAAATAAATCAAGTTCCAAAACTATTATTATATGTCTGGGTTGCGTGACATAGAACTATCTTCCATGCATAAGTTGTCCTTGCATTGGACCTTTGCATAAGATACAAAGAAATACATAGACATTGCAAGTTTTCCACTTTATTTTTATTATATGAAATAGTATTTGCTATTATAAACTCTGTTTGGCAATTCTACAAAGTTTTATGCAAAACATGGACAAATTTACTTCCTATGTAGAAGTAATGCTTTTTATTTTAATTGACTTTTTCAATATAAGGAGGAGCCTGTAAAACGAAGAGCTAGTGAAGATATAGATACTGAATCTCCATTAAAGAAGCTGTGTCAAGAAGTTGAAAAGACATTTCCACAGCATGATATCATGATAACTGATTACATTCAAACAGCCACAAAAAATAATGTTGATGAAATTCAAAGGCACACAGAGCAACTCCTGTCAGAAATTCAAACATTAAGGGAACTAGCACAAAAGAAGGAGCACGAATGGAACAATATACTACACCTAAAAAAGGTCAAAGAAGAAATCTTACTCAGGCTGCTGAGACGTAAACAAGTGCTATCATTTGAGAAATCACCAGACGTGAATGGCGGGGAACGTTGCGATCCATTCGACTATTTGAATCAAGCCAAAAATTTAGCAATTGATAAGAGTGATGAGATTTCTGGCCTGTCGCTGAAGCCACCTGGATCAGCGAACCCAATGATCCAACCGCCAGTTATGCCAGTGACCACCCATTTCAATTTAATGTCAGGGCTGCCACCGCCGTATGACAAGACAGCGCATATGCAGCCGATGTCTAAGCCAATGTTCCCACAAGGGTTGATGATGCCCGGGCCTATGCCAGGCTTCCCCAGAGATATGAACGGACAGTTACCCACCAGTTACGGGATGCCAATGGGCCGTCAAGGTCCAATAAAGGACGTGAAGTCAATAATAGCGGACTATAGGCAACGGAACCCTGAAATAGCACCGCGAAGAGGTCGCCGTATGAAGTCGATCGTGAATCCGAATATAATGAACCCTAGGCCGATCGCGCCCAAGATGGACAATGTCAACAACTTGGGGAACCTTAATATGCTGTTCAATAATTTGGATATGGTAAGTGGTTTATAATTTTAATAGGTTAGGTGTATGTAGTTAAGAATACTATACAGGTATTTCTTGACGATCGATGATTTATGAACAATTTCTTAATGTTAATAATGCGTATGAAATAAATAAGCTGTCTCTACCCAGTTGAGGTGACCTTCAGCAAGCGAATTCATTGCGATGCATCCTTGACCCCTAGCCGTAGAGGTGCGGTACTTGTTTTTGCATTATTGGTATTATTCGTTTTGCGACCTTTTGCCTTTCAAATGCTTCAGATATTATGTGATATTACAGGAATTAATTAACTTTTGTCGAGCACCGGTGTGGAAGGCTCTGTGCAAATGTAAAAAAATTAAGGCGGAATTTTTCATTTCACGTTAACTATTTCAGCTTATTTACATGGCGGTAACTGAAAAATCTGATTCAAAAATTTTAAAACGGTTCACTTTTAGTTGTCGCGTTCAAATTGTAGATTCAGTAGGCTTTCGATGAGCTAGAGGATCAAATTTGTCTTTAAGGATTTGAAGTAATTTCTCCCATTACAGAACCAAAAGGCAATGTTAGAACGTCTCCAACAAATGCAAGCGGGTGGCCTGCCCAATGGTTTGTCATTCAAGGATGTGCTAGTACAGTTCGCTAACATGCAACAGCCTGGCATGATGAACAGGCCAATGGATATGCCGCGGCCAGAACACATCCGGCCAGACAGGAGAAGACAGGACAGGAGTGACGAGGTGCATAAACAGGTTTGTTGACCATGCATTTATTTTTAAATTTTTATCTGTTATTTAAATACACGGACATATTACGTACCAATATAATTGTATTAAAAAAAATCTAAAATGTGTATTTTGTACCAAATTGTGCAGTTTTGTGTCTAAAATCTCGGAATAGATGAGAATCTTTGCGTATATATAACGTCATTAAAAAATATTGTTTAAGAAATGTCAGAAGAAAGTTTCGGTTTTGCTGTCCTAATTCAACTGAACCCTAGCTGTCTAATATATAAATAATATACAATCAGACCACGACCAATTTATATTTTCTTTAAACTGTATTGGAATTCCAATCCATGCTGGAATCTCTGACAATCCAGCATGTGACGTATTCAAAGTTTCAATAGAGGATTTTATTTCATTATTGAGGGAGTTCAATATCGTGAAAAATGTATTGAATCCGTTAATATGAATTTCAGGCTGAAAGGCTGGCCTCGCCCAGTCCAAGACTGCCCCCACCGCCACCTTACCCCGAAATATCTCTCCTTCCAGTCAGCTCCAGTCAGGAAAACTCGCAGCAAAATTCATTGCTGCACGGCATCCTAACCAAGGTATGTGGCTTCTTACGAATCACGAACTATAATAATCGTGGCTTATTATTTTTGTTCCCTTTAAATAATTCAAAAAGCTAAAAAAATTGTTCCAAACAATAGATTATAATGACTCATTGATGGTTTGAAATTAGAATTTGTTTCGAATTATGTAACTATCCATTGAAGTTGAAAATTAAGTATAAATTTTGTAATGTTTAATATATCTCTAAATTTAGGTTTAGACCTGTCAAACGTGTGTAAACCTATTCTATATGTTTCTACATTGACAATTTAAACCTTATTGCTATCAATTTAGAGATATACAGAATAGGTTACGCCCTCTAAAACTGTTTGACAGGTCTAAAGTTAAATTTAGAGATTTTTAGTTTAGAGTGTACATCAGAATCGCCACTAATATTTCAGTATAAATGAGGTAATCTTCTCAATCTCTTCTTTCTCGATCCTTTCCTTTGCCAAATTATATGTAGCCATGTGTGATGTTTCAAAGAATATCTCAATCAAACCTGGATGGGTTGAGAATTATTTTTTATAAAACTTTTAGATTGTCTTTTCACAAATAGAAATCTACAATTAATTACAGAGTTATATTAAAGTTATACATATAAACTAAGAATGGAAGGTTCGGAAAGTGTTAAATAATAAGGCACGATTGATGCAATTCAAATTCTAGTTCAAAACATAGGGTACTAATACCACAGCTTCATTTTTTCATTTAGCTTTGCAATTTATTAAAGACATGGATAAAATTATTATAAATGAACCTGTATTTTTATATTTAACATCGATTACACAAATTAAAACATTCGTCATAGCCATTTGGAGTAATATTGTCTAAGATTAATTACTGATGTTTGCGTTTTTATGAAACGATCGCCAAAGATCACAGACTAAGTTCATGGATTATTGATTGGTTTACTTCGTACAAAGTATTGACTGTCTGGTACTAGATTACATTATTTTTATCCAATGGTCCTCCATTGTAATATTTAAAAATGCAAACGTCACGTCGGGGGAAGCACTCCATTATCGATTGGATTAGCTTGAATGAGTGTTGCCAACCTTCCAGCAGGCGTCACCTGCGACACAGAGTTACTCGCCGACGTTGGCTAAACTGCTTACGTCGCCCGAAGGGAAACAGGCGCCGTTGACAACTTTCGGTCAGGCCAAGGTACCTCACACAAACAGTTGGCGGTAACAGACTGGTGGCACTCGATATTATCCCTCTAAATCCATAGACAAGCAACCATTTCTAGCTATAGAGATTTCTATCATCTACTGTCTAATGTTATCTGTAATATCGAGAGTTCTCGGTCCGTATTGAAACCGCCGACTATGATTAATTGGTGTCACAATTGGCCTCGATCAAAAAAAAAAAATCAAAATTTCTAGTTTTAAGCTAGCTTAAGCGCGCGAATGGCAATACTCATTGTTGCAAAGCCACTTCATTTTCATTTTGCAAAGGCACAGTTGCACCGAACCTATTTATGCGCATGCCGTACGAGATTCGTTATTACGAATGAATCGGCCGAGGTGACAGGGTAGTGTTTATTTGTACAGAATTGCGGTGAGATCACTATAACACCGGTGCAGCCGACGCCGCCGCCGCAGGAAGCTCAGCCGCAGGAGAAGGCCGAGGTTGTTCAATTGGTATGACATGTGGTATTTGACAGTGACAGTGACAGGGCGACATTGATGGGCTTGTGTCGTTCCCGTAGAGCGTGCGGCAGGAGGACGAGGAGAGCCCCGCGTCGGAGGGCGAGGCCGGGGGCTCGGCGGGGTGCGCCGCGTCGCCGGGGGGCTCCGGCCGCCTCGTCATCGACGAAGCCGCGGAGGACACGCCCCTCTGCCAGGGCTGCCGCACACGCGACGCGCAGTTCGTCTGCGCCGGCTGTGCCAACCAGTGGTATTGCAGCCGCGAGTGTCAGGTTGGTTATAGAACGGCAGAGACAATAGGTTGGCTCAAGTTAACCTTTTATAGCTTTGGGTATTTTAAATATGATCGTCCCATATTAAATCAACTTTTTAAAAGTTGTATTAAATAATAAATAGGCTGGATAACAACGAAATGTTTACTTACAGTGAATGAGTAAATGGGAAATAAATTCAAATATATAATAATACGATAATTTTTGTGAAAATTAATGTGGCGACATTGGATTTACACAGAATACGATAATCCGATCCCTTCATCCTCATAGTGTAACCAAATTCAGTTACTCTCACGTTCCGTTCCTGTAAATTAAATTATCGTTTCGGTTACTATGAAATTTTCCTTAATTTTCATTTTCAGGTGGCGGCGTGGGATGAACATTCGGAAATGTGTTCGGGCTGAAGCATAGATAAGTAGTATTAGGTGTATCGCGTATTGTAGATTTTGCCTTACGTATTTACTTAGTCGGTATTTCACTATGGCGGATTAATTGTGTCAAAAAACCGGTAAATATCGGATAATAACCGGTTTTTAACGAAAAAAAAAATTGTTTGACAGCGCTTAATTTGTTTTGAACGCTGTAAGCGCTATAGTGTGTGTTTACTTATAAAAATTGCTCTTAAAACACAATTGATCTTCTTATAGTAAATAAGTACTAATCGTTATAGGTGAATCTCTTTCTTTGTGTGTTCGATAGAATAATGTTTACCGTTTGGACGAAAACAATAGTTTTGTTTGATTATGAAAAGACAATAAAATACAGTATTGCGTTGTTTTCAACAGTATTTTTGAATTAATTGTTATCTATGGTCAATCATAAAACTTAAATCAGTGTTCAGTCCTTTCATTTGGCTGATTTAGTTTTTATGAATAAGATTTGTCTATATTTGACAACGGTTGCCAACGATTTGATTTTAATTAAAATCAGTGTATTTTCAAGTGTTTGACAATAAAATTAGTTCGATATAGGTTTTCGAATTTGATTCTCCAATGACATTCAAGTAGCTTTTTTACAGATGTTTGACAGAAAATAACCTTCAAATTAACTTGGAAATGTGCTTCGAAGACCTAAAACGGACGGATTCAACGATTTTTTTAATGGATAGTTTTTCACACAGTTCAGTATTGATAAATCTCCAATTCTGTATATAGTATATATGCTTTGTCATAATAATAGTTTAATTAGCCCCTAAGGTCATTCCTTGAATATCTTAGCATAGTAAATTATTTATGTACCGAATGTATCATGGATTAAATTATGTTACAAGTGATTATATTCATTTAAATGCAGCAAATCAATTTTATAACTTAAAATCATTTTATATTTGACCCATTTATAGGGCTATCAATTACGATTATCGAAGAACAAACGATTCGTTATTCGTAAGGGGAGTATATAAGGCACTAACGTATAAATCAAATAAATGTCAACTTTATATGCTTTGACAGATTTTAGAATTTATGGTTTATCTTGAAACACGCTTGAGCTATTATCTGTCCATGACACAGGTTCCAAATTCAAAAAGGAATTTTAAGTTTTTGAATGGAGAACGCTGTAATTGTGACGTCATCATAGTAGTGGAATTGTCACTAATGACTATAAATTTTAAATTTGGAACCAGAGACAATATTGATTATTGACAGCGTTTACGAATGCATCCGACCTAAGCAAATAAAAATCAAAGTGTATTGTGTCAATAATGAGCAAATTTTTTTTTTTCAAATACATCGACGCCTTAAGTTCTATAGCTCTAGTTAGTAGATAAGATGTAATTTATAAATACTTGAGAGTATGTGAAACTTGGAACTCAAATTTTCGTGTAACTAGAATGTAAGTTATCGGTCAAATAAGAAAAAATGTGTTTCTTTTGTAATGCGTCTGAGATGGCGCTGTTTAATTTTCACAAATATGTGAGTATACTATCGATGTTTTGATTTACATACAACTTCACCAAATAATTTGTGCCTTTTATCAACGTAAGCAATATTATTTAAGATAAACCGATCGTATCTTCTGCGTAGCATTTTTGTTTTCATTACAAATTTAAACACTTTAGGTATTTATATCAATTTATTTGCGCTAAAATCGAACAATTGCCGGCAAATGCTCAAATTTGGAGGAACAAAAAAATACAGCTGTCGTAGATAAAAATTACTCCCAAAGCTCTCCAGTACTTAACACTGAGCCAGTCATAGTGAAATAAATAATTTTATGTTTTAATCATATTTTTTCATCATTTTCAAATTCTTGTTCACAAATTGTGACAATATCCTTCATTAAGAGTTTGAGTATTTGCAAAGTATTTCAGTGTTGCGTGTAGGAAATTTTCACAATGTAGCAAATCTCCGTGTAAATCTAAATATGTGTAAATTCATTGTTTTATACATATGTAAATAATTTACGGCGTTCGAGTAAGTTTTCTTTCCGACCGTGCCAAAACTAAACAATATGCCTACAGTACTGAAAAGTTTATATTTTTATATCGCTATAGATGCTTTATGTATGCTTAATGTAAGTTTCGAAGGTGTAAAGGTGGAAAGGCGTAAGTTGCGAGCAAAAATTTTTCACCAATTTGGACCCAGTTGAATTTTCATATTTATGCTTTTTTATCGGGAACCATTTCAGACATGGTCGTTTAGCTCCAAGGTAAGCTGTTCGTTTGTATATTTCACATTGATTCAGACCACAATCAACATATATCTGTATCTGTCTACTCCGCTGTTATGACTAATATAATTAATAGAATTTATTTTGCGAAAGTCCATAGTACAAATCCCTAATAGACCGATCTACAAGCGATACTCCGCGAAAAAAACCCACAATCACTCGACGTTTCGCCCCGATACCGGAGCATCCTCAGGATGTGGCCTCTACGAACAGCGTTTTATACCGCTCTATACACGGGGTTTGAGGAATAGATTTAACGGTACACTTACTATAATCGAACGCAACAGCAAATACCAGATGTGAATTTAAAAAGAAACTAGAGAATGGAGTTTCTGTATCATTGTTTGCATAGGTAAATTTGAACGGTTGGTTTCCTAATGAAAACTTCGTCTTTTCACCTTAATTATGTATAATGCATTTGGACGTAGATATACATACTAACTTGGCGACGTTACGTTAGGTTTGAAGTGCGAGCGATTTACTAATTTCAGATAGAGTCCAAGAACACTGTATATTTAAACCTCACTTTACAGATGAACTATGAAGATCAATAAATATATTTTAAATAGAGCTCTGTGAAATGACTATTTTTCTGTCAGAGTTTGTTGTGAAATTTCGTGGTACTTTTTATTTTTATAAATAATCAGTGTATGGAAATGTTTATAATGCTCTTCTCTAGGTGTTTACTTATAATGTGATGTTATGTAACTATTTCATTTCCAAAGGCCATATTTCGATACTAATTAGATGTTTATGGAAAAATGCAGTACATTTAAGAAGCGCACTGATCGGCTACTCTGTAAAATTCTCATAATCCTAGCTGTGATTGTGACGTCATGTTATGAAAAAATGTCTTTAAAACAAATGACTAGTACCCTCATCCAGAGGCTAAACTACTGAGTAGTCCCGCGAAGCTCATAAATTTTGCATTTACAGACGATTCGCGATGCTATAGTACAGAAATATGACCCTTATGTCTATAGTCATAAGTATTTTACGGTGAAATTGTCGCATGTGACCTTTTTGAATAACAAAATGAATTATTTTGGAGCAATTTGAAAATGTCAACAATGGTAACTTGTTTTTTTAGAAATTGCGTATTATGGAAAATGGGCGTGTTTTGTTTTTTGAACGCTAGTCAAGTGTTTCGTTACCTACATAACCTGTTTATGTATTTTGTAACTTATACGTTAATGAGAATATTAAATCAGTACTGTCTTTCAAAAGATTCTATTATTGAATTCACTACCAAATCTCTTTTTTTAGTTTATTTTTATCGAGTGGATTTGATTCCAGAGAGAAATAGAAACTATTGCCCGATTACAAAAATTACGTCCAAGTCCATTGGCCAACATATATTTTTTTAACTTATTAAAAAATGAATAAAAATATAAGGGCTTCAATTTTTTAGAAATTATTTTATTTATTAAATTTAGTTTGAGATATTTTCAGTCTCTTTTCATAGACAACATTTTTAAATAAAACATACATACAGATCCCCGCACGGGACAGCCCTTCAGCACTCAGAATAAAATAATTCCAAGTGAGATACTCAAATTATGTTTTTTTTAAACATACGTTTTAATAAAAAAACATGGATAAAAATAACATTCTTTAATTATAAACATTGTAAATATACAAATCTTCAAATAACATTCAACGAATTAAAGCAATAATCTCTTAAATATAACGATAATTATTACAATGGAAATTAAGACTCGCGCAAAGGTCTTTTGGCAACATAACGAAAGTACTTTCATCAATAGATAGGTGTCAATTGCCAAAAGAAACCTGACGATGTCATAAAATGTCGGTTCAGCTGCATTTATTAGTAAGTTCTTATAAAACTAGTTTTGTAGGCAACATTTTAGTTATATAGATTTGTTTGAATGGTAGGGATTATATGGTAATTTTGTCCAATCAAATAAAATATATAATTATTATAAGTTTGTTTGGACTTTTGGTTATTCTTCATAGATTAGAATATTATTAATTGCATAAGTAAAGTTATATGACCCCCGTATTTAGGATTAGACATGACAAATTTTCGCTAATCTATGTCGAGTATTGTCGGATTGTACGTCTTGACTAGGTGCAGTCCTTAGACTTGAAAATATCGCAGACTAGATTAAACAAATGTCAATTTAAGGTTATTAAAAGATAATTTGAAAATTATACTAATACTATGATACAAATCCTAATTATATAGGACCAAATAAACATTTGTTTCGCTTTAAATATTTCACAGCGAAACCTTTAACATTATATAACAGCAAACATTAAAACACGCCTAACAAACAGTGCGTACGGATTTTATAAAAACTTTGGTATAATTTCGATGTATGGTCCATCAGTTGTCAAGTCTTAAATATATGGCTTTGAAGGTTACTTGGACTATGAAACTGACCAATATATCTAACTTTTGGAGAACGGATCTTGAGCGTTGGCTATCTGACAATTAGCTTAAACTTGACTTTGACAATGATCAAAATACAAAGGATAAATTCGCCCTTAATAACGCTCAAAGAATTTTTATACAAATATTTGACAAACTCACGCTAGAAGTGTTTACGTGTTGGTCTATCGTATCGCATATTATAATGATACTTTTTTGTACAACTAAGAAAAATGATTGTCTTTGAAACTATATTATTTTACATCTTGTCTAAAGATACGACAGTTTCAAAGACGCGAAACGCGTTGTCAAGATTAAAATCATACATTCTTTTCAACGATCAAAATCCGTCCTTTTAAAATTCATCAAAAATGAGGTGGGTATAAAAATCTTAAGATATAGCACCTTTAACATATAAAAATTACAAAATTGAGCAAGTCATACCGGACACACTTGATTAGAGAAAATAAGCGCTATCAAAATAGCTTTAAAATTGCAATAGATTGACTGATTTTGTACCGTACGATAAAAATAGGTAAATGTTAGTACTTATTTTCTCTAAAAATTCGATCAATAATCCTATATATTTCTTCAATTCACAGTGCAAACTACATATTTTTAGGTAAATGTGTTAAAATTAATCAGGTTTACATAATAAGGATGACTATAAATTCACATATTCACCGCACTTATAAAACAAAATATAAAGCCCGTATCTCTAACGATCTCCACTCACGTCAAACTTCAAAAAGTAAACATCGTTTGACAGCTCTTAGATTCAATTTCGAATACGGGATAGATATAAAAATCAATATGATTATACAACAGTGTCATAAAATCATTAATATTTTCATATAAAATAGTCAAATATTACCTTTTCTGACATTTTGCACCAACCAAACTGTCAAAATTAACACGACACTAAATATACTGAATATATACATTTATAATGTTCAAATCTGACAAGCATTACCCGGAGCCCGCCAATTGACTTATCTGTGCATTGACAACCATCAAAATCAGATGTCAAATATTAAAACGTCATTGCATTAAAACGATCACTTGTCTATAGCCCAGTCTAGACGTTACTTGACGATAAACACAACATCGCTGTCCTTCTCCATCTGTTCCTCCAAGAGCGAGACAGACATACCGGTCTCACAACACAATTCGTCCATGCATACAAGACCGTTGTACGTCCGAATGCACGAACTGTGACAGCTTCGTACAGACGATGTATCATTGTGAACTGTGACTGGGAACTAAAAAAAAACTTATGAAGAATATAAGTGAGAAAACGTATTATAACTTTTTTTTAGGTCTACGGCACACATAATTAGAGTACTGAAATATATATAAGTCTATGGTACGAGTATTATTTATTTGTAATAAAACCTACTTTTACTTAATATTGAAAAAATAAATTCTTGACGCAATTAGGGAACAGACTAATTATGTTGAGTTTGAATTTCGCATTTTAAATTTCGAATTCAAGCTAAAAGCCTAAAATGGTTCAGCTCACCTTATACACCCTTCTAATTAGACCTTCTAATATTCCGAAGAGCACCAATTTCCTCTCATTAATTGCCAGATCTTGTGGCTTCATTCGTCTGCAGAGGTCCCGTATAGTACTCCCGTAACTCATTCCAGCGTACATGCGAAATAAATCGCTTACTTTTGGCAACTGGCGAGCTGAAAATACGGAACGTTTTTGAAAACGAATCGATAACAGATGGCGTCCGACGACAGATATGACTTTGTTGATATTTCTTGCAATTAAAACTCATGGACCAACGATCCCCGGTACGGTCAAACATTCGAGAATATCTTGTGGTTTGGATGTTGTTTTAATAAATTTTTTATATAACTTTATCATATGTTGTAGGCCCACGGCACGCAGTGATATCCAAGACTGATTATTTATTATATCATAATAAAAAATATCATATAAAAAAAAACAATTGAATGAGATTGCATAACTAAATTTCGTATTAATAAAATTACAAAACATTGTTAAAGCGAGTATTATTAGGTCAAATTATTATTAAAAAATTCTTACGTGTGCGCGCGCAGAATTCCACGCATTGCCTCTGTAGACCCGGACATCGCGTCAGCTGTCTCAACTTAGGAGTTGCGCTATAAACCTGAAAATCATTTCACATCGTATGATTTTTATTGTTGTTCTATGGCACCCCGGAGGTGCAGAGTGTCTCCGACTATTATATGTTGATGTTGTCCTATGGCACCCCAGAGAGTTTCTCCACTAACGTCCGCCACTTCGCCTGGCCTCTATCCAGCTAAGTCCAACGGCTCGTAGCTCGTTTTCAACGCTTCTTGTTACCTGATACAAAATCAGCTTTAGTATAAAACTCCTGCCTCAAATTTGGAACTACGGAAAGGCAGGAGGCTAACCTGATCTTAAGTGCCACCGCCCATGGAAACTCGCAATGCCAGAAGCCTCACTAGTGTGTTGCCGGCCTTTATATGCCGGTGTATTTTTCTAGCCGCCGTTACAGAAAATGATAAATTACAAGAGTGATTTTTTACTCAGTACAGAGATTTTCGCCGGATTCTTCTATAAATTTAGTACGAACATAATGATATTAATCATATTATTCTAAATGCACTCTTAAAAATTCCCTTTCTCTCCAATTGATAAAACTGATAATGATATTGGCGAATCATGACGTAAGTCTGATAAATATCTATAAGATATTAAATAATTGTATATTAATTAAACATTACAATAATATAGGAATAATATATAAATAAAATACCTACCGAAGTCTAAATTATGTCAATTAATAAATTTAAATTGTATGTAAAAATAAAATCACTTTCTAAGGCTTATAATGTGAATGATTACATAAATGAATGATTTGATATGACGAAGAACAGACCATCATTTTCATTCCACTATTTTTATCATTGTAATGAGCCTTAGCCATAGAGCATGATATAATTGCTGCAGCTCTCATGACTAATCTCAAAGCAATACTTGGCGAAAAGTGGCCGAGAGTTTCTTGCCAGTTCTCGTCCGTTCTACGCTCTTGTTTTGTAAACTGGCAGTAAATGTAAATTTAGAAGCATTTTATTGGACTTCACACATACACACATAATACATAATGTTACCTACATGAATTATTGATAATTTGATTTGATTTGGATCGTGTGAATTATCCAAATTTCAAGAAAGTAGCAAAGAGCTGCCAAATCTGCTAGAGGTAACTCTAAACGCTTTTGTGATAAATATTTCTTTAAATATTTATCTTAAGTAATCCTACAAAAAAGCCAACCAAAATATCAGTCAAAATAGTGAACCATAAATGCAATAAAAATAGATATTTCTATTTATATAACATACAATCTGTATCTTATATATAAAATTCTCGTGTCACAGTTTTCGTTCCCATACTCCTCCGATTCTCATGAAACTTTGTGTGCATAATGGGGAGGTCTGAGAGTTGGACAACATCTATTTTTCATCCCCCCTAAATGTTATAGGGTGGTCCACCCCTAATTATTTATGTTTTATTTTTCTATGATACAGCATACAAAAATACATGCAACCCAAAATTTTTACCCCTCTACGATCAATCCCTATTTTTAATTTATTAATTGAAAATTGAAATAACATGTATGGCAAAACAACGTTTGCTGGTTCAGCTAGTTTTTATATAAATTGACTCACAGCGCAGTATTGAAAGATTGGCACCAGCGTCACGACTCCATAGTACACCAAATTTTGGACACACGCGCGCACCAGGCTTATTTCTACGTCCGTTAAAGCTGCTATCTTTGACACGTGATTGAATCCATCGATGTATGGCAATATCTGTAACCAACGCATTTAAACATTAATAGTATTCGAGGACAAGGTGGTGTTGTTAAGGCTTTTATTAAAATTGCGGTCACTAAACATCAGATGTTAAGAACGCCCAACGACACCTGTCAAACGGCTCGCATTTTCCGATACTTTTTCTTAATTATAAGATTTGGAAAATTATAATAATGTTCTAATTGCGGTTATTAGAGTAATATTTATCATTTGTAATACAAAAGTATAGGGGCAATAATTTTAACTTTTTGAAGAGTTGACATTCGCTAGTCCCTTGGATTTTCTGTTCAATGCCCTATATTAGTACATTATAATAAAAAAATAACTTATTCCATAAAAAAAGATTGTATAATTTTAGTAGAATAAAAAAAAAAATAACAAATTATAAAAAAAAAAAAATAAAAATTGTTTTTTTTACTTATAAACTATTCAGAAAAATTAATTATCCTTAAATTTCAGTTCATTCTTGTAATGATATCTATTTAAAATGATAAAATAATTAATAAAAATTTAAATAATAATAATAATATTAATTGTATTAAATTGCTGATCTTGATCAAAATGATATATATTCGAAAGTGTTTTCCTATATATAATAGTCGACAAAGTGTCGTTGATTAATATACTTTAATATCCAAGTATTTTTGTGTAAATGAAATATATTGTGTGTATCTTCGAGAAATTCTCCATCCCACTAAAAACTTGTCAAGCAATAACAATTTTATAGAATATCAATTATCAGGTTTTCCAAATACATATAAAATATAATTTCTATATCAATATAAATCCATATTCCAAATACATACATAATATAATTGCTATTTCAATATAATTAATTGTATTTTATTTTATTTAATCAAAGCCCACTGGACAAAGTAAAAAACTGTAACCTAAACTTACAAATAAAAACTCCTTGCAGGCTACACTCAATCTTACCAAGCCTGTCACAAATCCTGCTCTGGTGCAGATTTAATACATTTATTTCCTGATTAATAACTTGACTTTTTTTTTTTTTTAAAAAAAAAAAATTTTTTCCCATAAAAAAAAAGGGGGAGGGGAAAAAAAAAAGGGGGGGGGATATACCGGGGTGGGTTTTCGCGATAAAAAAAATCATATTGAGGAATTGCTGTTATAATAATAATACCAACATAAGATCGAAGCTTTTAATATCGTGGTAGACTTTATCTTTCGCTTATCATTAAATAAAGCTACGCCTTAGATCTTATCATTCTTCCAAAAGTTCACCTGTAAGTAACTTCGAAATAATAATATTGACAAAAATACCGTATCTTACGAGTTCTCAGTGTCCTTGATTTCAAAGCTTGGTAAATATAATTTTATAGTTTAATGTTAAATTCATACAAAATATTTTGACGGTGGTTAATGCTGTTTTTACCGGTCACTGAGCCGTTATATGCCGCAATTGTTAAACACTTGTTGAGCTGCGCCGGCGCAGACGGAAACTTCAATGTTTCGTGGGAGTGAACGTTTTAATAGCTTGTTTGACTTTAACAGTTCCACTGCCATTTGTATGTAAATGAGTTTAAATTTACGAAATACTTTTAAAATGTAAATTTAGACCAACACGCATAAGTTGTGTTATTTATGCGATGCTAAGAATATAAATTTCTTTTTATTAAATCTAATTAGGAGGTAGCGGGCCTCAACTAAAAGGGATCGTTCAAAGAAAACTCAACATCGAATTTGGATCATTATAGATTTTGTAAAACTTTACATTCGATAGAACTATCATTTGATATTACTTGACTAATAATTGTAAGTACATATTTCTTTCTTTCAAATCTCTCTTCTCTAAATAAAGCAGCATTTACTACATCATAATAGTTCATTGCTTTTTATAAAGGCCTTTATGGAGGCAATAACCAACGAATAATGTATAATAAGATAAAATACAATTTCATATAGATTAAGATGAATTGTAATAAATTAGTATCGGAATTAAATGGCTTTTAATATTATTAATAGTTCATAGAAATGATTAATGATACACTTAAGAGCATCACGCGCCGTGACCTCTTAAATATAAGATGATCTTATTGTGAACGATCTATACCGCTGAGCGAGAATTACTCCTTAAAATGCGAATAACGTTATACCACAATGCAACCTTAATATTTTTTTTTTTATTATTTATGTCAGCATCCCTCTTGCCTTAGCAAAAGAGACCTTATTTGCATATGTTATTTCAATTACACTTTTCTTTATAAGTAGTATTATAATATACATTTAACATTATTTGGTTTGGTTTCTCTTTGTAACTATAATTACAATTTTAGAACAGTATTTCATAAATTTAATATAAAGCACATTGGTTATATATACTGGTAAGTTGAAGTGTTAGTTATATTGGTATATAGCTGACCCGGCGAACTTCGTACCGCCTTAGCGTAGCTTTGATGCACTATTTTATTTTGTATAGTTGACCTATCTTATTTCGTATTATAAGAGTGAAAGAGATAGAAATAAGCCACGACTCTCTCATTCTCTCTCGTGACGTTAACATTAGTTACTCGCGTTTTTTTTAAAATATGCAATATTATATGTACATTTTTCAATATTCATGAAAATTTTCTAATTTTTTTTATACCTGGATTCCACAAACATTAAAAAAAAGAATTATCGAAATCGGTCCAGCCATTCTAGAGATTAGCCGGAACAAACAGACAGACAGACAGACAGATAGATAGACAATATTATATATTAGTATAGATAACTAACTCTTCAACTTACCAATAAGTTGTAACCATACAAGCGCTTAAATACTAGGGAAGGAAACCAGGAAATAGGGGGGTAGGAAGACCAAAAAAGGTGGACATACGATGTAGCAGGAAAAGACTGGATGAAAGTGTGCCAAGACAGGGAAAACGGAGGCTTATACCCAAACGGGGTCCGATATAAATTTCAACTAAAATGAATCGTCTTTCAAAAGAGGTATCGCATCGCAGTCGACGCAAGATTCAATTTAATGGTTCCCTTATTAAAAAATCATATCTCCTAATCATTCATTAACGACACTGTAAGTGGATCATTTGATATAAGAAAAGCACGAAACCCGCGACGGTAAACATTGCACCATTGCAAGACATTGGACTAATTTCGGCATCTCAAACATGTTTTGTTATGCAATACAGTACGTGATTCAATTAAAAATTATAAACAAATTACGAACATTCGATTTCGGAAATCCAAGATATATCTACTACTTTTCATATACTTAGCTAAGCTATTCATACATATACTTAGTTATACACTTTATAAATATACCCAAACCACAGTAAGGAGAAATGTCACAAAAGTGTTCACGCGGAATAGAACCCAGGACAATCCACGTCAACTGGGTCGTCAATATGCTGGAACTATTCAACACAGCGGCCTCGAAATGGTATCAAAGTAGCAACTGCAAATATTTGTCTTGGCCATGATTGACATAAAGGGTATTGCGGCTCGCCCAAAAACTAGCCAAATGTTTGGCTAGGAGTGGAGTATAAATAGACTGTAGGATAGTATAGGGTAATAATATTTTGTTTACGCTATCAATGAGATATATACAAATGCTTATTTTAAGCTCGTAAAGGATTAAAATTCGCTGTCCATACGAACCATGCTGCATCTCATGTAACGTTAGTTAAAAGGTACATTTTCATATGATGATGTTCTCGCTACAAATATTTAAGGGTCTCTAATACGACAACAAAGGTAACTGCGAATCTTCCCGCGAATGATAGTGGTGATCAACTGTTTACAGAATTTATATTTTCGATTAATTTGAGAAGCTATTATTGCTCCCAAGTGTTTAAATAAGCTAAAGATATCTGGTTGTATTATGTATTCAGGCAATGATCACAATTCAAAACCATTCACTACGCATACTTGCTTACATTAGCTTCTATAAATAACAATAATTAACGGGCCTTCAAAACAAAGGTCAAATATGAAAACAGGTTTCATATCTTAATATTTATTATATAAAGTGGATTATGATAATCGTACTATTTCTAATAAGCAACAAAAAAAAACTAGAATTTGTTCCTTTTTAGCAACACTAGTATAGTGCCTATTTCAAGTTCAATCTCTGGCAAGGAATATTGATTTAAAAAAAATCCAATGATGCGGTTTCAGTTTGATAAAATTGTGCCCGTGATCATGATGATTCATTGGCGATCCCCGAATTCAAAAATCCGCCCCAACTTTCGAGTCGTCATTAGCTTCTGTGACTGAAAAAATATTTTATCCTAGATACATAGATATATTGCACGATGGCACGTGTAGATTACAATGTAGCGTTGCGCGTGCGAGAGTCAACAACAGTAGGGTGACAATCTATTATCATAGGGACATTATAGGTGCCGATCCACTGGTGAAATAACCCGTGGAAGAGGCCTAGAGGCAGTGCCAGGTCTTTGGGCTTCAGCCAAATAGAGTGGCACCACACGCAGTACCACTGTCTCACAGAAGACCGGCGCGAAAACTTTCACGGTATAATTAATAGAATCAGGCATTACTTTGCGGGAGTCCATAGTACAAAATCCCAATAGACCAATATACATATATGTAGTTCGATGAGAATCATCGAACGCTGTTCGTAGAGGCAGTATCCTGATGATGCTCCGGTGTCGGAGCGAAACGTGCGTCTGGTTGAGGGTTTTCCGCGGAGTGTTGCTTGTATATTGGTTTATTGGGATTTTGATCTTTCACGGTATTTACAATAGAAATAGTTACCCTAACTTGTATTAATAAACAAATGGCGCCTCGTGTATTTATGAAGCATGACACATATAATACAAGTATTATATAAGAATAATAAACATTGAATTATGACGTTTCATTAATATATCTATATATATATTTATAATATATATATATATATAATATATATATATATATATATATCTACATTGTTGTAATAGGTACCCACTATTTTGGTTAACAGTGATATAATACATAACAGTAATATAATAAATATTATCCCTTAATTTTGCACAATTGACAAGCTCTTAAAGATATCCTATCAAATCTTGTCACGAGCACAAAGAAGCGATGATCCTGCAAAAGGGAATTCTGTCTACGGAACAAAAAGTTTGTTTTGATTCGGTATCTTGTTTATGACATCTCTCAAGGCCATGACGTAGTCGTCGTCTCTATGTATACAAGATTTGTTTATAAACTTTTAAATCATATAAATACCTGGATAATCAAAGTACAAAAGCTGTATCAAAATATGACGTGTTTAATTCTTCTTGCAAATGAGTTTTAAAGACAGGGGTATAATTAAAAAAATCTTTGTGATCAGACTCACAGACTATAGTAAAATTCAGTGGCACAAGACGGAGTTTTGAAATAGCACTCGCGCATTATCATATCACGTTTGTATCGCGTGCATGATAAATATAATTTCGCTCAATTATGCAGATCATAAACATATATCAATAATCATCTGTGCTTGAAATAATAATTGTTAGTCTAGCACAGATTAGTAAATGTCGAATAATAGTCAGATATGAGATATATATATTTATTATACGCGATCCTGTTTCATCACGGCTACTACACCTATGTTTTTATAAAAAAAATATGTATAGAATAATAATCTAAAACAGAGAGCCGTGAATTTGCCTTCATACTTCCGTTCTTGAATTATTTTCCCGTTATTTGAATTTGCAGTACCCCAAGTTGGGTTCATAGAATATAATTTAAGGCTTATATCAATACACTAAATAGAACAGTAATGACACGTTTTTCTTTGGATACCTTTAAATAATAGTCTACTATTTTATTTATTGTATTAAGTAAGTCAATTGACTATTTCGTTTAGTACATCCTCGCTCATTCATTCATTTCATTCAATTATCTTTGAATGATACAGACGTGTCTTAGGGTGTTCCATTCTGATAGCTATGGTTTTCTTAAACCTTAGGTCGTGGACAAACGCAGGTTTCGAAGGATTACATGTATTTAATTTCTAGAAAATTCTTGGTCCTTATAAGAATAGGTAATATTTTTAAAACTAAGATCAGCCGGAATAAATAATTCATAGTACTTTCAGTAACTTCACACACAATGTCACATTGTTAGACAAATACCTATTAAACAGCACTTATTTTCTTAAACAGGCTATCTATTACGAGGCTGTTTGTGGAGTCTCATCCGCGATAATATAAGTCTTTTTCATTATAGGGTATTCTATATTACTCGCGACTTTATGTTGTGTGGTCAAATCGGTTTTTGAGTTTATTCTTTTTAAATATTGTAAAATTTTCCCTATCTTTTATATAAAGCACTTTGTAAAACCGGTTCAAAGTATCTCTGAGCTGACATTTACGAAGAGCATACCAAAATTGTAGGGCCGGCGACGGATGTTCGACCCAATAAAAACAAATATAAAGAAACGGCAAAACAGTTGCGATACTGGTTTTATTCAAAAGCCATCCAATCTTTATAAGTATTCATCTAAAATAAATCTTCAAAGAATTGGAGATTCAAATGACTTCATTATAATAACGAATGAAATAATACATTCAAGAACTTTCTCCTATACAAAGGAACATTTCACAAAATGTTCAATTGTTTTTTGATAAAACAAAGTTGCCATAAATTACGATTAACAACTAAAATAGAAATTGTACAAACTAAACAGAAATGTTGCAATATTAACATTCTATTTCTGAGTGCTTCGTTTTCCCGTGAGGATAGAAAATCCGAAGCCGAGATATCCTCCTATTTGTCATTTAATATCTTTTATAGCGGCAACAAAGATACATCATCTGTGCAAATTTCAAATACCTTCCTATGACGGATAAAGGTTCTACGACCTAGGATCACGAGGATTGTCGAAAATGTCATAACGACGTGTCGACAATTTCTGTCATCCAGTAATGTCATTTTCACAAAACTATATTTTTCCTCATACTATAGAATCAGAGCAATCGTAATAACAGGGCTCCCGTTTCCAATCGAAAAATTCTTTTGGGTACTTCATTTATCACGCAAAACAAGTTTAATATAGAAATCTTGTTTGATATAATAGTGCGTAACATTAGCTCCAGGTCGAAAGATCTAAAAAATTTATAATAAAACATTTTATGACAATATCAACCTTTAAGTGACCGTATCAAGAACGCCACAAGTCATCTATCATCCCAACCCTGTTATTTACGTAAAACCATTTATCTCATACAATTATAGTTCTTAAGCGATATAGATAAAGGTTATAATTGTATAATTTATTGTCAACCGAAATAGAATCTTGCAACTCAAGTGTTTCTGTATTTAGGGCTGGTGTAGCATCAATCCATTTTTTCTCTTTCGAAATTCGACCGCTGTATTTACGAGTATTATATTAATATGATAAGTGCAGAAAATTCGCACAATGAGACGACACGAGGCCCTATGCGATGCAAATACACTACATAAATCACTTGTTCTGTGAGGATGTGAGAAATATAGTCCCTCGCTCTCGGCTTTTATATAATAAAAATCCAGTTGGCATATCAATTTTATAAATATTTTTGGCTTCATAATAAGCCATTCATTACTAATAATCGGCCCAAATGTCTAATTTTAACAGAAGTACAAAACAGGTTTATATATTTTTTTTTATTATTTATTAGAATCTCTTCTTATATTAGTAACATATATATAAGACCACATATTTATTCTTCAATTACAGGAGAGTGCAGCTTGCATAGAGTTAGTTAACAACATAAATATTAGAACAATTCCAATATGAATAAGGATGAACAGCTACTGTATTAGACTTAAGAGCTCCTTAATAAGAAATTGAAAAAATAAATAAAATGTTTTTAAAATTAAATTGAAATGACATTTTTGTAGTCAGACTTAATTTTAGTTTTAAAATTTGTGCAATGTTTGTGTGAAATTCAACTTATTATTCAATATATTTAATTAGTCGTTGTAATTAGAATTATCTCCACACCCCTCGTGTAATACGAGAGAGAATATATTATTATTGGATTTTATCAACATGCTCGCATGTTTGATAAGATACAACACAAATATTAGTTAACATGATAATGGCTTGGACGGAGTAAGTATAGTACCTTTACCATGCCCAGTTGGTATCGATGGTGACCTAAACATTAACGATATATACATACAATTTGTCACTTTACACAATCCAAACAACGATCAACTATAATTTTAAAGTTTTATGTAAACACAACACTTATTTTTAGAACGGTCAACGACCTCTTATCTACGTATTTCAGATTGAAATAGGCGATGCAAAGAATTGTAACTCTATACATGCAAGCATTTAAGTCATATATTATAACTTATCTATATATTAAAGGCTATGGTTTTTGCTATGTATACATAATCTTATATATAAAATTCACTCCTCCGACCAATTTTTATGAATTTTTATATATCTATTTTTCATCTTGCTAAACGGTAGTCCACACCTAATTTTTTTTTTTGACAAAATTTCTTATTTTTATTTTTCTATGATACAGCCTACAAAAATACATATAACCTTACATTTTTACCCCTAAACGATCAACCCCTATTTTTTATTAATTGAAATTGAAATCACATGTATGGCAAAACAACGTTTGCCGGGTCAGCTATTAAATATATATTTTATATTATTATTTTATTTTATTATATATTTTATATTATTATTTTTATTTGATATAAAAAAATTGGTTGTCATTTTTTTTGTTCTGTTGTGTTGAAAGTCTTCTTTTACTTTGAAATAGCCGTTTTAAAAGAAACTCATGTCAAGAATAGTATTTGATATGTATTTCAAATATTATACAGTCGACCAACCGTATGTTAATATGCAAATACATCTAGTAGCACATGGAATTGAATCTACGAAGCGAAACGAAAGAGATCAAATATGGCGAACATGAACACCGAATGTTGAACGTTAATGAAGGCTAAGCTTTTGGACACTGGGGAAAGCGAGCAATTTCAAAAAATGAATTAAACATCAGACTAAAGAAATTTGTATTGGATACCAAAACGAGCGTGACGAAGTTTAAGTAATAAGTAATAAATACATTGTCACGGACACTCTACACAGCTTTTATTTATATTAATATTACGCGATTCAATATCCAGTAAAATATTACGTTTGGTTTATCCAAATCTGTGCTACTCACATATCTACACATCTTTAAACGTCCAAGCGAAAGATGATGGAACCTGAAGATTGGTAGAGTTTGATGAAGACGCTGTCTTCTATCAAATCTCCAAAACCTTCTGTTGCTCCGCGGAAAGCCAAGCAATCAGGAAATAGAACTGGATTGACCAAAATTTCGAGGGGATTTGAATCACAGAATCTTCAGTGATAGCGAAAGCGTTGCAGTCCCAAACCTGGCGTACAGGAGCTGACGAGGCAAAAATATTTGGAAAGGAGAATCACCGATAACCTTTGCCTCTAGGATACACTTTAAAATCAGATTTGACTATCGTTGAATATTTGTCAAACGTTACGAAAATAATCGTAATGAGGTATCGAAGAATATCTTAAATTGCGAATTGTTATCCTTAAGCTAATACTTCCACTTCTAAAAGATGTCTGTTTTGAAATATTAATATGAATTTTTTCAGCCATTTGGATTTCTCAATAAGGCCGTTTGTATTTGCAAAGTTAAGCGGGCTTAAGCCGTCTAGTTTCAAGTTCTTTGTGTAAGAGAGGTGTTGTACTAAATCAACATGCTCATAATTAAACCGAACGATATATTAATATCTTATCATACTCACGTATGGATTATCTCCGATTATGTCACAGATTTTTTGCTTAAAAGCAAGTGAAGTGCATAATTAAATTACAGATAATAAACTTTTTCACATTTCTTGCTCATTTCTTACTTTTTTTTAATATTTTTTTTTAGTACGAGAAGGTTTTTTGTTTTCAGCCGTAATACCGATCTACAATATCACGTGTAACGTGCTAACGTCATATGAAAATTTGAAATGGTAATTCCTTGACTACAATAGATGGCTAGAAATGTATTTATATCTATAACATGGAATGCGTTCTGTATTTTTACAATTCTATGAGTTATCCATGTATATGCACATAAACGTTAACGTTAAAAACGTTAAGCGAAATCAAAAGTTTACCGTTTTGATATAGCGGAAAATACATTCATGCTAAATATATTCATATAATATAAAAAGAGTATAAAAATTAACATTTTGTAGAACAATGTAAATGTGACGTCTAAATTCGAAATAGTAGGCTGCCGATACCGTGGGGTGTTACCGAAGAAATACGAGTATCATTATTTTAGACGCCAGCAACACACTCGCAAGGCCTCCAGATCGCCATGGACGTCGGTATCAAGTAAGATAAGAAAGAAACCCCTTTACATAGGGTAAAATAATATAAAAAAATATTTTTAAAAGAAAAATCGGCCCAATAAGTTCAGATAAATTATAATAATAAATAGTTTATTTATATAAATCTTATAATAGCGGAGAATTTAAAACATCTCGCCACAAAACTCTCATGGCATTTGGGTTGTAGAGCGTGCCAATACATTTGATTAAAAAGAGGCCAAAAAACAAATTTTAGAGGATTGTTGTTCGGCTCCCTTTTCTACAAGACAAATTACATACTATTAATCTAAAATTAGATTTTGCAGTTAAATTAATTCACTCATCGAACGCTGTTCAAGGAGATAGCTCAACAAGCAGGCAACATCTCCTGATGATGCTCCGGTGTCGGAGCGAAATGTGCGTCGAGTGGTTGTGGGTTTTTCTCGGAGTACTGCTTTCATACTGGTCTATTGGGATTTTGAACTATGGACTTCCGCAAAGTGACGCCTGATTCAATTAATTATAGTTAAATTAAGCCAAACTCATTCCTGCTAAAACCTTTGGAGGTGGTCAAAAGCGTCTTTTTTTCTGGTTTCTTGTTTGCGTTTTTCTTCTTGGACAACGTGAGACCGCTTCCTCTGTTCCCAGAACCATAGAGAACTAATCGCGATACCCATAGTATAAGAATGTTTTACATGGCAATTTCCGGTAATGCTACCACCGATTTCAGAGCATTTACGAACCAAATAGTTCTATGTGTTCGAAGGTTGGGATAAAGAATTTAATTAATGCTAATCAAATTAATGCGTTAACACTTTAAATTAACAACCGACGTTGGCCGTTTGTTTAGCAATGGTAAAAAAACCCCTTTTTTTTTGTGGGAAAAAGGGGTTCCCCCCCCCCGGGGGGGCCCCCTTTCCAAGGGGCCCCAAAAAGGCTTTGCCGCCCTTAAAAAAACCCCCTTTTTTGAAAGGGACCAAGGGGAAGTGGTTTGGACTTCGGAAAAAGACAGCTGGTTTACAAAGCGGTTGTTCGCGGCCAAAAGTGCCTTCTGAATCTCATTGTGGAGCTGCGGACATCGACGAATGAAATTTCGTATTCTGCCTCGATGTCCGATGATGGAACTCAGCTGCAGGTATCACCGAACACTCCCATGATAAAGTTTTAAGTTAAATGTATTAACGGATCGGGGCTTTCCCATTCAGGGATTCGCTATTTCATAGTCTTTATTATATATCTGATATAATTCTATGGTATGACAAATATAGATATTATTCAGATATTTTTACATCGTGATCAAAAAGGCGATGGCGGCCATTCTGTCAGCGTGAAACTGTAATATCCTTGGCCGAATAATTTTGTTTTCGTATTTAATATAATTCTTAATTGTGTTGCGAAATATAAAATAATCACAATGAAAAACTTCCTCTAACTGTGTTGAATATAAATTCAATTGTAAAAATGTGGGCCTCGTAAAAAATAAATTTATGAGCCAATTACATTCGTCTACAGTATCAAACATTAGCTAAAGACAGGTCTGTTTCAACCTATAAAACAACTCTATAAAATCTAATAAATTTATTTAAATGAAATAGCTTGACGACACAGTTGGCGTAATGGTCACAATGCTGGACTGTCAAACTGAAAGTCCCATCGGTCCTATACGGTGATCATACAAATATTGACTGTGGTCTGAGTATTATATATATGTATATGAATTATACATGAGTCGACATAAAGACTTGTGTTAACACCCAAAACATTAGCTATAAATACTTAGGAGTAAAACGTGTGTAAAAATGTGATTTAAAAACAAAAAGATATAGTAATAATTCTATAAACAATTAGTCTCTAAAATTAGTATAATAATCATATACTGATGTATCTTTGATATTAAGACAGCAGCTACTCTGATCAAAAATTAATTTTGATTAATAGTTTAAGCGTAACCAGCTCTTGAAGTTGCTAGAAGCTGATCGAGTGAATAAAACAATTGAACTGAACGTGGTTTAATAACTAACTAAAATAATTAATTCAAATATAAGTAACATTGTGTTTGTATTAATGTCAAAAAATAATCCAATAATTAAACACGAGGAGAACGGCGCCATTATTTTTAACCGCCAAGGTTAGTTGTTGAAAAGGCTTATATACAACCATATTAGCATGCTTTTCAGGACAAAGATAATGTATAAAAGAAATTTTGTGGTCATGTCAAACCATTGAACCTCAGTAGATCCACTATGAGGTCAAAGTAATAAATATTTTCTTTTAAAGAAGAACACTTTGTTAAAGGATTAAGTTATGTATTTTTACAAAATTTAAGTATATTACGCGGTAGACTACCGTGACCACGCACGCTGTAAAGCAAGCGAAAAGTCGGAAAATTTAAAGTAATGACATATATATAATATATAATGAAAGGCAAAATATTTTCTTGTAAAGCAGAACAAATCTATAAAATTATTTTACCACTAGCTCACGGTAGTATTTGAGCATAAACTTAACATGATACGATTGTAAAGGGCAACGTGCGTGGCCTTGTTTTAATTCAGCCAATCATTTTTGGGCCCTTCATTGTGTCGGTGCGCGTGCGACCTCAATCTAGAGCCGGTAACACAAATATGGAAACTGGACGAATTTCCGAAATATATGACGCTTTAAATTCGAGATTCGATACGAATTAGCACTAGCGTAACTCTGATATGCGCATGACAATGGAAATTGAACTATATGTTGTTACAGTAAAGTTGTTTTTCGTTAAAAATATAAACGTAGGTAATATAAAAACTCGACGCTTAGAAGTTGGCATAGAGATCAAATTTACATATTAGCATCCAATCGCTGCTATAATAGCAGCAGTTATTTGATTATCAGAAGTTGCTTAATGCGTAAATATTTTAATAGTATTGAAGTGATACTAGAGTTAAATTTATTTTATTCGAGACAATTCTCTATGAGGTTTTCGGAAGAATAGAGACGAAATGCTTTGTAAGGAACGTTGCAAGCTGAACGAGTCTTCGAATTTGAATAACGTTGTATCAATAAACTCAAATAAAATTATACCTACACAATTACCGAGTATTGTTTTATTTATTCAAGGTCAAGCGATTTTAAATGGTTACATTTAGTAAACAATCTTAACATTATTAAATTTTTCTTTATTTGTTCATATTTCATATATAAATTTGAAATGGGTTACAGAGGGCAAAGAAGTCTGCGCCAAGAGCAGCATAATATATTTAGATGCCATTTTCAGACCCTGAAAGTCACCCGGAAATATAAATGTAATCCAAAACATATCTCTTAACTTTGATGTATTGTCTTCATACAAAATTTCATCAAAAAACGTGAAGGCTTTGTTAATTGTCACTTTCTTTCGATTGAAAAAAAAAGTTGTTAGTAATACAAATAAAACTAAATAGACTAACTTTGTTTTGTATTAAAAGGTTTGTATTAAATCAATTACAAAAATTTAATGTTCTTTGCGATGTCAGTCGTCCGGATTAACCCGGGCATAAGTAGGCTTTTTGATTTCAATAATAACGTTAATAATAAATTATCTAGGGTGTCCGGCTATTAGGTTTAGCAATCTGGCAACCATAATAGCGAGACTTGTTTCTCATGAAAGCTGAAGACGTATTAAAAGATCTCTATTAAATTTTAGTATATTTTATTGTAGATCTAATCTTCGTATAAATACGACTTTTTCTATACTTTTTAAAACAATTTCTGCTTTGGATCGTATAAAGGATCAGCACAAATTAAGATAAATGTCATGTGGCGCGGAGACGACACAATAGTTTTGTCGCTAGAAATAGAATTAGCTATCAGTGAGCCTGACGCGTACGGTCAACGAACGCGTTATCACCATAATGTCCATTTTAAAACCGTTCGTGTTTCATTCGTATAACCGAAATACACAAAATGGACAATTTTTATACGAGGCCGTAGATAAACAATTAATGACTGTCATTAATTGCTCAGTATTGAGTTGTATGTGTTTGTTATTTATACTACTACAAGCCGATCCGGCAAACGTTGTTTTGTCATACATGTGATTTTAATTTTCAGTTAATAAATAAAAAATAAGGGTTGATCGTAGAAGGGTGAAAATTTAGGATTGTATGTATTTTTGTATGCTGCATCATAAAAAAAAAGAAACTAAAAATTTTGTCTAACAAAAATTTAGAGGTGGACTACCCTTAACATTTAGGGGGATGAAAAATAGATGTTGGCAGATTCTCAGACCTACTCAATACGCTCACTAAGTTTCATGAGAATCGTTCAAGCCGTTTCGGAGGAGTTGACAAGAGAATTTTATATATTAGATATCTCTATTTACTATGAAAATTCTTTGAAACTTCTGGTGTATTTATTGATACATACATAAATATTCTAACTTCCTAATAACGAAAAGTTGTAGCTGCACAAAATTCATATTTATTAGCTATTCATTCAGCTTGTGTTTCATAGATCGTCCAGTAATTTCACACGTCACGGTGCTCATATAAATTCATGAGCTGTCAGCTCTGAGGCGCCATACAAGCTAAACAAAACAAACTGTCAATTATTATAATTAGGTCAATCGCTCGTGAAGATATATACGATGTCGTGATAATTTTTTAAATCTCTTGGGAGAGCGTGGGTGAGAAATTTCTGTTCGATTTCATTTGCATTTACTATATTCTAACGAGTTTCCCCAACTTTCCCAATATTTTTCATATTTGCATCGCTCCTATTTTATATAGCCTTCATTGACGGACTATTTAACACAAAAATGATTATTTACCTATCACGAGTACTTCCCGAGATTTATCCTAATGAAACTTCAGCTTCCTATAGGTCTCAGGTGAATTATATCAACGTTATTTGAAAACCATTTTGTATTATGTAATGAGTTATAATAATAATAATAATGTAAATGTCCTATATATACATCAAACTACAACTAACTACAACTAATTACAATCAACTTTTTTATTCTGCGCCTTCTGCACATTGTTCCATTTTTTTTTTAAAAGGCGTTGTCTGGGTTTGGATGGATTGGATAATGTTGTGACGGTTTCTCCATTGATACTAATTCAACTATCATTTGTTTAACTATCTAAAGTCGATACTAACTCTTCACCTTTAAAACTTGCCTATTTAAACATCTTCTTTCAATTTCGTATCCTGATAGGTAATTCGTAAGCAGTCATAATTAACTTATATCTTTAATTTTTATTATTTTCAAAACTGTGTAATTATTATTTTTGCCTCCTGTCTATACAATACCACTCGTTTTTTTTTTGCCATTATTTTGTGCACGTATTCCTTTACAACCGGCTTTAATGTCTCCTTCACTGTTGGGTTGCCTGGTAGAGATCGCTTAGTAGCGATAAGGCCGCCCTTTACACATTTTCACTTGTTAATATTGTATCATATAACTATTTATTATACATTGTTAATGTGTGATAAAGAATTAAATAAATAAATAAATCCACAGAACCATCTTCTGTTTTGTACCAAACTTTTGTACCGTTCTTGTGTTTTGTATTTTCAACCCAACGCAGATTATTAATTTGCATTTAAAGCATCATTAGTAGGCAACGTGGACGTAAATATAAGTCGTATTTCATACGTCGCTCATACATACTGTGTATGAATATTAATCGCTGATAAGCGCGTTACTAACGCAATGAAAATATAAGCAGACGTTTAAATTGTTCAATGATAACTTCACATTTGTGTCAATACATGTTAATAATAATGGATTTTCTATATATGCCAGCAAATTCACGTTTTGCGAGTTTTGGCTCTCCTCTAAATGTACTTCATTAATATGTACTAGACATATTATATTTCCGGTAGAATGCGAAAGCGACCCCGGGAGTCTCTGTTTATGCGGAAGTGTGGGACGCACCCGAGGAGTGTTTTAGTGGGTATTGTTTACCCGGCTCTCTGAGAAGCAGAGAGTATGTCGGTGTGAGTCGAGTCCCACATATCCCCGTAGCCTATGTGCTGCGGGGAATGCGTAAATTGCATTTCCTCCTCGGTTAACAAAAAAGGCATTATAGTACTTATGTTTATACTTTTAATGTAATTTTTATTTACTAAACCTTATACATATATCCGAGCGCACTTTTCCCAAACCTTAGTTTAAACTGTTTCATAATATATACAAGGGTTTAATCTTTATTTATAAATAAGAGAATTTTTTTTAAAAAAAATTAACACTTAATAAATTTAAACTTTCGGTATACATTTATATAAAACTATTCGTCGTATCGAGTAATTCAAGATGCGGAAGAAGCGCGGGAGACATTCGCCCCTACTTTACTCTTAATTCAAGTAGGTATATAAGACCTTTTTTCGTAATACTCGTATATAGTATAATCGAAATAGTTTTTATATATTCTTTAAGTCATAAATCGCGTACCTGGTTTGTGGTGAGGTCCCATTGGTCAGCAACAAACGACTGTCGACTATAGAGAAACACCGGCACTTGGTGGTCCTTGACTGGCGCTGGATCGGTGTTCACCCGAACCACTGTGAGGTGTGTAGTCGATGTTCCCACTGAAAGGTTTCTATATTCAACCAACGGATGGATGACGATAAATTGTATTGATTTGTTTGTACTTACAATGAATTTACAACTATGTCAATCAGCAATATATATATAATAGTTTATTTGAATTATATGAAGAATTTTCAACAAAGCGAGAACAAATTGCATTTTATAGACACAAAATATTTTATAAAAATGTTATCTTAGTTAAAATGAAGGAAAGCCTCTTTGACGCAGGTAAATTCTATAATTTAATGAAATTGCTGCTTAGAATATTTTTCATTGCTACGTTTTCTTATTGACGCGAGCTTTCGATCTTATGCAAAATTACTAAAGTCTATTTTAGTGTAAAACATTCGTCTATATTTAGAACCACACGGGAAAATTATTAGTTAAATTGCTAGTTTATGTTAATTTTCTTACAAAAAAAACCAATGGTAGTTAAATTTTTAATATATAGTTAGGAAAAATAAATATATTTAATTTGATATATATCTCGTTTTATGGGTGCAAAATAAACTAATAATAGCTATCAGACCAAAGTGAACATAATTTCTATTCAATGTTTACCGTTCTCGCGTATCAAAAATAATCATATATTTCGATTCACTTGTATTTAAAGACATTCTATAGTTTATCGACCTTATAATAATTATTACACTTATTCTTTGTGTTTTATATTAATTTGCAAACATGCAAAATGCTTATAACTTTATGCTGTTTTATCAAGCTGTATGTAATAATACGGACAAAAAAAAGCTCACAAAATTAACTTATTATTTTCATCCCTTTAATATATTATACTAAATATTTTGCTTTAAACTTTTTATGTTGCCTATAATCTGGATTATTGGGTAATAAGAAGTGGTACATACTAAATCAATGCTAATATTATCTTATATAATAAATAAGAGCATTGTCTTCAGTCTAGTCCTTATCTGAGTTTATTTATGTAACTTTCGACCTCATCGTATCATCCTGACACTGCTCCGGTGTCGAGGCGAAACGTGCGTCGAGTGTTTGCGGGTTTTATCACGGAGTATTGCTAATAAATTGGTTATTAGAATTGTATACTATGGACTTCCGCAAATTAACGCCTGATTCTATTAATTCGATGTTTGAATTACCGCTAAATCGAAAGCTATGGAACTTTCTGGAACCACTCTTAGCAAGAAATATTCGTTAGTTTGTTTAGATCATTCCGATAGTTTCAGACCACTACTCAATCGCAGTCTATCCACTGCTGAATTGAAGAATTCTTTTGAATATTATAGAAAATCTATCGGTACATATATGAAGCATTTTTTTTCATACGTTGACAAGCGCATTAGTCACAAAATATATACGTGCATTTCGGTAAACAATGCCTAAACTACAAATTAATTTCTTTGTTAATTCTTATGTTAACTTAAGATAATAAATACGTTACTAACGAGCTTATTAATTAAGGCATGTTTAAGTAATGTATGTTTAATGAACTCATTCAACGTTCGAATAGATTTATTTAGAGCGAGAATTAACGAACCGCTAATTGGATACTATTCAGATTAAATAATGACATTTTATTAGCGAGACATAGACTGATGTGGCTATAGAATACATGAAGGGTTCATTTTCTTCCTATAATAATTGTATACAGCATTTCATTAAATGGATTCTCTAAGACTGTGAATTGTATGTTAACTATCACACTATCATATTAAATTAAACTGTGACCAATAGGCAGGAAGCTCAACTGACATTAAGTAACACCGAATGTAACTATAGAGTTTTACTATACAAAATATAGATTATGTCTCTCTTTTCTTCTTTCTTAAATAGATGTATTTATAAAAACCACTTATGTAGATTGTACTTTAATAAAAGTTATACAATTATGACTATAATAGTTAAATATTAATTGTAAAAGTTTTAGCTACAGTTATTAGAATAAAATTATTACCTGTTAGTGTACACATTCTTTTGGAATTGATATCCTGCATGACCTGCCGCATCAATACATTTAGCTCTTTTGCATCTCCAGATAATGATTGCTTTGATAACCATTCCGTCTCCAATTCCATTGATAACTGTTGACAAATAACATTTGAGTAAAAGGTTTAGGCTATGATAAAAATATATTGTAGTCTTACATTTTAAATAATTGAGCTTTGTTTTAAAAATATTTTTAATTTTATAGTTTAAATTTTGAAGTATTTTTTCTTAATGAATTAGCAGCAGCTCTTAATTCACCCCATAATGTATTGAAAAATTATATGGTGTAATTATTAAAATCTTGTTTGCTATATTTAAAAAATGTATACCTAACTAACCAAATATTCTGTAAGCTTCTTGACAAGTGGCTCCAAGTGCACTGTTCGAGCCCAGGCATCACATACAAAGCATAGGTTAAAGTAATATGCATTCCGGGCATATTTTTTATTGTCAATCCTGACTGGAAACCCTAGAACTTTTGAACCGAGGAGGGTGCTGCAATAAAAAGAAACATTTTTTTTTAAATTAAATCCACAGCTCATGAACACTTACTGCATGCAGTACACTCTTTTTTAAAGGAGGAAGTAGTTCCACATAGTGGCTGATACATGGCGGAATGCACCTTACAATATACGTATGTATGGAGCGGCAAACATTGAAGAGGTTCAGGAAATAATAGTAATACCAAACTAATTAGGCTCAGTTTTCATACCTAAATTTTCCATTTATGGGAGAAAGTTATCTTAATACAATAAAGATATCATAATTGCTTGATAGAGGTAATTTTAATGAATACTTTGTTTACTTTATAAATTGTTTTGTTATTTCTTGTAGTGAAGAAAATGTATTACATTTAGTATTTATCTTACACAGTGAGGGTGCATCTTTGCAATTGCACCTTTGGTATGATATAATGGCTGACGGTATCAAAAATCTCTTTAGAAATATAATTCTCTGGCACTTGGCATGTAATTCTCGGCCCAGCTGTTGGATGGAATTCACACAAAAATATACAACGAATAGGGCCCTCTTGACCGCAACCCTCGTAAAACTTAGATTTTCCCTCCATTTTCTCACACACTATATAAACATTAACGATAAACTAACATTTATCACTTAACAATCATAATTAAGCATAGTGAATCAATTTATATGCAAATCTTATTAGATACTTGTTTCGTAAATATTATTCCATAACACCACACAGCTCTCACCAACACGACATTTCAACAAAAACTGACAAAAAAATAAAACTTGATCCAAATTCAAATGTCACTATTACTTCGAAGTCGATATAACTGACAATTGACAGATTATGCGGACTGGGGGCGTATTCAAGATGCCGAATAATTATGTCGAAATGACATTATGTGTCGACAGGACCAATATTTTGGTGGCCTGGTTCCAATAGGCACCCAATATGAAATAAATTAAATATTATTAAATTTAGTTTCCTTTTTTAATAGTTTATTATGCAAATTTATTCTAAGGTGCTGTTATTTTAGGAACGGTAGATTAAATTGTAGATAACGCTTTCTAGAATCAGCAGGAGGAAACTTTATATTCTCGTTTGAGTTTAGTAAATTCTGCTTTTAGAGTTTATTTAGTGAATTTTAATTTATTTTTTAATTTATATTGAATTAAAAAAAAGACATTTCCAAATTCAAATTATGAAAATAAACGATTTTCATTGGTTTTTCTTATTGTTAATGTTCTTAGTGTAAATACCAGGGCGAACCCTATTTTTAGTTTTCCTTATATGTATATAAAAACAGCTCCAAACAATACTGATAACTGATCTATGGTCAACTAACAGTTAATATAACACTATATAATCTGTTATCGCAGCTGATCACTAGTTTTGTTTACATTTTATAATACAGTTAGTTTATTATCAATGTTTTTACTTTTTCGTATATATAAAAAAGAGATAAGAGGCATTATATATTAGCTTTTATCAATTAAAGCTGTTATGCCAAATTAATTGTTAAAAGTTAGCTATGGAAAAGAAGTCTTTTAATCTTATTATTGGTGTAACTGGTAGCGTGGCTGCTTTAAAACTCCCTGCTTTAGAGAAAAGTTTATTTGAGCTAAATGATAAGTTACAAGACTATAAATTTAAAGTAATTATTATTAGTAATTCAATTAATTTTTTACTTATGACTTAATATTGTCTATTACAAATCAGTATTTGTTTCGTTACGTTTCACATTAATTTATTAATGTTACAGATACATGTCATAGCAACTGAAAGCTCTAAACATTTTTTTCGAAAAGAGGACATAAAGAGTAATATCTATGATGATTCTTGTGAATGGAACACTTGGACGAAGAGAGGTGATCCTGTTATGCATATAGAATTGGGTAAAATGGCTGACATCATGGTAATAGCACCAATTGATGCTAATACATTAGCAAAAATATCAACAGTAAGTATTGTCTGTGAACTATTTCTTCTTTTCTGTAGCTATTGAAAAATCCTTTTTTTAGTTTTATTTATATGCTTTTTGAACTTAACACTTGTGTAAGCTAAAGACAATATTATATGAGTTTTAATATGAGTTACTAAAGTTATTTTTTTCCAGGGAATATGTGATAATATGCTTACATGTACAGTCAGGGCTTGGGATCTCAAAAAACCATTGCTATTCTGTCCAGCAATGAACACTCGAATGTGGGAACATCCCATCACAGGAACACAGATAGCTCAATTGCAGAGTTGGGGATATGAGGAAATACCACCAATAAGCAAAGTGCTCATGTGTGGAGATGTCGGTGTGGGTGGAATGGCTGAGGTTGGAACTATTGTAGAGAAAATAAAAGAAACAGCTGACAGGCTCTTTAAGGCCCATAATTGAGGGCGAATAATAGCTTGCCTTCCTAAAAATATTCAAAAAAGCAAAAAATTAAAATAATTTTTAATATTTATATTTTCACAAATTATGGCAATTGAGAATGGGCTATTTGTAAAGTTTTGAATAGTACATTAATATATTTTACATGTTAAATGTTGGTTTTTAGTTATTTTTCTTATGATCATTGACTACAATTGTAGAACTTAATGAGAGTTATATAATGCAGTGTTTTGGCTCATATCTGACACTGCAAAAATAAGCTAAGAGGGTGATATATTTTATAATCAAATAAAATAAATATGGCCTCTCAATTTTTGAAATATTTAAAGATTCTAATGTTATAATACTATTTTAATGATAAGAAGCTTTCTTTTAACCATTTTTGATTACTATCTGTTGTTACTGCTAAATACCAAAATAAAGAGTATATTTTTAATAAAAAAAAATACTTGTAAATGTATGTTTTTATTGCATCATTGAATACTGTCTAACTCTAGCATACATGCAATGAGCGAAAATATTAAAACTTTAACTATAGATCACATACACCATTACAAGGGAAATTGTTTCTATTTCGAGATTCAACACATTCATTACAGATTGTAAACAACATCTTATATTATATATATTTGTATACAAAATCAAATTTAAGCCTGTTTTGATTTTCCCTTTCTTTGGAACCAATAAGCAATGCTAACAAATTATTGCGGCAATATTTAACAGTTTAGATCACATTATTTAATTAATGACCACTATATTGATTTCCTGTTGGTTAAAAATTTGCAGTACTTAGTCATTTCCAATCTGTAACAATATCCTTTAAACATCATCAATCAACAAATTATTAACATCCAACCACTTTTTGTGCTAATAGCCTTTATCAAACCCTGTCAGAAACCAGAACCATCTGCTGATCAAATAATAAAACTACTTAATATTGTGCGGTAAGCACCTAATTTGCAAAAACACATTATTCTAGTGTTTATGAAAAAATCCTTGCCAATTAAGAAAAATACATGCATATGAGTTATTAAATAGGCCAAAAGGTAATAATGTGTTTTCACACTAATAAATCTGTGCAAAACTGGAAACAATATATTATTTTAATTCTTCTTTAAATAAATTTAACTTAAAGTATGGCAACACTAATCCGAATAGACAATACAGGTTATAACACAAGTTTCTTGATGTATACTATATTTACACTACCAGCTTGAATTCAGTTGAGTGTTGCCATACGAAAAAATTATTTACAAAACATTGGAAAAATTAATCACTCCAATCAGATCAGTTGCATTCAATCCCATTTTTAAATTATAAAATATAATGTCAACGAAGTAATTTTTGCAGAATATAATGTTACGAATTGTATATATCAAAAGAATCATCCGATAATCCCATATCACTATCGGTAGTCATATCATAAAAGAGCAAAATATTGCCACGTATAAAAATTTGAACGAACTTTGAACTATAACTATCATTAGGTACAAATGCTAAAAATAAATGCACAAAAATCGTTCGCGTAAATCACAGTACAATCGTGATAATAATGTTTTTCATTGCTTCCTATACCAATGTGTAAAAAATTTAAAACTGTGCGTGTATCAGTTAGGCCTAAGCGCAAACTTTCAAATGACCTTCTAAAGTCTACTCATAAAAAATTAATTCTGTGGCTTTATTTTTGGAGTACGATTTTGCAACAAAAAGTATTAAATTTTTTTTCATATCAAGTATCAAAAACTAGTTAAAAAAAATGAGACTCCCTTTCCAAAACTTGTATCAATTATAAAAAAATTTTAACGCGTTTCGTTCTTCCTGTAGTGTATAGAAATCGAAAATTGTATATTAAAATAGCAAAATATGCGTGGAATGAACAGTGGGCGTATCAAATGCTTATCCTAACGGTACAAAATCTAAGTGTTGGGGGTATATGCTTAATATATCTGAATATACTTTGTACAATTAATACTGGCTATAAACTAACGGACTTCGCAAATGTCGCAACACAAAACTACTAAACGGATGTTGCCAAGCGCAAATTTAAACTCGTCAAAAAAATTGTCTATGCATGGGAACATGTAATAATTAATCGATTTTGGTCCGCCATAATTATTTAAACGTCCATAGAGATGTTATATATTAAAGATAAATATAATCGTAGAAATATGGCGTGCACATTCTGTTAATTGTTAACTTTCAATTGAAATATGCAAATTGTATTGAAAATATCGACAGACGCTTACACAACCGTTTCGTTTGTTTTGTCGAACATCGCGCGCGTGTATTTCGATATGACGTCATACGTTGATTTTATCAGTTCACACCTTTCTTCCACCTGGTGATCAGTTGGGGCCACTTTGTATGTGGAACTCTTGGGTTTGCGGCTTTGAAAATCACAAAAGTCAATATTGTCTTCGATGTTATATATCGCGATCGGCTTCTTGTGCACCATTTCCAAGTCTTTGCGGCGTTTTTTGGTAACGCCGCAGCGTTCATTGATAGACATGACTGCGTTTTGCACTGAGAAATCCAGCTTCTCGCTGGATTCCAGCTCGTATCATACATCCAGTTCTTCCAAGCCTTTGGACAGCCTGTGGGAGTTGATGCGGCGTCTCTGGGAGCGTCGCACGGCGTCTGCGCGTCTGTAAGGCTCACTGCGCAGCCCGTGCAGGATGTCCTCTAAGGCACCGTTGTATACCTCGTCCTGCAGGAGGAGTTTCTTTTCGCCGACGGCCTGTGATTTCGTTTTTAGTTCGTTGATGACAGCTTCCTGTAATTTAGTGGGTTTCGTAACATATTCGAGCTTCAAGATATTTATAAAGATATATAATTACAAACTACTTGATATTATATATGCACAATTGTTTTACTTATAAGCGGTGCGGTGCAATATTTGTTTAAAATACAAGATTCTACAAACATACATGATAATTTGACACTTAAGTGCATATAATTACTGACCTACAAATAAATATTAATTGTTGACTTTATTACAAGCAACCTACGAATACTCTTCTAAATACAAACAAACTATATATTGGTGAAAAGTGTATAAATACGATTAGTAGGTACGTAAAAATAACATGCCCTGTACATCCATGCAGTGCAGCATTGGAAACAAATTCGCACCATAAATATATGTTACATAAGTAAGTCATCTTGAAATTAATGACGGCACAACTAAAACAATTTCATACTCTTATAAAATTGAATTTTTGAGTAAATAACGCAAGTTTACCTAAAACACCTCGCTTTAAACCAAACGTAATACATATAATATCGTAATATTGCTAATTTAAAAAAAACCTAAGCGTTATTTGATGAAAAATGAATCTGTACCATATAATTCCCCAATAATCAGGATTTTGGTGAGCATGCTGTGACCGCGTGAGTTTTTAATAAGCCCGTGGGTCTTTGGATGACATGCTATCATTAGTTACCCTTTAATTGGTGTCTTGAAACCACATATGAAACTTAAATATTTCATATATAACAAATCAAATATAATTAGTTCAGTATGTTTCAATTTTGTCATTGGTCAACAATCGTTTTTTTTTTTTTTTTTTCTCAGTAAAAAGAGAAAAAAGGAAAAAAAAAAAAAAAAAAAAAAAAAAAAGAAGGAGGGGAGGGGAGAAAGAGGAAGGAAGGGGGGGGGGGGGGGGGGGGGGGGGGGGGGGGGGGGGGGGGGGGGGGGGGGGGGGGGGGGGGGGGGGGGGGGGGGGGGGGGGGGGGGGGGGGGGGGGGGGGGGGGGGGGGGGGGGGAAAAAAAAAAAAAAAAAAAAAAAAAAAAAAGAGAAAAAAAAAAAAAAAAAGAGGGGGGGGGGGGGGGGGGGGAAGGAAAAAAAAAAAAAAAAAAAGGGGGGGGGGGGGGGGGGGGGGGGGGGGGGGCCCCCCGCCCCCCACCCCCCCCCCCCCCCCCTTTTTTTTTTTTTTTTTTAAATTTATTTAAAAAGGGGGGGGGAGGGGAAAAAAAAAAAAAAAAAGGGGAAAAAAAATGGGGGGGGGGGGGGGGGGGGGGGAAACCCCCCCCCCCCGGGGGGGGGGGGGGGGGTTGGGGGGGGGGTTTTGGGAAAAAAAAATTTTTTTTGGGGGGGGGGGGGCCCCCCCCCCCCCAATTTTTTTTGAAACCCTTAGTGGGGGAAAAAAAAAAAAAAAAAAAAAATTTTTGTGCACACATTTTTTTTTAAGGGGGGGGGGGGGGGGGGGGGGGGGGGGGTTTTTTGGAAACCCCTTTTTTTCCCTTTCCCCTTCCCGTGAAATGTCCCCAGTTTCAGTAAACGGTCACGTGATCAAGTATTTGTACCATCCCCACAGAACGGTCAGGTTTATCGCAAAATATTGATGTTCGAATAAAGGCGACAATTGTTCCAAATCTGATTTTGATTCGCAATTCCACGATAAATAATAAATTTAGAATTACCCAGCATTAAACTACCCTCATACAACACCAATTAACTAAAACCCGAGGTTAGTACACACAGGCACCCGTAACAGACTTACGTCTTCTAGACCGAGTCTAAACTGTGTCTCAACTGAGACAACTGTTGCTGCAAGAGGCCGGCGCTGACGGCCGCGTAGTTAAACCTCTGTGGAACATGGTGTTACCATCACCAGCTACGCTCGTGAAAATATGGCAATATTTCGACTTTATTAATTTTAATATAAACTTTACAGGAATTATATATAATCTTCATTGTCATAACTGTACTGTTTATCTTAGCTCCGATATGTTGCCATATTACACAAAACCATCACCCTAATGCGTCAACAAAATCTAATTCAAGATGACAAACCAATTGATAACGAAACCAAATCATTGCAAATAAAATTCAATAAATCAAACTTAAATCATAACTGAAAATAATTTGCAAGTGATCAGATTTCAATGTATTAGTCGAAAACTGCGCAGCAATTTTTACAATACATTAAAAATTGCTATCACATCAAATCTACATGAAATGCAAAAATTAAAAAAAAATGCAACTAGTAAAACGCACGATTCCATACACCACTGAAGCATGAAGCTATATTTATTATTCTGTTTATTTTGATAAAATGCCGTAATACGTATGCGTTTAATATTGTCTTTTATTAACATAACTATTACTCATTTATAGACCTTCCGTTTTTAGTCGATACCAAATTCGGGGCAATAAATACAGATAATAAATAACCTCTCTACAGCTATGACACTTATTTTGACAATTAACACCTTTTGTCTTCAGTCTACCGTGACTATGCTGTAACGTAAGCGAAACATCGGAAAAAATTAAAATAATGTTACATACTTAAATTTTGTAAAAATACATAACTAAAACCGTTAATAAAGTGTTTTTCTTTAAATACGTATGCGTTGCTTTAGTTTTATTTATATAAGTACATTTTAATCCCTAATTAAAATCATAAAATTGCATTACCAAAGTCTCTTTTCAATAGAGAGTTTACATAATTTAATAGAAAGAGACAAATCAGTACTTTAAGAGTGTATTGTGCTTTGTAATATTCATACAAAAAAGAGTAAATAATTATGTAATATTTACACAAAATATATTAACGTACTGGTTATTTTTATTTGAATAACTTTATTTGCGTTAAACGAAATATTCTCTGGCCTAAATGGTTATACAGTAAAAAATGTATTATACTATTCATCGACCGATTAGTTAGTTTCATACATATCTTTAGTAATAATAAGTATATACATTTAAATACACATTCAATCAAAGAATCAAATTAATTTATAGTCAAAAATTATGAACACTCAATTGTGACAGCACGCCCTCATTCCACACAAGAACGATTATTCGTAATTCTATGTTAATAAAAAAATGCTTTTGGAATCGAATACTAATATTGGAATTTGTATACGAATGCTTCATTTAATTCCAAGTTTGTTTTCAAGTTTCCCGCAAAAGTAATATTAAAAACCTTTAATGTTCCACGAAAAAATTAAATTTGGTATCGGATACCGCCATATTGATTGCGAATCTTTAGGTTATAAGCATACCTGTTGTTTCTTCTGTACGATCTTGGCCTTATTCGGGTCAACGTGGTCAGCCTGCTGCGCGGCAAGTTCCAGACGACGTCGCTGTTCATTCTCAACGTCCGCTTGCTGAAATTCATTAAAAAATAATAAATATTTATACTTAAAAAAACACATACATACAGCTAAAAGAATCTTAAACTATATACATAATGGAGTTCCTCAGACCTTAAACGCTCTCGTGAACCTGACGAGAAGCGAGAAGAAAGTGTTCGCGTCACAGCCACGTGGCGCCTCGCCAAAGTATTCCACGCAAGATGCGAATGAGTCCTGGAATTTAAAAAAAAAACCGTTCGATACGACATACAATTCGATCCTCTAAAAATATAATAGTTTTAAAACTCTAATAGACCAATATGCAAGCAATACTCCAATACACTGTAATATAATGAGAAGACTCATCGAGCGCTGTTCATAGAGGCAATATCCTGATGATGCTCCGGTGTCGGAGCGAAACGTGCGTCGAGTGGTTGTGTATTTTTCGCGGAGTATTGCTTGTAGATTGGTCTATTAGGGTTTTGCACTATGGACTTCCGCAAAGTAACGCCTGATTCTATTAATTATATATTTTATTAAAATCATCTTTCACGTTAATTAACACATTATCAAACAAACGGCTCGTTTGCCAGCGCTTGATATTACTTGAGCAATGTGGTGGGAGACCATATTGTAATAAATAAATTTATTTTGGTGCATATAATTTTTGATGACGGTGAAACCAACCACGCCCTCGATAAATATTAAAAAAATGATAAGATGTAATATAAGAATGATTTTGGTATTATATAGTTCATAACGTAAAACCTTGCCAAGAATGGGAAATTGAAAACGTTTCGAGGATAGGTAAAGAAAAAGGAAAACCCCGACCTATACTAGTTTCGTTGACCACAATGGGTCGGAAAATAAAAATATTGAAAAATAAGAAACACCTTAAAAATACAAATATTTTCATTAATGAAGATTTTTCACCAAGTGTTTTACAAAAACGAAGAGAATACAGCCACAGCTTGAAAAGAAAGATGTTGGGTCATAAGAGTCCGCGTTATGATAAAATTGTACCCATAAAATCTTACAAAACACCCTCACAGACCCCACCAAACTCAGGAAGAAACCGTAATAAGCGCTTGCTGTCAAACTCTCCGTAAGAAATAGGCAAAGTATTAGCCTACACAAGAAACAAAGTGCCAAGAAAAACAGGTCGATAACAGAAATGGGCCCACCCCAATCACAGGAAACCCCAGTATCACAATCAAGCAATAAAACTAGTCCAGTCACTGGAAAAAACTAGGTACAGCCTCCCCTCTGTTGAAACTTCCTTCAAGCCGGCTGGTCCCCGTGAAGGAATCAGACCCACACCCCCTCGATCTAAAATTAAAAATAAAGGCAAAACGCTCTCATACACTATTCATAGCATCGCTCAATGTAAGAACCTTATTATCAGACAGTAGATTACAGGAATTGAAATATTCAATAAAAACAATTAAGTGGGACATCATTGGTTTGTGCGAGACAAGACGTAGAAAAGAATCAATAGAGGACTATAGACTTTATACTATGCCATACAGACGCACCGACAGGAAGAAACGGAGTTGGTTTTTTAGTAAAAAAATATTTGATAAACAACATCTTAAGTTTCAAAACGTTGTCAGACAGAATAGCTATGCTAGAAATAAAAAGTTCGGACAACTGTCAATAATACCAATATATGCTCCCACAGAGGCGTACTCACAAGAACAAATAGACGAATTCTACAAAAATGTCCAATCGGCAATTGATCTTGTGAAATCAAAAAACCTTACATCTCGGTAAAGACGAGGGGAGGCCTACGCCACATCGGCGACTAACACTAGTCGAAAAAGGGAAAAAGACAAATAAGAAAGTTAGTTTATAGTTTCATATAAATGTTTAATGTTTAGTTTTAAGTTAAAAATGTATAAATTAGTATAGTTAATATAATATATAAATTAGTTAGTGTTAGAATAAAGGCTATTTTTATTTTTTTTATTTTAAAGTAAACCTTACGGTCACAATCACATTCTCAATAAAATAATACGAAATTCTCTATGACCTATAGCAACGATTTGATTATTTTGAAATAAACATATTATTTGAAACTCAACTCGTAAGGGGCCAAATATGACGTGCAAAGTTTCAATTTTTATAAATTATATGGCTTCGAAAGTTTTATTACTGTTAAAATTTCCAATCTGATTGATATTATATGAAATGACACTGAAAGCAATGTAAATGCAATGTAAATGACCTGCGCGTGTTTAGTCTCGTGCCGCAAGCGGCGCAGCTTGTCCGCGGCGTTGGCGATGAAGTCCCTCAGCACGTGCGCGTGCGCAGAGCGGTGCGTGTCGCGCGCTTCGCTCTCGCGTCGCGCCGCTTCCATCCCACGCTCCAGTTCCGCTACGTCGGCTAACACGTTTTCTAGCGACACTGAAACGATTTAACAAATGAGTTCTAGACTGGTCACCTTTCATCCACGATAATACACACACAATCCACATAACACAAATGAAAAAAATGAGTTTTTTTACTAACAAATCTGTTTTTACTAACTAAATCTAATCAAATGTGTTTACATTTGATTCAAAAACTGATAAATGATGAAAAAAAAACTGTTTTATTTTTTAGTGTATAATTTTTAATTCTTTTAAAATTTGTGGTCATTGTTATATATATTTGTAAAGATATTTTTTTTCTTGAGTTTTTTTTTTTGTTACTGAGGGGCCCTTAGTCTAATTCATTAGCATATTAGTGTAGGAGTTGCTATTGTTGTTCTGTGTATGTTGTTGGCTAACTGTGCAAGCTGTGCAATGATAAGTGTGTAGTCTTAAATATATGTTGTGTGTTGTCTTCGTTGGAGTTTCAAAATAAAAAATAAATAAATAAAACAAAAAAACATTACGTGCGCAGTATTAACATTGATTTTCAATGATAGCCTCATTCGGTACATATGTATAAAATATCATTCAAATCGCAAATTATTCAAAGACTTCAATAAAACCTTTAAAAATTTAATCACAAATTAATATACAAAAATATATAGTGAATTCTCAAAGTATGCAGTAGAGAAACAAAACTACCAAAAATAGAGACTGATTTTTTTATATATTATTCTTTTTATTTTTCCCAAAAAAATATCTTCACAATGAGATAACATGAGCCACATAGCACTTACCTTGAGCGGCTTTGTCGATGTACAAAAGCTCCGTGTCGAAGCTCAGCAACTCCGGAAAGTTCTGCCTTATCGTCGCCACGATGTAGTGCAATAGGGAAACTTTCTTATCCGTGGACTTCGTGTCCATCAGCGTGTCCAAAGATTGCAATTTGAATCCGTACGCCGGCCCCCGCTTGCTGCTATTCAAGTAATTGCCGAACGCGAGAATAATTTCCAGAACATTCCTCAACTTCTGCGACGATTTCACCGAAGACGAACCGGATATGATGGCGTGTATCTGCGGGGTTATCAGGTGGATGTTGTCGAAGAAGTTCCCCATGTAGCTCATGATGGAGAGTTTCGCTGATATCCTCTCGACCTTGGCAAGTTGCATGAGGAATTTGTCTTCTTCCGTCAGTTGGTTGATGTTTTTCTTCTCGGCCACGTATTCCTTGTAGGCTTTCTGCTCGGCCTCTGTTGGCACCATGCGCTGGAGGATCTCCACGCTCTCTAGGGGCAACTGCTTGAGGTCGAGGTTGTTTATCGCTGCTATTACCTTCTCGACGGGCGTGTCCAGTTTCCGCCTTGAAATTGCTGTAATTTAATATTGAAATTTAGCAGCGATTATCACACATTTTAATATTCAGTAACAGATTAAGAAATATTTATATTTATTTATATAAGTCACGCCTGTTTTCTATTGGGGTAGGCATGGACCACAGACCTCTCTCGCTTCTTCCACATTCATTAAATTCATCATTCATTCTCGTCTGCTATGTGTGCCTGCCGTTTTACCAGAATAATCTGAATCTGATCCATAAATGTTCGGGCAGTTCACCCAGCCCCACCCTGACTATATATAGAAATAAATAGTTTTTGTCATAGCTTGAAATTATATTTATCCAGTATGAAACTTAGTCAACTTACCGATATTTCTAAGTCGCGTATGTTCAAGTAGGGATAAGGTGTCTGGTTTCCGGAATCGTTTGCTGGGGAATGACGTCAGAGTGTCGTCGTTATGTTGCAGAGCTGCGCACGCGCCGCCGATGCGGAATTTCTCTTCAAATTCAGAGAAGTTAATTCTTCGGCGTGGTCGCTCTTCGTCCAGCTCATTGAATATTGTACCGCGGACCTATAAATACATGTTTATTATATTGGAATATTTTATTTTGAAAGAAGTATTGCCGAGAAGAATAAAATTAGCACACTAAAACACATAAAATATTCTAAATTTGTGGTCTAAGAAAAATTTACTTGCGCTGCCTTTAGATTTAGATTCGCTCCAAATCACATTTTCTTACCTGATTCGGTTTCAGCGCGATCCAGTTCAAGGTGGGCAGCTTATACTTTGTGTCCACCTTCCTCTTTATGGTCATCGCGTCTGTGTGATGGGGGGCGGGCATGAGCCCAGGGGCCGGCGGCGCTGGGGGCACGGGGGGGAGGGATCAGCACGGGGGGAGGAGGAGGCGGGGGCGGGGGCAGCGGTGGCGAAGGGGCGGGTGGCGCCTGAGGTGCGGGGGGGGGAACGGGGGGGCACTGGGGGGCCAGGCGGTGACGGGACTCTGGAGTGCACATCACCATTTGTGAGGTGTGGGGGGGAAATGTGGCCGTTGGTGGGGCCGTTTTGGGTGGTGCCATTGCACAGCGCGTGGGAGGATATTGCGCCCACTGGAAGCATGATTAAAATTGTTTCATTTTCACGGATTGCAGATAAAAGACCATTTATTCAATTGAAATATAAATTAATTTTCAGTTCCAAGTGATTAGCATAGTTTGAGATAAAATTTATCATTATAAATCATTCAGAAACATCTGGATGTGACTTTTCATTTCCAATTACTAACACGTACTTCATTAGAGCCATAAAGGAACTGATAAACTAAATAACCTGAAAATTCTCAGATAACTTTTGTTGTACACTTACTTGAGGCACCCCGCGGAAGAGACTTAGTGAGAGACTCCAGCTCTTGCACCTTCGACTCCAACATGGACTGCCTGTTACGCGAATCCTGCTGCGCTCGCCGCAGGGTCGACACCTGGATTTTAAATCAGATTTGAATATTGCTTTGGCTTATTCATTTTTCGCATCCTCTCAAAGTGGCAAAGCGACGATTATAAAGGCCTTGAAGAGAGGTTCAAGGCCTTTATAATCGTCGCCTCTGATCCTACTCATAGGGCTCCGTCTGTTAACTTAGGTCTCATGGTGCAGACTTCCCGTACTTATTTTTGTGTAAGGGTACAACTGTAGGGCTTAGGGATCCGTAGGGTTGTTAGGTTGTTAAATTAGGTAAGCAGTCGACCAGCTGGTAGCGCATGCGATGACCTTCCTTATCGCTGATCCAGTGTTGCGAGAACGCAGATTATTGCCATTTCATTGATAGATTAAATTTCGACCAATTATTTGCTCGCGTCGAGAAAATTATTCCGCTAATTTGGTTGTTTTTATTTATATGTCTCTACGCTAATTCTTATAGTGTGCTTTCTGCACCTTCTTGATTTCTAAAGACTTTTGTGTGTGTTTACTTTGTGCAATAAACTTTTATTTCGTTATACTTGGAACTTATCTTGACACGCCACTATACACATACTTAGTTTTTTAGTGCACTTTGCCCAATTCTTTACAGACCATCACTATACACAGGCTCCTAACATTTTTCAATATAAATTTAAACACATATTTACCGCTAACTGGTAGACTATACAGTATTAGTAACATGTTTTAAACCTAACTTTTAATAGAATTAGAGTTATAATTCATACAAATATTACAAAGCTGAGCTGAATTTGGATAGCTCATAATTCTACAATTCTACAAAGTATGGTGTTTTAATTAAGGCCTTGGCTCGCGTCGCCCAAACTATTTAAAAAATATATAAAACGTAGCAAACGGGACTGAGGCTCACCTGATGTGATACCGCCGCCGATGGACACTCGCAATGCCGGAGGCCTCATTAGTGCGTTGCCGGCCTTTAAGATACCTATACGCTCTTTTCTTTGAAGGTCCCTATTCATTTTTGTTCGGAAATACCTCAATTGGCAGCTGGTTCCACATAGCGATGGTACGCGGCAGAAATTGCCTTCGGAAGCACTCAGTTGTGGAACAGCGGACTTCGAGGTGATACGGATAGAATTTCGTATTCAGCCTCGATTCCGATAATGGAATTCAGCTGCAGGTATCAATCCGAACATTCCCCGTGATAAATGCGATAGAACATAGAGAGAGACCCTGCATCTACGCAGGGCCAAAGGATAAGAGATTGGTCGTGGACGATTCAAACTAACCTCTTCAACGACCTGTCTTCTTGCTTCGGCGAGCTGGTCCCGTTCCTGTCTGACGTGCGCGAGCTCCGATTCGAGGGTCGCGAGTTTCGCTATCGCGTCCCTTTCTAGCGCCGCCAGTCTTTCGTGGGCCTGTGACGAGTGCCAGTATATAAATACACATTATTTGTAGCATCTGTATCTGATAAGAAACGAAGCTAATAGTAAAATACGAAATTTTTATTTTATGCTTCAATTTTGATATATTACCTTACACATATGAACTGTAGCTGGCTTTTTATATGAATGCCTTATTTGTTTGGATAATATATTATATAGCTGTTGTAAAGTTTAATTAAAATACATTCAGTAGTTTTTACGTGAAAGAGTTACAAATACGCTTACGTTTCCAAATACGTTTACGTATTAGTAGGTGTAAGTAGAAGGTTATAAAAGGTTTGGTTTATTTAAGACCCTACAAATAAAAAGGACAACAGAGATACTAAAAAGCATGTTAGTACACGCGATATTATACATTAAACTCTTACTAATTAGGTCAAAAATTATAAAAAATTTTTTGCCGGAGAAGCAATGTCTTGTATTTATTATGTATCAAATTATACTGCGATTGAACATATAATCGTAAACAATACCTATATTAAAAGCCTTCAGTAAATACTTGAGCGAATTGTTTTTTGTGTTGAACAATAAATTTAAGGCTATCAAACATCTTGTCTATAATAAAAAAAATTGTAAAATCGGGGCAAATCCTTTTGCGGGAAAACTTATGACTTGAAGTTTCACACATACATACATACATACATTTATCTTTCGAAATGCGGGCAAAGTATATGATAACGTCTTACATGTCCCAATTCGTCTTCGAGTTCGTTGACCTTCTCGAGAGCAGCTGTTTTGGTTTCGCTGTCCTCCATGAGCGCGGCCACGTCAAATACATTGTCTAGGTACGCCGATATTTGGACCTGAAATTTAGATGCAATTAGTTTAAGAGCCTTCATATATACGCAAGCTTAAACCGCCCTGTGGTATTATAGTGGCTGAGATGTTTTAAAGATTTTTGTCTGCAAATAAAAACAATATATTTTAACTAGCCCAAGCCTTTGTAAGTTGTATTTAGGTGTCTGACACTTTTTTACATTTTATACAAAAGTATACAATTTTTAGTATAGTATTTTATATAAAAGTGTAATAATATATATATATATATTATTTTTTTCTTCAATAAAAACAATACATTTTAAATTTACCTTTCCTCCATCGTTCGACAGTCCTGTATTTTTATATACATATACCGGGATATTTGCATAATCATTATAATCAGGCGTTACTTTAATTTATTTATAGACGCACGCCAACAAAGATACACAGAAGATATTAAAAAAAAAAACAAATCACAAACTAAAAGCTATTATAGCAGCATGCATGAAGTACAGAAAAAAAAACTTCTATAAAAGACTAAAAAAATCGCATATTTATAGTATTGTGATAGAGATATACCTGTAAGTCTTCGCTTTCGCAGAGTCGCAATTTCTCCAGGTAGTCGTCAAGCTTGAGAGCCGTGAACTCATACTGAAGGTGGACCCTGAAGTTCATATCTTCTACTGAATGCACTATTATATTCACGAACTGCATACACGCTACCTACGAGATTATTTAATATTAATTATCCTCTTAAAGTAGTGGATATAATTCGTTAAACTAAAGCTCTCTCTTTCTGGTAAACTGAGACGAAAAGAGACAGGTATATGTGTTAATTGATCAGTATAATATTTAGATGGATGGTGATATAGTTCGGAAATTATCAACACGTATAAATAAAATTGGAATCTCTGTTTGTTATATTTATATATATTTTTCTGGTCTGTGTGTATATAATGTTAAAAACTGACGTTTGTAATAACATCTGAAATGGCTGAACTGATTTTGACGGGAGTTACTTAAGGAGTAACTTAGCATACGTTTGTTTAGATAATAAACGTAATATTACAATGTCCAAGTATTATTTAAATGTGAAAAATTTTAATAACAGGAAATTATTAATAAATTATTTTATAGTTTTACCATAAATTCAATATGAAAGGTGTCGTAGTTCATGAAATACTCCATCAGCGTATGAAACCGCCTCGGCTCGCCGACAACCTCCTGAAATAAAACGACAATTATTCTGTGCCTTCGCATGAAAATATACGTTAGTATATAGTAATATGTATTATTGGAAGCCTTTAAATTATACTGGTGAAGATCCCACATAATTTCACGACCCATGTGGCGCAATGGTCACCATGCAAGACCGCCGAACAACCGAACCCGGGTTCTAACTCCAGTACGGTCAGCATGAGCTGATTGGTTGTGGTCTAGGTGTTAAAATAAAGCACCCACATAAGCTATAAATAACTGAATAATATGTCTTTATATTATTGTTAATACAAAGCGACTAAAGTGTTTTTCTTTCTGATTAACAGTATAACGGTGTAAGTGACATTGGAGTAGCATCAAGAGAAAGATCCTAAATAGCAGACAATAAAAAGCAATAGGGCAGTTCTGTGGCACAAGTAATTCGAAGTAAAACGAACCTTATTAATTGTTTATTTGCAATCATCAAGTGCAAAGTGAGACATACTTTCAAGGAGAATATGCTAGAGAAATGTACCTTAAAGTTATCGAAGGCAGACAAAATAATCTGATGCCCTCCCTTCACGAGACAGATGGCAGCCAGCAGTTCCAGCACCAGCGCTTTGGTTCGCAACGAATGGTGCACAAGTGACAGCGCTATACTGTTGATCGCCTCTCTGTGTTGTATCACCATGTTGAAGCCGTACTGGAATTCATCAAATCATTAATGAAGAAACTACCGTCTAAAATGTTGCTTGTCTCAACAGAAGTCTCTCAAATTTAATAGGATTGGATAGACTTTCTGAACTCTCGATGATAACGAGGAATGATCCTTCGAAGAGCAAGAATATACGAAACTACTTTGAAAAAGAAAATATTGATGTTGTATTATCATTTAGCTAAACGTGGGTACAATGAGACTATTTGAAAATACCCTCAGAGATTTTAACTTTTTAAATAATACTAAATGTAAAGCTTTACATGTATTACCTATTTTTTTTCGCTACGCACGTACCTTGTTATTCATAATAGCTCGCATACACATGATACAGACGTGAATATCGTCCGTTGAGGCCCCCATATTGAGCCTCGCGGCATGCCTCGTTCTTCTTCGCGCTACTGCGGGGCTGCCGGCGCCTTCTATTTCGGAATCAGCTGATCGCGCTCGTCTCCTCCAAGTGGAGCTTAAGGTGGCACTCCCTTCAGTTGGACCACTACAGTCCGAGGTCGTTGTGTTGGCTGCAATTATTAAGATGTTCCTTTCTTTATCATAATATAGTATGTATAGTACCTTCCTTTGAGATTAATTGGGTGTGTCTTTCGAAAGAGGAGGTGAGACGAAAATATTTAGTTTGTATAAAACAGAAATGCTTTGTTATTGACAACAGTCTGCAGTGTCTCTATCTCACCTTGATGAATACCGTCGCTGGATTGGCTCCGTGCAAGCGCTATCCTCTGCTCATGCCGCATCATACTCAGCCTGAAGCTCAGGTAGTCGATTAGCACATCTAGGCCCTGGTTCTGCTCGTTCAGAAATTCGCGGACCCATCTGAAGCGAAATAACACTAAATGTTTCATTACATTTCAAACTTATTATAACATTTCTAGTTTTTATTGGTCTAAAACAACTTTTTTAGTTAACTCAAAATTTAACCTTCACGTATTGGAAGCTAATTTATAGTATTAGGTCATTGTTATTGTTTGTAGATTTGAATTTAATTGTGATGGAATATCCGCTAGTGGAAGTATACTCATAGTTTGCATGCCTAGTGGTAGAATATGGTTTATGCATTTTGTTATACCTTTGTTAAGCCTTTTTCTTGTACCCATATTCGCATACAAATAAATGATTTATGATATATTTAACCTTATTAAATTTTCAATAGACAGTTTCTACAAAGTTTGAGTCTCATGTGTTGATATTGTGTGTACACTAAGAAATGTGACAAATGCGTACTTTAGTGTTAATATAAAGCTCTAAGCTTATTTTGTGTTATAAACACAAAATAAGCTTAAAGCTTTCAGTGTTTCAGAACTTCCATCGAATTTAAAATGGCAAAATGCATTAACAAATTATATAGAAATGATAGCCTTATTCAAAGGACATAATAATCACAGGATTTCCACTTCAGTTAGCTTATCAAATTCAAACGAACGCCTAAGTATTAAAGTGGGCGAATCGCGATAAATAGATGTAGGCAAGTTTATTATTACATAATGAGCATATGCCCTAATTTGTGTAAAGATGTTCACGACTGTGCTCATTTATATGGGACAACAGCATTTATAATAGAGTTACTTGCACTGTTATACGAAATACTATATCCGAATAGTTCTACATACTAGGTAAAAGCAAGTCAAACATCTTAGGTCTTGTTTTTCTCTAAGTATGTCATGAGCAGCATAGGATTTTAGACAGTTAATGAATATCGTTGTGAGATTTAAATGATGAATCTTTCTTTAATATCCAAATTTAACTGAATTTTATACGACGTGTTTCCACGACTAAATAATAAAAACAGCAAATGCGGTATGGATTTTATATAATACCCAAATCAAGATGTTTTTCGTCAACGGGTTAATTGCGATATATTGGCGACCCCAACATAGGATATGAACATAAGTTTATGAATCGCACATTACTATTTATTTATTTATAAAACCACGCCAACAAGAACACACATAAGATAAGCGAAAAAGAAAGAAATCACAAGCTAACAGCTGAAGTGTGGTTTATAAAAGGCGCGGACGGAATGCAGTAAAGTACATATACAAAAAGAGAAAACTTAAAACTAATTATGAAAAACACAATAAAATGCCTATATAAAACAAAAACAAAGGCAAAGAACGATTTTACACTTTCCATAATCGACAGAATAGACCTTTTATACAATTGTATTGATAAGAAATTTGGTAATTTCTAAATAATTAACTTTGTATTCAAGGGGAAATATTATAGAGTTTTCTGAACTTTAATAGGTTAATATGTAGGCTTATATGTACATATTTTCAGTAGTTTTTAGACACAATTAACTTACTCAATATGATTGGTTCGCAGCGATATTTCCAAATCCCGGAGCACTTGCGTTGAAGTCGAGTCGCCAACCATTTTTCGTTTCTGAAATGTTATGCAACGCAATTAAAATGAGTTATCAAAACCGAAATAGGCCATCTGTACACGTTATGTACATTGAAGTAAACAATTAGTATAGGAGAACTTTAAAAATTTATATGATCTTTTATAATCTTCTTCTTTTTCATATTATCAAGGTACATGACATAATCTGACTCAGTAGGATTAAAATATCTGCATCTTCTCTTCATCTTTTGATTAGTTAATTACCATCGCATTGTGAACACAAAAACAAATATCTGAAATGATCTTATCAAACCTTATTTCCATACAAAAGTTACCAACATGTTAACCTGTATCAATTTCAAATAATCTATTTACTCTCTCGTTCATCAGATATTGGTTTGTGATCACTATCGGTTAGAGAATTACTCTTGTGTGGCCCTAAGCTACGTTCAAGGAGGCTGAGCTTATCCTCCGAGAGGATAGCAATTTATAATTTCAATGTTACAAGTTCTGCCTTTTTAGTCCTCCCTCTTATATATATAACATTACAAAGGTTATGTAAAAATAACTCCATCTAACAACGTTACGTTCATATTAAAAGCTATTTGATCTGACATGAACCTTATTCGTTAATACAACAAGTTAAATCTAATTTGTTTAATAGAAACCAGTATACTGGATCCTATTATGTAACATAGAATTTGATTATATTGTATTTATTGTCCGCGATGGACTCCTAAACTACTTTACCGATTTAAATTAAATTGGCACAGCAGTGAGTTGTCTGGTCCAACTTAAGAGATAGGATAGCTTAGATCTTTAATTATAGTTGCAATTTTATTTTATTGCAAATTATTTGTCTATAATTAATTGACAGTCACAATTATCTGTTAACTCCAAAAAATTCTAACAGATGTCGATACTTTTCGACTGGATTGAGTAAATGATCAATAGATGGCACTGCTATGGCAAACCGGCAAACGTGTCATATAAAGATAAATTGATTAACCTAAGTAAAGCATACTTTTACTGTTTTTTTATTATAAACATAACCCCGCACACTTAAAGCTGATAATTATTTTTATTGAACAAAAAAAATGATTGCTAGAAATGACATTTATGGCAAAACAACGTTTGCCGGGTCAGCTAATTGTATTATATGTATGTGCAAGGAAAAGATTTACACAATATCTATCACTTCTGTATCTCTTAGTCCAGTACCAATTCAAAAATCAGCGACTTAAAAGGACTCAAATAAGGAATGTTATTATAAACACGCGAACGCCATAAAAGCGAGGTTAAAAAGACTAAAAACTGAACAATTAAATCGACACTTAGCGATGTTTTATTGCAAATACCATAACAGTCTACTCACACAATACATGACGTAACGTGTTCAATCAATTTGATTGCTCTGACTCACACAACCTTCGTTTGTTTTCATTAAATACCATTCGTATCTTCATATAGGGGAAATTTTCAACCGATTCCCTATGACCTAAATTCCGTTACACATTTTGCGATGTGTACTTAATATTATAAATAGACTTTGCTCCCCTGCAAGCCTTCCAAATTGCCTACAGCAAATGTCTTCTCTTTGTCAGATTTCCAATTAGCAAGTTTGTATGGAAATTGATAATATTTCAATTGAAGATAAAATATTGTCATAAGAAATAATTAGGTATTTGACTAAATGTAATTATAGGGGACCCTATAATGAAATAGGAGATCTCATCCACCGTGAAATAATCAATGGAAATATCACACAGACCACCTGCCAAAATTTAATGTCTAATTTAAATGAGTTAATTAAAAATATATGAATTAACATTGAGCGAAATGCCATCGTCAAACTATTTTGTCAAATTATTATCTCATCTGACGATCTCATATAACAAATAATATTAATAACTAATATTAACGAAATTATATTTCATACATATTATTAATTGGTGTACTTTTTGAAAGAGACTAGATAGCGTTATTTATTGCTATAAACTTTGAAGAATAAAACTCTGCTCACAAATATTTATCTTAAATTGGCAGCCTTCAATATTGGATAACGCAGGAGCGTAATATGCGGGCGTTATACGCTGTAATGTTTAACAATATTAAACACAAGATTTGTCATTTATTACACGGTAAAAAAATACAGTCTGTCAGTTAGTGGACTGTGTAGTGTTATATGTAAAAATGTCAGGAGTCTGTATATAGTAATGTTCTGTAATGAGTTTGGAAAACTGCACTAAAATGACTTACTTAGTGTAGTCTTAGTTCTATGTGAGAGGGACCTGACCCTAACACATGAATAGGGAATATATAAGTACGGGAAATCTACACCGTGAGACCTAAGGTAACAGACGGAGCCCTACGGGTAGGATCAGAGGTTCTGCTATCGAGCAGCCTCACCACGATATAACACATTGAGAGGGCGCGAGTGTACTGTACAAAGGATGAAAGTGCTAATAATTTCATTAATGCTGACATTTGAAAGGTGACGGCTATCTGATTTTTTTTTTATATTGGATATCGCTGTCCTATAGCCGGTCTTGAAAACACAAATGCGAACATCGAAATAATGAATAACAAAAAATATAACTAAACTAAATACACTTAGTTCTAGAAATGAATTTGAACAGTGGTTTAAATGACAAAGGAATCATTGTACTCAAGTCCTTCTGCAGTAATATTATTATGTAATTTAAAGAAAATGTGATTTAGATTGTCTTATTGGAATATACTTCTACTAGATGTGATAATTATTTATAAATCATGTTTTAGGCCACAAATATTTTACAAAGGTATTTACATCAACGACCCCTATTAAAATTACACTCTGCGAGTTTGAGTTAGTTCTCTAGAGCCCGCATCAGAAATATTTCTATTCGCTAAAGTGAGCGCTGCTAATTTAAATTCACTTTGTTTTTATCGACACATCTTTATAATTTCTGTAAAACGTTAAAATAAACTAGAAGACATCAACACATATAAATACTACAACTGAGTAGGTCGAAACTACAAAGACGCTTATATATTTTTATACAAAGGAAGCGTTGTAAAAACATATTTAACCGCTAATCTGATGTATTTTGAAAAAAATATACCATAACATAGCAATGAAGATAACATTATTAAACGCGCATTACAAGTTACATACTAAACCGCTATTTCATTTCAAATCACAAATAACATCTCAGATAAACTTTAACAATAATCTATATTCATATCATCGGTCATATTAAAACAATAGTCAGCTGGGTGTGCAATTTCCGAAGACAGTAACTAATAGTACAGCCAGCGGATAACTGCATGCGGGCTCTGCAATCATTGGACTCGATGATAAATGATGAACGTAATTATATAATCGATATCATGGACACTCAGCTGCCAATCTACATATAAAATTAACGTTCTAACGTGTAATTAAAATTTCCTACATTTCGTTAAATGTGTGCGTATTTTTTTTTTATAAAACAGGGGCAAACGGGCTGGAGGATCACCTGAAGTTAAGCGACACCGGCGCCCATGGACATTCGCAATGCCAGTGGCCTCACCAGTGCGTTGCCGGCCTTTAAGATGCTTGTATGCTTATTATTACTAGTTGCCACTTACCCGATGACTCCTGGAAGCCTTAGGATCGAGGTACGTTCGGAGTTTATTTAGATAGTGCGACGGAGAATCCTTTGCTTGAACCATATCCTGGTCACAAATAATCTCCCATTTCTTCTCCAAGTCGTAGTTGCGAAGGAGTTTCGCTTTGTCCGGTGGCAAGTCCATAGATGCCTGTAACAAGGGATAGATAATCAATTACAGCATACTGGACGTGTGCACACTGTCTTAAAGTCTTTTTATATTTTTTATTGCTTTATTAAAACAGAAGCGTAATAAGGTTTTGCTCTCCTTATTAAAGATACAGGCGGACATTCGTAACAGCAATGATCACGGTAGACGCACGCTGTAAAGTTGGCGAAACGCCGGAAAATAAATGTAAAATAATGTAACATACTTAAATTTTGTAAAAATACATAACTTCATCCGTTAATAAAGTGTTTTTCTTTAAATGAGTAATCGTTATGTTAATAAAAGACAATAATTATAGACATGTAATAAAATTATACGCAAAACGTCTCAAGAAGGAATATTTTGTGTTTTCTTGAGGAACGTTAACCACTATAAGGTTTTAATTTATATAATTAATTTATATTAAATTTATAAATTTCAATAAATCGAAGAAATTATTGTATGGGTGGTTAACTACAATACTAATAATAATACTAACTTAAACAACAGTTAAATCTAACTAGCAGGCCTTAGCACCCCACGAGTTTAAAGGTAAAAACAGATTTCGTTCATACAGTCTTACATGTCATTCTGTCTACACACTGTATTGAATATTGCGGTCAGGCTGAAAAAAAAATATTGAAACTTTGTCGAATAGGAATCTCAATCACAATCACACAAGCAAATAATGTTCAGTATTACAAACACATTCCGGACATTAATTAATGACTCTTTCATCACGAGACTTGTAAGCAGAAAATCGGCTCAACGTGCGTGATCGACTGAGCACACGTCTGCAGATTACCGTCAAAACGAAGAAGACTTTATTAGGTAGGATTAAAGTTTATTATTGCACAAAGTTATCTGTAGGATCAATTTCAAACATGACACTGGTTGATATAAAACTGTGAATTTGTTTTAGTTTTACGATTTACGAACCTCCGTGGTATTTGATTATAAGACCGTTAGCTTCGACCTGAGTTTCTGAGACTTCAGCCTAATGCTTTAAATTCATCATCTTTTTCTTTTCATCACAGCTATAACATAATTTACCTATTATAGTTTAAATATCTCTTTTAGGTCTATTTAGTTCAATAAACCAATGTCACATTTAGACAACATATTTTTTCTCTATTTTGTTTTAGATACGTGTTTGATAAACTTTAAAGTAAATAAACTCATGGAAAGTATGAATAATGTTTGCCGGGGACCACCTTCTTTGTAGGCCGGCATATTAAGGGACAACCAACACTTCGCGCCTTATTTCTTATTTTCCTACAATATTTTTCCGAAGAGGTTGTATATATACTTTGGCAAACTCATGGTGGAGCTATTGTCAAAACAAATTACGTCACAAAGAACTTGCAACGGCCATTGTTGTCTGTTCGATGTTTGAATTGCTTCGTTACGTTACTACCGGTACCCTTCGGTATTGTTTTACACTTAATATAGGAATGTAATATTGCTATTTGGTGACAATTAAACTCTAAAATATTCACTGTATATTTACGATGATGAGCTGAATACAATTTAGCATTACGTGTCCGACACGGGTGGGCTTAAAACACTCCGACCACCCGAGTTTTGCAAAGGTTTAATATCATTCTTAATATCTGGTACAGACGGTGGCTAATTACCCGAGACGCCCAATTTTTACAGGTGTAATATAAAGACTTGTGTCGAATAAATGACTAATGGAACGCATTGCATTTAATCATACATTTAAAACGCACAAAAATAACAATTTGTTCGACTGTCTAAAGAAAATTAACATTGTGATTGCAAATATTCTAAACGTAAGCTTTACAAGTTGAAATCTAAATCCGTGACAGTCGCGTGAGATTAAAGACGGATCCTCTTCAAAGTCAGGGATAATATTAGAGTGCTATTTCAGGACGATGACTAAGGATGAAGCGCCACTTCCTACAATTCAAGCGATAGATTTTACGGTAATATTCCTATTCAAAGAAAAACAATTTATTAACGGATTTTAGTTTTTTTTTTTGCAAAATTTAAATATATATACATAATTTTAAAATTTTCCCACCTTTCGCGTACTTTACAGCGTGCGTGGTCACGGTAGACTGAAGACAAAAGCTGTTAATTGTCAAAATAAGTGTCACAACTGCAGAGGGGTTGTGTGTTATCTGTATGTATTGCCCCGGAGTTGGTATCGACTTAAAATAATCTGAATATATTTAAATTAGTAACAGTTATGTTAATAAAAGACAATATTAATATTCCTATTAGAATATTCTATAAATGACGTGTTCATGAAGGTCAAATTCTGACGGTAGCCATATTTTTTTAATTATATATAAAAATCTCTAGCAGGTAAACAAATATTGATGCCAAAGATGTTATTTAAAAATTAATCATCAAAATGTTTGACGGTATTTAAACCCTTACAGTATTATTTAATGAAGGCTATGATAAGCAATAAAAAAATATTTGTTTAGCGAGTGTCAGCGCGGACAAAGTCGTAGGCAACAGGTTGTCTTGTATAATGTTAATACAGCCGAATAATATCCCTGTCCTATACACATTTTTTTATGTTAAAACCTTTATTTTATTTATTTATTATTTTATTATAATACCATAACACAAGGAATAAAAGTAATAATAAAAAAACTTAAACTAGTATATAAATAAAAGGCGGCCACGGCTAACAAGCGAAGCTTCTTTTATATATATACAAGCTAAAAAGCGTTACAAAAAAAAGGATAAAGTCATGTTAGACAGCTAAAAGTGAGAAACGAATAGATTATAAAGTACAGTACATACAACAAATAAATTAGGATATAGTGTGGTAGAATTTAGAGAGCTGAAGCTTAAAACTACGTAAGCTTTCAAACCTTTCAATTACTGTAAGTGGCGGTATGGAATCGTAAAGCTTTATATAGATAAAGACGGTAAACTTTTACTTAATGACCCACCCACTTAATGAAGATATAAATGAATTATTGAAAGATCATGTACGCCGGTTTGTAATAATACAATTTCTTTAAGTAAAAAAAAGTATAACGGGAAAGGAAGCATTCAATCAAATTATTTTGAAAATCTATTTTCGTAGCAATAGATACAGCAATGGTAGTTTCTATCTAATATAACTGTCTGTCTCGTTTTTAGATCTCCGCGCCCAAAGGTGTGACAGGGACACTATTACTAAAACATACCATGTATTTCTATTGATGGGTAAAGGTCTAGAAAAGAGTAGTGTAGAAGAACATAATACTGTAGAAAATAATGTATGGGGCTCCGATAAAAAACGTGATACGTTATCGTTAATTGACTGAACCCAGTATGCGAGTGTTCTTTCCATTTTTGTCGAAATTAAACATAGACTAAGTTACTACTTATTATATCAGCTACCTGCTCAGTCTCGCCCAAATTGGTCCAGCCATTTCAGAGATGAACCGTAACAAACAGACGTAGCGAATATTTATACGCACATAGTCAAAAATGGTGTCTATTTGTGTAGATTAAATAACTTAAGAAACAAATAGATTTATGCATGATTTAGTTAGTTATTTTAAACTTCAATGTACAATCGCAGATAATAATTTTTCACAGCTTATAAATATACAATCTTACGCGTTCTCACCCCTCATCAAAAACATGTTGACTCAGTCGAAGGAACACCATATTGACGGGATTAAAGTCCGATTAAAATACCGATCACTAGTGATGGAACATCGATTGTTATCGATAAAATTAATTACCCAACTATAAGTTTATATCTCCGTTAAACAAAGCACAAGAGACAAAAGAATAGAGCTGCATCATTTGGTTCTCTTAATTCAGTTATAAAAATATATTGAAGAGTTGGCAACCCTGGCAAAACAACACTTTACTTTTTAAAAGCAATATTGTATCATATGAATTAATATGAAACATTATTCATTTCTTAATCTTTTATGAAACACCATCGTATATTCCCAAGCGAATGTTTTTTTTTTTAATAAAGTGGGGAGAAAACGGGTAGTAAGCTCACCTGATCTTACGTTCTTGCGCATAATTAATCTTATATATAAAATTCTCGTGTCACGGCGTGCGTAATTGAACTCCTTCGAAACGGCTCGACCGATGATTATGTAATTTTATTATATGTATTCAGTAGGTCTGAGAATCGGCTAACATCTATTTTCCATCCCCCTAAATGTTAAGGATACAGCATACAAAAATACATAAAACCCTAAATGTTTACCCCTCTACGATCAACCCCTATTTCAAATATATTAATAAAAAAATGATTGCTAGAAATCACATGGCAAAACAACGTTTTCCGGGTCAGTTAGTAGTCAATAATACATAAATAAAGCTACAATACTAGAATCAGCCGGAATCCTATTCGCTATATAACAAACAGTGAAAGTTTATTCATCTCAACAAAAGATTTTCACATGAGTTTTATTGATATTATAATGGATGCGATGTCAAATACCGCTCCTAATGATCAGCCATTAGCAAGATGTCGTGTGAAAGTAAATAAATACTTCCGCTTATGCAACTAATGGTTAAATTAACCAATATTGTTGTTTATATATTAAGGAAATATCTTACTATTCTTATCTCGTCTTTGCTGTACTGTACAGCATCATAAGTCACGAGGACCTCAACTTCAATACGAAATCAAGATTTTCCAAAATATTTCTTAATAAAAAAAATTGTGATCTGAGAATGTGAGATTACGCAGTTGAATGAGTTCTTACTAAACAGTACTCAATTTAGCCTCAACAAAGCGTTACATCTTTGGCGACGATATAACAAAAGACGATCTGCCTTCCAACCGTCATAAATTTAATAAGTGTTAATTTACACAGCTCCTATTAACAAAATTTGATTTGAAATTAATTGTCAATAACTGTGAGATGAGAATTAATTCAACAATGCACCATGAACAGCTCTACAATAATTAGGTACATAATAAAACTATTTCAATTGATAATACCATAGATATACGTTTTCTATAGAACGCCTTTAATGGAAGGCGTAATCAGTTGACTGGCGCCATAGCCCTTATCGAAGTGTTCCTGTCACTTGGAAGTTAACTTGAGGTCATTCATACTTGCAACAGATAAACAGCTGGTAACTAAGGTTTGTGACGTAACAATACGACTGTTGAGTCCGATTTGAAAAAATCGTGATTATGGAAGAAGGCTCAGTTAGGCGGTGTAACTTATACGCAGAACAATACACGATGATCTCATTTAATTGTGTTAACGTTACGCAAACACCATAATAATATTGAAATGGGCAATTATCATTCGAATCGCGTGTTCGGTTGTGATTCATCGTTGACTTGTTGATTTCCTTGGCCCGTCTTGAGAAAAGAGAGGTAAATACCTTCATAACGACTACTAAAAGACATTGATTTATTTGCTTGCCCTTCGCTTACGATTTTCTTGAATTTTGTATCAAGTTTAGAATCACCTATAAAGTTTAGCTACGCACAGTTTAATTTGGTCGATACTTTGTTTAATTGACAATTCAATGAAGCTAGCTATTGTCAAAATTATCGATAAAACCGGTCATCACTAGCTTACACACTAATTCATTCAGTGAAACGGGCCTACCAAAATACCACTCATTCGTGACTCAGCCGCATATTTCAAGGTTTTATTTTCGTTTTAATCTATTTATAAATGCATTACCAGCACGCGGTGGTTTATAAAGTAAAAAATAAACATTAACAGAGTTACATAACGATTAAATATAATAATAATAAATATATACTATTACGATCACCTACAGAGAACTTACATAAGTATAGAAAATCTGATTTAAGCCGACACATGTTAAAATATAAATAAATATTATCTATACTAATATTATGAAGCTGAAAATTTTTCTGATAGTCAAATGTACTATCAAAAAAATCGAGAAAGAATCTGCTATCAATAAGAGCAGAGCATAGGCGAATAATGTTGGTCAAAATAGTTCCTATTTAATATGATGTTAACGAGTATTTTCATTTATATCACCGCAGCGAAAATCTACATAACAGCAACAAATATACGATTCTTCCAAAAAAAACCCTCAAACGCCGGTGCATCTTCAGGATGTTGCCTCTACGAAGTCAAATATTGCTAATAAATCGGTCTAAGGAAACTATCTACTATCACTTCCGCAAAGCAACGCTTGATTCTGTTATCTAGATATCTGATATGTTTCTTATACATTGACACAAATATAATAAATCGTATCCAGTAAATTCCCTCAACATGTGATTAGCGAAACCTATACAGTTATAAAGCATTCACAATGAAATTACGTTTCACTGCGTCTAATCCATTGTCGCAACTCGTAAACATCCCTTTTCAATCAGATATCGGCCATCGTAAAGACGGATCATAAAGCCGACTTCGGATTCAATTACTCTATTCGAAATTGTAATGTGCCATGACCGGACGTTGATATTTCATAAACAGATTATAAAACTGAAGAGTTAACGGCAAATCTCGGTGATTAATAAATCGAATTGTGTTGAGTATGGCTAACATACCGCTATCATCAATACGGAAACAAACGTTGCTCCTTCTTCAAACAAAGTGGTATATTTTAGATATTTTTATTATAAGATTATTTGTGAAAAATTTCTCAACATAAATAATATTTCAGTTGTGGAAGAGAGAATGTAACTTTAGTCACTGTTGGTAATGTCGAATTGTAACAAATTAAATACGATTCAAATATTAGCGCAACGTTATTATAACTAAGATTAGCTATAAGGAAGTAAAGAAATGTTATCAAGCTGAAGACTTTGTTCCTTTGTACGTGCCTATAGCAGAAGCTGATTCGAGTACTCACGATACAACAGAGCTCTTTCAAAAATAATCATCTTGATAAAACATTTTTATTCTCATTATACTTTTCCCAGCTACGACGTGTGGAAACGTACCAAGAAATATGACAACGCTATATTGCCGTTACCAGTTATTTGTTTACAAAGTGGAAAGTGGATACAACAAAGGATCATAGGATCACACATGAAAATGAAACCGTGCATTATTCCCATTATAACCAGAGTGATTAGAAAACACTCACAATCCACCTACTTTTGCAAACTTATATTATTTTTACATGTGTTTTTCATGAAACTTTTAACGACCGTAATATTCCATCCCTATGCTCTATGCATCCATACAATATAACCTTAAGCTCCGCGTAAGGCGAGACGAGCTAAAAAAGTATATCTTCAAGATTTCCAACACTGAAATGTTCTAACAAACCACCTTTTGCTGTGTTAAAATATTTCATTACAAAATTTTAAAAAGAACCACCAAGAGATAAGTAATGTCCTACGAAAATTTGGAAATTCAATTTATTCGGCCATGAATTCATGCTAATAATATAAAAACTAATATGTGAAAAATTAATGGAAATACAGCGCAACGTAGACGTAGAATTATTTCCTATTAAACGAGATGTGTATTACAATCGTGATATTTAGCCTTTATTATCACGATTTGGCATTTTTTCTTCGAACTAATAAACAGAACGTCAAGCTTTGCTAGACTCGATAGCAAAATGAACAATTGCAATGACCCATTCTCGTTAAAGCGTCTAAAGTTTTATTACGTAAATTCAATTACCATGATGGCCATAATAAAACGCCATTTATTATATGCATAACGGTGAATACTAAATAATTTATTGCGTCAATATTTGGAGTTGGCTACTGTTCATATGTAATATTTACATTTTTATTGCCAGCGTGAATTCGTCCATTATGGTGATTAATTATGACTAAGTTGTTATTAAAATATTATAGTTACATCTAATTAGCGTAACAAAATATTAATTAAATAACTCAGCTATTCATCGCATACCATCAGACTACAACGCACATTTTCAACAAATAGATATATTTAATTTGACTAGAAAAGGTATTAAGAACAAAATTAAAAATTGTGGTATCATGTGTCAATGGATGGCATTGTCCTTGACACATAATTGAATTGTTTTAAAATCAATGTAATTTTGTACTGTTAAATGTGTTTTGTGTGTGTTTAAATGTGTATTCCGAATTTTGACTTATATGTTATATTTTTTTAAAATGTTTAATAGATAAGCTGTAAGAATACCTAAAATAAAAATAAAATAGGATTTTTTTGCTTTACGAGTGTCTATATATGTTTATCAAAACACTATATCGAATTACCACAATAGGCATTCTTATTACCTACTCATAAATACAAAATAAATTAACTATTACCTAATTTGTTTGAGTACGCCACTTTTTACACTATTGGTAATCACGTGAACGTGATTTGTATCACACTTTTATTTCGAAGGAGATTTGGGCACTTCTAGAAATAAAAATAACTTCTAATTTTGAACTGGAAATTCCGTGTGAGCTTAAGTGCATATATTATTAGCTGTGGTCAAAAGCCATATGTGACATGGTTAAAGTCGAAATTCAGATTCAAGGAAGTTTTATAGACGACCACAGGCAGGATCAACGTAAATTCGAAAATCGATATCTAAAACAATCATTTTCAACATTTTAGCATAGTCCGAAGAGTAATTTCAAAATGATAAATTAACTATCACCTAATTTGTTTCAGTACGCCACTTTTTACACTATTGGTAATGTATGTTCACGTTGTTTTTGATCGGACGGTTCGTGACTGAGACTGGTCAGTAAGACTAAGACCTCCTTCATGAGTCATATGATATTTGAAAACCTCCGCCAGTTACGATATTTCAGGCTAACACCACACTCAAAATGTCTTGTATTAACTACACATTGAAAAGCCTTTAAATCGACAGCTAACTGATTACCGCATGTGCAGTTTGGCTAATAGAAAAGACATATAAAAAGGTTCAAAGTACCACGTGGGCGTAACATTAATAGTCGATCGGTCAAACACAATATTTGCCCGAGGTCGTTAACCTTCAAGACGAACTGTTTTTACTTCACACGTCATCAAGCTATGAACTTACAGCTGACAGCAATTTTATTCGATGTTACACTAAGCCCACGAACTAATTAATGCGCATAATAATTTTGTTTATTATCATTTTAAAATATTTTAATTTTATTAGTTTCTAATACACCATAACACAAGGAATAAAACTAACAATAAAACAACTTTAAAAAAATGTATATAAATAAAAGGCGGCCACGGCTAACAAGCGAAGCTTCTTTTATATATATATAAGCTAAAAAGCGTTACAAAAAAAAGGATAAAGTCATGTTAGACAGCTAAAAGTGAGAAGAGTAGATTATAAAGTACAGTACATACAACAATTAAATTAGGATATAGTTATAGAATATTAGATATAGAATAATAAGGCGGATAATAGATAATTGAACCATCCTGAGGCTGCAACGGTGTCGGGGCGAAACGTGCGTCGCGTGTTTGAGTCTTGAGAACTTGGTCTATAAGAATTGTACACTATGGACTTCCGCAAAATAACGCCTGATTATTCATATCTACTTCCATCTTATTCACACATGGGAAACAAAATAGACTTCAAATTCATATCATTCTGTTAACAATAAGTGATCTACAACGCTATCTCTTCCACTTTAAGCCGGGTCCGCAACAGAATGCGGCATCACGCAGCATCATAATTGAACTGGCCATTTACATCTATGCTAATACCTGCTCATCTCATTTGCATTTCATATAAACGCCACCCTTTCTTCGCAACACAACTTCCAGATCTCCATTCCACTACACACACATAAATTTGTGTATTGAGTTACGAATGCAAAATTTGATAACCCCAATCCTGCGATGGTATCAGCACTGATCCAAATATTTTTTTGTATAAAATATAGTCTATGTCACTCAGTGAGGCTTCCTAATGGTGTAATAATTTTACAAGTCCAATCGTTTGTGTGAAAATATTACATAGATAATATTAAACGTTAAAATTATAAATTTATTTATTTATTACATATTAGAATATCAGTAAGGCAGACAACCTATCCCTCAATGGATATAATACATGCAACATAATATATTTCTATATATTATTAGATAGAACAACAGAATATATACGGCACGGGTAAATATTAACAACATTTCCATTATATTAAAAAAATTGACATCTGCGAATATCCTTTCTAAAAAACGAATAAAAAACTATTCATATAAAATGGTTTTATCTAAACATCTTAACTTGCTTGAACAAAGAAAACTGTAAAGCTATGTAAACTAATTACCGTATAAACAATCAACAAAGAAGCTGTTATTGAGTCGCAAAGAAGACCAATTACAACTGTCATAATAACACTGTTACTTAACCCATAATCATTAAACAATAGTCGCCGTTAACATTCATATACAGACACACAATACCGAGCTCCAATTGATGTCTGACTTGGCAAAAAGCGTTCCCTCAGGAATGTCATTTATGCTGATCACGTAAATAAAGTGCATGTCGAGTGACAATTGACAAGTGGACAACTTCCGCGCGATACAAAGCTCAATAAATTATAGGTATTTAGCGTACTGACTGTTTGTAAGTCAACCGCGGAGATCAAGAACTAGTATTTGTTGAAGACGTTCTTTGGAAGGACATTTGGGCACACCTACAGGTTAGAATCACTTCTAATTTTGAACTGGAAATTCCGTGTGAGTTAAAGTGTATTTATTATTAGCTGTGGTCATGAAAATAGTGACATGGTATGTGGCTTGGTTAAAGTCGAAATCCAAATTCAAGAAGGTTTTATACAAGACCACAGGCACGATCAACGTAAATTCGAAAATCGAATTGCAGAATATAATTTTTGTTCAAATAATTCGAAGAGTAATTTCGAATGATACATTTAAGCTGTCAAACAACTAGACGTCTCGAAACTTTAGTACCAAGTGTATGTATTTATCTTAATTTACAAAGACAACAGAATAAATAAAGTAATTCGATCACACCGCGAACTCAATATAAGATGCGGTGTTCAACCGCATAATGGCGTTAGACCGGGACTGGTTTCACTTAACAATATACCTATTTCCATTCATTTCAAGTGTCTAACGCGTAAAAATAGAGCTTGAACACATTTTTATCAACCCACGTCCATGTAACGAAACTATGTGGAAGGTTATTGGAATGCTCGGGGTACATCGCTTTATTACATTGTTATTTCTAATGTTTATATCCTTAATATCAAAAATCTTTCGAAACATAAAACTTTCACATATATAAATAAATATAACACACAAACAAATTAACGAAAATACATAATTAAAGCTGAGTGAGATATTAACCTATTATGGAACATAAAATGTAATTTCTGCATACAAAACATATATAAACGAATATAGGTATACTTTTTGATATATCTTTTATATAACTGCAGTAAGAATGACAGCAAAGTAAAAGTTACGGTAACTAAAGCTCAGTTTGGTAAATCAGTTTGATTACATACAGCATTGAGCTTTCGAAGGCCCGAAGTTATTCATTCAGCCTTAAAACCGCTACAAACTAATATTAAAATTTAATTTTGATTAATTGTACACATTTATACGGACGCTCGTTCATATGAAGGATGTTCTCTAAGCAGCAACGTATTTAATATTTACCAAAACTCCCTAAGTATTTGATATCAACGATTAATAGGTGCACGACTAATAATTAACGCGTTTAAATATCTAGTTTTGAATAGCTAGAACGAAACAAAATAATACAATTTCACAACTATCTTGTACCAAGCCCACAGAGAATAAACGACATTCATGTACTGTACATATAAAGTGCACCATTAATATTCAATACGACACTATTAGCTAAGACCCCACTCGATCTCCGGGGACGAATTGAGTTTCGTGGCTGAATTTAAATCGTATACACAATATAGTCTGTGGAGATTGTCTTTTATTGACAAGTAGTCAATAATGAGTTAGACTGTCCGTCACTTCTGTATCGGGTCGTTTTGCTACTCACTCCCTTTTGTATTTAGATTTTTCAAGGAATAATTTGGATTATATTCACCACTTCAACTAATGTTAAGATAATATAATTCTTTAGTAAAGAAAGTATCGATATATACTATATATATATATATATATAGTATATATATATATGAATATATATATATTCAATAGCAGCAATATCTACAAATTTAGGAAAATTATTGTTCTGATTAGACTAAACTGCCGGCTGATGTATTTCCGAGCCGATACGACTTGGGTGCCTTCAAGAAGAGAGCCTATTTATCAAAAAAAGCGGGCGGGCCCCCCCCCCCCCCCCCGCCCCCGGGGGCCCGGGGGGGGGGGGGGGGGAAAAAAAAAAAAAGGGCCCCCCCCCCTTTTGCCCCCTCCCCAAAAAAAAAAAACTCTTAGTATGGTCAGATCTTCCACGTTTAATATTTCATTTGGGTACACTTTATTTGTTTTTCTTTGTGTGTTTTGTGAGTTTAACTTTATTAGCAACTCAGTGCCCATCTTTAAGTTATAATTTACAATAATTGTTGTTAATTAAAAATAATTGTACATTTAGTTGGTAGGTCATGATAAATAAATAAAAACGAGTATCCACATATTTAAATAAAATTCAAATATTAACAAGCTGTAATAAGTGTGTGCAACGCCAATGCCAAGCCTTGGTAAAAGCAGTGCCCACAAGCAGCCAAAACCAAAGCCAAAGCCAAGCCAAGCAGTAGTCGGTAAAACGGAAGCCGCGCAGAGAACATCAACGACTCTTCCTCTTGTCACGTGACCTGCCAGTTCTCCCTCCCGTTTTTACCGCTGCCAGCATAAATGCCATGTATAAAAGTCCCAAAAATCATTGTGTAAATTCCATTATACTGTTAACTTCTTAGAACGAAACTCTGTCCTAAGTCAGTAATACTAATTGTGAGTTTGTGATTAAAAGAATATATTTACAAGTATCGTATTATTTCGGCGTTTGTTATAGACGTTTCTTTGTTTTATTGTCGTGACCAGACTGGTCCGTAGTACTCTACTCTTCAGTAATGAGCGTGTACTGTAGTTGGGAGTTTTAATTTTGGTTTTATAGACTATTCATATGGAGCATGCGCTATCGTTGATCTTTACAGCTATAACATGAACTCACAATGTACAAATCAGTATAAATTGCGAATATGGATATCCTTTAAAGCTCCGACATAGGAGTCAGCATAGCAGCCGTTATCATACTAGGAGTCTGTATAATACGATATTTTATATGATAAACAGCTGATTAACTATATGTATATAAATTTAGTACATACCTTATATATCGATATTAAATATTACTGTTACCTCGCCACGTTTACGTGTCTGAAAAAAAAAACACCTTTTCGACGAAAGTAATTTATTGTCCTCAATTATTACCAATAATAATTATTATCACTACTTTTATCCACTGATTAGTTTTATATAACCGACAGAAATTCCACGTCGCGAGTTTGATTAGAGACTGCACCCAAAAGTAAAATAATTTATGGATTACTAGCTGACCCGGCGAACTTCGTACCGCCTTAGCGTAGCTTTGATGCACTATTTTATTTTGTATAGTTGACCTATCTTATTTCGTATTATAAGAGTGAAAGAGATAGAAATAAGCCACGACTCTCTCACTCGTTGACATTCGTTACGCGCGTTTTGTTCCTTTACGTAGACTGCGGAACCCTAATAAAAGTAGCCTAAGTGACTCCATATTACATCGGCTACCAATCAAAAAAAGTCCCGTCAAAATCGGTCCAGCCATTCCAGAGATTAGCCGGAACAAACAGACAGACAAAAATTTTAAAAATTGTCATTTCGGTATGTGTATCGTATATATATATATATATATATATTCATATGCATGTAGTAAAAAACGGTTATTTCAATATTAAAAACAGACACTCCAATTTTATATATTAGTATAGATATAGGCGTGTATTGTTGATGCTTGGAAAAACGTATGTAACGGTTACGATACTTTGTGTACAAACAAGTACCATCGTATGCAATACCTTTGGGAGCGTGGTGAAATAAAATAAATTAATTAATTACTCTGAAAAGAGCTTTATATTAAAGTTATATTGACACAACAAACATATGAGTAACAATATCAAATGATGATTGATTTTCAAATAGTTTCATTCATAGTGTTGCTAAAATGCTTTTGTAAATTAGAATGTAATTCCTAACAAACTCACAGTAATGAGCGAAAACCATTTTCAAAATCAAATAGGAGATGAACGTTTTTAGACATTTAAGATTAAAAGTGAGTGAATTCGCAATTATGTCTGATCCGCTACCAATCTTGAAATGGAACTTATAAGAGATTTGCTAACGCAAAGAATTATTCAATTTAATCCGCTTCTTCCTGAGATAAGCGACAGTTTCTCTTACCATAAGGTCTTTTGGCACCCGTTTAAGAAAAAAAAATAACACCATTTATAATGGCCGACGAAAACACTCCGCAGTTGGTTACGCGCCGGAATCATCCACATTTGATCCTCGACACGATTGTATGCGCAAACGCAAACAATGAGTGAAAGCAACATTGATCTTGATAATTTGTAAGTAAACTTTAATAGAGGGCACGAACGCACTGTTGCTAAATATACATCAGACAGAAGAGATATTTCACAAACAATTAATATTCTTAATAAGAATTTAGTAATCATTTTCCACAACACTAAGGCGGACCAGTGCCTTTGTTTGTAACCTTTTTTGGTCTAAACTAATATAATAATAATAAAATCAGGACACAGGATGTTAAGCTACATATGTGTTTCAACACAATGATATACATTTAACTCGAACTTTAACAAATTCATTATACCACATAGAACACAGATATGTGCTTTATTGTAATGTTTGGCATACCGGGATCGAACCCCATCCGAACAGAACAGAACAGTAGTCCGACGTGTTAACTGCTCCAACTGGGTCGTCATAGCCTAATGATGTTTACTTTTTATTATTATATTTATCGGCGCAAATATAATGCAAACAGCAAGTCGTCGTCCGATTACGTCATCCTTTGTTGAACACGTGTTCCGATTCGACGCTCCCCACTATTATCGAACTATAAAAAGCGGGTTTGCAACGAGCACGCGTCATTCGTTTGTCAGCGCTCGAGCTAGACGGATCTCTGTTAATATTTTGTTTTGTTTCTTTTATTTCTTTGCGAATTTATTTTAATTATTGTTATAAATCGAAGTGGAAAAGTTAATAAATAATAATGAATCCAGAAGATGGTATTATTCGAGAGAGCACCCCTCCTCTTACATATTCTCAAGCATTGCATACGTTTAACGATCAACTTATAAATAACATACAGTAAGATTCTAATGTACACGCATATGTAACAAGTACATGAGAACTTAAAAGTTGCTGGGTTAAAATGGAAACCAAACAATTTCTTGTATAACTTACAAGAATGTTTGTTGCACTCGAATTCATAATTCTGAATTGGTAAAGCGCTATATGTCGTACTTAAATGACGTAGGCCATGTTAAAGAGGTGGGCGAATAACGGCGGGTTATTGAGATACATTAGAACGATGAACCCTCGACCCACACCTGTTAATCATGAGCCATCATCTAATAAGTCCAATGGGGAATTAACACTGCAAAACTTCCCAACTGCTTCATTTTATATACGAAATATCAAATTATTCTCAACTATTATCACAAAAAATCCCCGCCCAATTTCATTATTTTAAAGTAAAACTGGCTTCATTAAAGTGTTCACAAATTTTACGAGAAAGTTTCGAAAAAGAAGCCTTTAAAATAAGATCGTACCTATAAGATTATTCGACAAACTTCATATGAAGCGTAAATTAAAATATAGTCTCCAACATTACAAACCACTTATTATTATGTAGGCCTTACTTAAGTATACAAATTTGCGCAATTGACTGTCACAAGACACTCCATGACACACTATCTTGGAGCATACGATCACGTCTCAGTCGGGCTTATCTTATTAAGCCTATTTCGAAAAAATACAACAGTATTGGATATGTAGGAAGTCGAGCTTTGAATTTTTCAGGCAGTTGAGAAGTTGAGGGATCCCTTTTTTGAACGTGTTTTTTTTTTTTTTTAATTTATAGCTAATTTCTTGACTTAAATGTTTGTATGGATCTTCAAGTTCACTTGGTACCAAGGGTATCCTTAATTTTCTTCTCAAAGATGGAGATAGAAGACACAAGTTTTGTATCAATCCAAAGGTACTAGATGTGACCCAATACAAACAAAGACATGACGGTACATTTGCTGCAACAGGTATCATAACTAAAGTAAATCCTCTAAAGACATTGGTAAATATGTTGTATAATTTTGATGGCTCTCTCAATTTTGACATTTTTTGTACTTCAATTATAGCCAAATTTGTCAAACCAAATACTACTGGTAAAATATATGAATGGTCAGGTTCTATTAAATTTGGTATCCACCCTATACCACCAGTAGATAGTTCCATAAATGTAACCAATGCAGATGGACTTGTAGGATGCATATTCACCAAATTTCTTATTGCAAATGACATACACACCCAAAGAGGGATTTGAAACCAAATTACTATTGTTGCTTTTAAAGGATTTAGCTTGTAAGTTGCAATTATCCCTCTCTATAAGTTTTCTCCACTGCTTTTTAAGAGATTTTCTATATAAAATAACTGTCTGCTTATCACTCAAATTATAGACTTTTCTTGCCATTGCAGTTTCTTTTTTTAAATCATTGACTAAATCCTTAAGCTCCAAAGTAATGTTTTCTACTTTGGCTAATATGTAATTTTGATAAATTGAGAGTGGAAGAGTCATAAAAGTTCTAATGACTATAGTTGAAATTACAATTGTTGACCACCAAGTAAGACCTGATGCTTCATGAATATTAAGTAACCCATCTTGCATGAAACTTACTAGACTACTATTTGAAATACTCATGTAAGTTTCTTGTTGCCATTTGATTATAGGCTCTAGTGATAAATGTCTTTTCTGGTTTATTAAAACATTATTTAGGTTATATTTGGTGAGTTTATTAGGTCTGTGTTATTACTATTATGTTCTCAAATATTACATATGCTTAACAATTATCTTATAAGTAACATACAGGAAGTTTCTAAAGTACATGCAACAATTACGTGAGATCTTAAAATAATATTTTTAGTATATATATGACATATTGACTGTTAGATTGTAGCAACAACAATCCTTGAGGCCGGGTCTTACGTTAAAACTATTTCAACTCAAAGAAAAGCAGGTTCTATTTTGTCTTTAGATATATTTAAGCGAGTATAACGCGTTGTCATGTAAAAATAC
>CAVNZL010000008.1:2525000-2847500 GCA_963693355.1 Pontia daplidice | reverse complement strand
ATCTATTTATACCTAATTCAGAATAATTAAACTTCATAAGTTGAATGATAAATTAAATAATACAGCTTGCAGGGATCTCAAAAGAGTTCTGTGACTAATATGCCATGACAACCCCATTGTTAAGATAATATTAGACCGGTCAAAAATAGCTTTTCCCAAACATCCTGCATCCATCAACAGTATTAGTTCATTCTTGGAATGTATTTCCAGCGAATTGCAATATTCGTAGCAATTGATATTATATACTAATATTTAAATTATAATATATTTTCGTGATACCAGTATCATGACCAGTACTGGTCATTACGTAGATCAATTCATCAATGGAATTCAATAGAAATAGTTAAATGCCGGCAACAGGCCTGTAAGCCTGGCAATGCAGGTGTCCATGAGTTGTGAGCACTTCTCTAGGTGACGCACCATTTCGTTTGCCCCCTGTCTCATAAAAAAACCCGGTACGTTCAACATTTATGAGATAAGTATTGGATGTGGTGTGTACGTATTTGGAAAATCTATCTATCTATGCAGATAATTCAAGCTTTAAATAGCTTACTTGCTTATTACTAAATATGTAATCTTATAAACTCACTAAATGTTTATAGCATTTTATAAACAACGCCTAAAGCATTTGATTATAACTAATTATTAATTGATAATGCTCTTAACTGAATGTGCCCTACATTATTAGATGATCATTAAACTTTTTTTTTTATTTGACCAGTGTGAAAGAAGCAATTCGTGCTAACATAATTTACGCGCACGAGTTATATCGACATTCGAGACACGAGCGTCTCTTCCTTCCTGCCCTCAAAGACTTGCAGACCGAAATCAAAGTGGCTTTTTGGTTTAGAAAAACAGATCTTAATACTGATATCTATTTAAATATCATATATTTATTTTGTTATTATTATTTATAAGTCTCGCCTTAAGACTCCATCGGAGAAACCTCCACTTTGTTCGATCCTTGCGTATCTCTGTCGCTTCCTTCACTCCTATTACACTCATCATACACTCTCGACGAGTATTTTTGACGTACCCCTTTCCAAAGCATTCCGAAACGAATGCAAAATAGTTCGACTCTTCTATACTCTCCTTTATATGAGATGATCATAATATACTGAGGCTTCGTCGTTCGTTACACCAAATACAAGTCGTCAATATTCCATTGGGGCGACGTACGACTACACGGAAGGAATAGTTGTATGCGAGCGTCGTGGACAAAAACGTCAACCGCTTACTCACCGGTTTATCATGATTATTGGGAAACAAAGGAGTGATTGAAACATGAAGTGAATATCTGGGAGTGTCAGGCTTCTATAAGTGACAGGCATCGTAATGTTTAATCTTCGATTGGTTATTCCTCGTCACCGCAAACATTGGGCACACAGATTTATAGTCTGGAAACTGTTATGTTAACTCGACTATTTTACTATTCCATTTTTACTGCAATCGTAGTTTAAGTTATTCAATATAGCCTTACTTTAAGTACATAATAAAAAATGCTAGTAGTCTATCCCAGGGTCAGGGCTAGGTTGACAAAGTCATCAGCCTTATGAGTGTATGAGTATTTCTTTGTATAGTTTTAAAAATAATGTTATCGTAAGATTAATTGTATATAAGAATGTACTCATTTTAATTTATTTGCTGGAACGCTTAATATTATTATTGTAATTAGTAACTCTATTCGGTGGTGATGTTAAACATCTTAAAAACATTTTTTTAGTATTGATATAAAACGTGTTACCTAATAATATAAGCTAAATCTAGCTTCCTACAATATAATATATATTCTACAATAATTATTTAAATTCTCTACCTTTTTGTAGAGCCTTAGTTAAAAACAAATGCATATCATTTAACCCAATGAAACGGCTCTGACATTCACACGTTCAGATCTGCGATTGAGATATCGATATTTCCTTCCCTTTTCATTTTATAAGTACACGTATTATGTTTTCTATACCGTTTCCTGATTGTTAAATTTCAAATTAAGTATACAAAGGACCTAAAATTAGAACAATTTTATTGATTCATACGTCATTCGCGCTTCAATGCAACAATGTACCGTCGGAATACGAGGCGCCATTTAAATATTTCTTTAAATAACACTCCACTGTACATATACATTAGGCTTTAAGCTGACAATACATTATTTATATATAGCCTTATATTCACAGAGCAACATAGGAAGCAACGTAGGAACGACGGCTGTACATTTCTTCATTTATATGTGATCTTGCATCCTCTTGAACAAACATGGTTGCTTCGGTAATGATAATTGATATTATATTTTAATCATTGATTGCTAAAAGGGTTGGTCGTATCTGGGCATGTATACATGGGGAAAATGCTTTCCACTTGACAAGTTTTCCATAAACTTTTCATGGACAAATTGTGTTTAATTAAGATAAACTATATTCACAATTACGTAAAACCAAATAGCAGACTTTATTCTTTGTTAGTATAACTAATTTCTGCAGTTCCGTTGTATCGATTCATTTGTCGCAACTTTCCCTTTCGGTCATCGCTTAGACGAATCACGTATTTCGCACCAAATTTGATGCATAATGAATTCAATGTCAAGGTTAAGTTATAATTTGTATAATAGCTATTTACTAGAATCTCCATTCTCCATAATTGTTTTGTATCTTGAATTTAGAATATCTGCGCGTTTTTTTTTCTTTATGGAAAATAATGCGGTCCATGTTAGACCTAAGAGGTATTCTTGTATTACAAATGTTATGGGTACACACACACAAACCCATTCCATGGGTCGATCGCACGGCCTCAAGAATACCACTAACCACTATGATAGCAGTGGTCCGTGATAATAATACAAAAACAACTGTAGACACACATTTATATCAGTTTCAGTTTAAAACAATTTTACTAATAACTGTAGTAGAAATTGATCTGATATTGATATTGAAAATACTGTCGTTTATAAACTTTATTTCAAATGTTGTCATAAAGTTGTTATATGTGAAAACTTCATTGGTTATAAGTTTTCCTTACAAAATAAACCTCGAAAACTAAAGCCTCTCACAGTGCGTTAAACCCCCGTCGTAAACACACCACATTATTCATGGAAACAAGACATTTATGAATATCCGCGCTCAACGATATCCTACTTAGGGCCAATCAATTCAAACCCTAACCAGCAGCCGCCTTAGAAAATTGCCATATCGGCATGTTTCGCCCGCTATTTATCTATGAAGAGCCTTAGACTTTATTTATAGGCTGTAATCTCATCGCAATGTGCGAGTTATTGTCTATAATAACTGGTAACGATACCTTTACAGGGATACTAATAAAGGATAGGGCCAATTACCTTATATATAAGTTCAGTTAGAAAATAAATTTTCAAATGGCTGAATAATTTGCACACAATTTATATTGCGAGTGCATGTGAGAAATAGTTTAAAATTCCATAATCAACTAAAGTTGTTAAACATAGCCTCGGAACTTTTCTCAATGTTTGCTCCTATACACAATATCCCAGCACGAAAGAGTACCAATATATATAATCATAACACTAAAATTGTTTCAATAAATACAATAAAAGAATATCTTATTAACATTGAATCGATAATACCAGTCAAATGCAGTCTTCGCGCACCGGCAGCGACGCCGGCTCTAATTCCCTCACTCACCAAAGCACAGTTTCATGAACACGAGAAGGTATGTCTACCCAATGTAATATTTGAATTACCTAATTTCCTATTGCGAGGGAAATGCGGCAACACAATTGAGCTTTCCAATTGCAACAGCCATTGTGACTGTGCAAAGCGTAACGATACATATGTCGAATGATATAGAGCAAATTATATACGGGTAATCGTCATTACCGTATGATGACTATAACAAATGATAGTTGCATATAGCGTCAGAAAATTATTATTAATTAATCCAATCTAATAAACTAACGCGAAGTCGTCATAAGCCTATATGGTTTCACCCTCTCAAAGTAAAGAAAATATTTTTTGTCATAAAAAAGTAATGAGTCGAAATAGCCGCAGTACGCATAGGGCGTGTTCATAGGTAGAACCTCAAAGGGCACGCAACATTAGAATAATATTGTCATTAAAATGTATCAAGCAGATTTAAGGAGCGGAGGAATGGGTGCAGCCACAAAAGCCTTAAGGATTTCAAGGAAATATGATAAATAAAATATATTATTTAAAGAAAAACACGTTAAAGCTTTCCGTCCTCTCTGCAGCTGTGACATTTATTTTGACAATTAACACCTTTTGTCTTCCGTATACCGTGACCACGCACTGTAAAGCAGGCGAAACGTCGGAAAAATTTAAAATAATGTAATATACTTAAATTTTGTAAAAATTTATCCATTAACAAAGTGTTTTTCTTTAAGAGTAATAGTTATGTTAATAAAAGACAATATTAAAATATATTATGTATAATTAAAAAAAATTGTCTAGTCCTTTATGGATAGGATAGCTTTTAATTCTATACTGTTACTTTTTGACCGCTTGTGCTCATTGATTCGTCACTGCACGGTTTCAACGCAAAATTCAAAGGCCACACAAACTATCAATCATAAAACTCTCTATATCATTGCCATATGCAGCCCTTATGTATGGTAACCTAATTACGCTGCGTGTATCAAAACCAACATTACATCTGGCGATTAGATGTAGACGGGACGAGATAAGAACCTCTTTTGTATTAAAAAAAATCTTTACATATTAAAGGCACCTAGCTTCAAAAAATGTATATAAACGTACCCGTCAAAATCTTATATATTATTCATCCCCCTAAATGTTAGGGGTAGTCCAGCCCAAAAATTTTTTTTTTATTTGTTAGACAAAATTTTTAGTTTCTATCTTTTTATGATACAACATACAACCCTAAATTTTTACCCCTATTTATCAATTATCAACCCCTATTTTTTTTTAATTGAAAATTGAAATCACATGTATGGCAACACAACGTTTGCTGGTTTGCTGGGTCAGCTACTATATATATATATATAATACATGTGTATATATATATATATATATATATATATATATATATATATATATATACATACACATGTAGGTGAACACTTGTTACATTCAAAGAACAAATAAATAAAATATTATATAGATTCTTGACATTGGTAATGTAAAATACAAATAATATATACAATACAAGAGTCCCATTATTGAAAACAATGCTATTCATAAAAATTGATTCAAATGCGTCCGTGACAAAACTGCATGTGCTTTTTTCATCTTCATACAAAATAATGCACAATAAAACACTTGATTTCCGAGGTAAAGCATAGCATAATAAAATATTAAATAAAATGTAGTCAAATTAGGCATTACGAAAACGCTTCCTTGAAGGTCGATTGGCAGGGTTGTCCCAGACCCTAGTAAAAATAACCTTATTTGCATTTTAAATATAACACTTTCTTGTCTTCTCTCTCGATCTCAACGTAATGACCATTCGACAGTAAGACTACAGTACAGCAAAATCTATTATCATAATAGTATTTCATTTAAATAATTCAAATTGATTCGTGACCTTAATTTCTACTGCCACTTAATATAAAGCTGATAATTTATGATATAGTATAATTAATTCAGCCAGATGTTGCCAGGTGAAGGTCGTTTTATTGCACCTGTCCAAATACGGCGACTGGCGCCCAATAAGTACAGAGAATGGCGTAATTGCTGCGAAAAAGGATTCCATGAAAAAAAAATACGTATACACGCGGTCCAATACATTCTTGGACTAATGATATTGTTAATAACTTGAATTACGAATGTTGAAGAGAACTTTATACAACTGCGGTGTGAAACCGCGTTTTGTAAAAACGAAGACATTTTTAATATTGTAAGCATGATGAATGCTAGTTTGCTATGTTCTATGCTGATCGTTGTTTGTATGGTCTTGGAACGTATCTCCTAGATCTCTATATATTTTAAGACGCACACGAAAAATCCTACATGGCGCTGCGGACATGATGAAATATAATATTTATATGAAATATTTATTTACTGATTTAATTTAATGTTCAAGGAAAACGCTTTTTGGTGAATTTTGATTAGTCAATGGTGAAAATTGAATAATCGAATTTGTTATTTTTGTGAAGATGCTCGATTAATGTGGTTGCTTTTAATTAAGAACTTTAGTGTTAAGAAACATCCGGGTGAGATGATTGGCTAATTGACGTGTGAGCTTTCAACCTGGAGGTACGTAGGATCGATCACTGATTATGTACAAACAGATTTTCTAATTGCGTAATTATTTTTGCTTGTACGGTAAAGGAAGTACGCTCGCCGTAACTACTTTCTTCTTTAATTATTTCTCTAATATATTTCGATCAGTAAAATACCTGCAAAATCCAAGGAAACAATTATTAAAACAGTGGAACGAACTTTGAAATTGAAAATGCACTTTGTAGTATATAAAAGTAAAGAATTAAAGGTCATGTCTGGCCACCACATGTGATGACGTCAGACGTCTCAGCTGTGGACAGGACGTAGAAACAACACGTCATTGTTAATGATTGAAAGTTAGATACAGGGCTTAGCCAGCTGAAGGAAAAGTATGAAAACTATATAGTATTATAAAATAACTTTGAGCAACTTATGACTGTTTTAGAGATTTTAAAGATTATATAACACTATATTTTAGATAAAATACTCATTTGTCTCTATCAAATTGTTTTTACGCGGTTACGAAAAGATCCACACGATTTAAGTCAACGCAATAACGTAAATACGGTTTGTTTCAACATGCCAAAAAATATTGATGAGACTCAAATAAAGCTTATTAAATTAAACTCATAGCATAACATTTACTATTGATAATTTAACATTTAATCCTACTAATCATATCTATTGCAGACTTCGGATTATATGGAGTTTATTAACAATTCTGTGTACTCATAAATACATTGATGAGTCAAGTAAAAACAATTCATTGCAAACAATAATAATTCACAATATGAAAGACTATACAAGTTATTAGCGAGCCATAATTTACCATAGCACCCGCAAAGATAAAGAAAGTATGTCAATCTCCCCTATAATCCGATCGCCGATAATGTCAATTGTACCGTAGGCAATTATCTAGAGACACTACGGTTTGCGGCGGAGTAATATGACATTTTACGGTAATTGACACACTTGTGCATCAACCGTAAAAGTCACAGAACCTGGAGCATTCGCCGGTACAAAGAATTCGTCGCCTATTTAGCTAGATTAACAAAATCGAAACATAATAACTGTAGCGTGATTTTCGTCACATTCGGTCAATTATTTGTTGTCGATACTTTATGATTTGTTGTTGGTCTGATAGAATGTGACATCATTAAGTCGATATTTGTGTATTTTTATATGCAACTTGAGTTGTCGTGAGTTTAGAGTTTACCGAATATAAAATGAGAATTGTTTTAAAAATGCTTCAGTCATAGGTTATAGTGTATAGTGTTTCGCTTTTAATTCATTGTTTTTTGTTTGGAATTACAAATACCTATTGTTTAGATAACGATGAATTCTTAACCAAATCATTGTGCAACTCATAATTAATAGACCAATATGTTAGCAATACTCCGCGAAAAGAATGCGGGGTTGTGGGTTTTTTCGCGGAGTATTACTTATATATTAGTCTATTAGGATTTGTTATACCTTATTTTTAGGGTAAACTAAACTAAAAATATTACTGATACGTCGCTGTCTATTACCATCTCACGAATCGTGGTTGTTAGACAGAAAGAAGAAGTTAAACCAGAAGTTTAAAAGTTTTGAAGTTTAACCAGATTATATAATAATAACGCGTATTGAAAATTTGAACTAAACAAACATTCGACTAGCACTTTTAACAAGTCACGTTATAGCTGAACCAAACAGGGTCTTTACTTTTAGGGCCACCCAGTACCCATCCAGGAGAGTATACAGATTTCATTATCTCAAGAGTGTGGCTTAGAAGAGTTAAGAAATAACAGACAAAATACCATAGATTCAGAGACATTAAGTGATTAAGTTTGCAACACTTGCAACTATTTGTAAATGTAACTAATTACAATGATTAATCATCTTCACGTCTCGTTAATCAAAGCATGGATTGTATTTAATTTCATCGTGTTATGGATGAATAGTCACTGAGAAATTCGAGGCGTGGGAAGTGACATGGATTTGGATGGTGACATGCGCCATATAACATTTGAGATAGGGCGCTTTCAGCTGTGGTATTTAAAATGGTTTTTCTCATGGTTTACGTAATACATTTTTAATATCATCGATACATAATTAAATACACGGAATTAAAGCGCTTTTTTACATTTACTTTCTACCTGGTTGTGTTTTATTGTTCCACATTATTTTCTATATGGGATTCGGATATGTTACGAAGATATTGTTATATAAAAACTACACTATTTTCAAACTAGTGTCACATTATTGTTAACGTATATGAATAGCTAAATATTCTGTTATTATTATTATCGCGTCTCTAAATATGATACACCAGCTCTATTAACTAGAAACAGTCTAACTATCTATCTAATTGTTTATTGTGTGTATTACACAAATTTTTTACATTGGTATTTTAAAGGGTATACACGCATATTTTCTGCTAAATACATTAAGTTATCTAAACTAATCGTAGCTTATACGAGTACGGTCATTGCTCCCCAAATCTGGTATAATTATCTCCAGCGACAGGGCATAAAAAGTTATCGCATGATTGCCGACAGCTATCACATATTATTCTAAATGAGTACAAACAAAATATATCTTTTAAGATTGTTAAGCTTTTGTTAATTATATAAGCCAAGTTGTGTTCAAAAAATGTAAGGAAAAATGCCATTTTATTGAAATTCATTCTATCGTTGACAAATATTTGACATGACAAATTGACAAAATATAAATCTCTTGCATCCCATTTAAGGTAAAATACATACATTTAACATCATTACTATATATACTAATATTGTGTTGTGGCGCTGCTTGGGAGAGGCCAGGCAGAGGATGAGGGGCTGATGATGATGATACTAATATTATTACTATTGTTATTTAACATTAGTAGTTTCTCTTTGAATATTTGTATTTGTATACAATCAATATTGTAAATAAGCTTTCAATATCCAATATCTTAGAATCCAATCACTGAGAATCCGTCTACATTTTCTTTGTTACATACATAATATATATTGTAAAAGTAAGCAAGATTTTCTAAGGTACATTCAGTGTACGGACCAACTCGACCATTTAGAGGTCTTCAAATTGAGGTCAGTTTTCAACTTCATGCTCGATGAACACAATAATATTGTTACGCACAATAAAACATGAAACTTAACTTGTTTATACCAACTTGTCCCTTGAAAATACGTAAACCCAACAAACTATTAATATAAACAGTGTTTATAAGCCTTCATACTGAGTGCATCGTTCGCCTAGGCTTCGAATCTCGTGAGCATTGGATTTTTCTTTCTATAACCGCAATTAAATACTGACTCGTACGGAGAAGGAAATCATTTTGAATTAACATGTCTGAGACTCAAAACACATGTTAGCCTAATTTGCCTATATTATCAACAGTCATTTCGATCATAAAACTTATTCTTATATATCTTTTACTTATACAAACTTACAATTATATATTTTTCAGCCTTCATGTTTATGAAATACACAACCAATTGATAGTAGTTTTACGGCTAAGAAACTCTTTAATATTAAATAAACATCAAGAACAATCTATAGATATTTATTTATGCTATAATAATACAGTTGTTTTAAACATTTATTCGAGGATACTTTTACTGTACGTAGGTCCCGCGAAAGGAGTACGTAGTTCCGTTTACAGAAAAGGTTTTAATGAAAATTAAAAAGTAAAACAATTACGTCACATAAGAAATTGTAAGTTTACTGTAACTTAGATGAGATTGTGGGTCAGTAAGACCGAGAGTGACCTTGCGATCTAGACCGTCACGGTGTGTGGACAAACAAACTACAGGCCACACTCACATGACGTTAACTCACCTAGACATAAAATTTACGTGGGAATATGGGTTTTTCCAGAGAAATAAACTAGGTGGTAAGGGTTGCCATGCCATAATTATAATATCCATATTAATTATAATGCTAATAGAATACAAAACTACACAATCGTCTATGATACAGATTATAGTGGGAACGGGAATAAACAAGTCAAAATATCAAGGATTTCTTCTCTGAAAAATAAAATATTAATATAATGATTTGCAAATTAAACTAGACAGACTAAAGAATACATTAAATTCATACATTGAATTATTTTAGCAGGCAGAATAGCGGGAACATTTATGAATAAATAAAGCTGTGTGTTGGGCACGTTTGATACCATAAAAGTAATTAGCTGGGTTATCTCAGGGTCATCTTCAGATTGATCTTTTCGATTCGAGATTGATCTCACGCACACAGTAATCGTATTGAGATTTGTGACCTACTTATCATCGTTGAACCCCATTGACCCTATCAATTAGAGGAATTTTCCCGTCCATTATTTTCTTTACGTTTATATTTGTTAAAGTTTTTTTTTAACGACTGCTGCAGCCTTATCAAAACATTTAGTTTTAGAACTAACATGTATCATTCGAATATCAGTACATTTCACACGGTTAGCCCCAAGGTGAGCTTTTGCGTGTGCTAATGATATACAAACACTTATATATTGTAATACATACGCATAACACACAGACCACATTCCACAATGTTTATCAGACAATGGTTGACCATGTTTTAGGCATTCCGGCATATGACCGGATACCAACCGGATGGAATTGAATTATTGTAACAAGTGTAGAGTTATATAATCAAATTGAAGTAAACCTAAGTTGATATTACATTCTCATTACCCACTGCAGTATACGCGAGCCGCTTCGTTGCATAAATATTTTATAATTGCATTCCGTGAGATGACTATAGATGTTTAGATAATATAGGACCATAACATAATGATTGTTTATAAATATATAGTATATACTCGTCTTGTCACACAGTAATTTAATATATTATCTTCTATACAATGCACGAAATGAAAGTTACAAGGCACTAAAAATGCCATACATGTGATTACAATTTTCAATTATTAAAAATTAAGGGTTGATCGTAGGGGGGTAAAATTTTTGCGATGTATGTAATGTGTAATTTTGTCAAAAAAAAAATTAGGGGTGGACTACCCTTTATACATTATTAAAAATTGATGTTAGTCTGATTCTCAGACCTACTGAATACGCATATAAAATTGCAATAGTTCGAGCCGTTTCAGAGCAGTTCAATTACGCACCCCAAACAACTTTTACAAAAAATACATTTATAATGTTAGTAAGTTTCAGTCCGACTTTTCAAATATTCACACATCACATAATAACTAATTGAAGTTCTTCATCCTGTGCCTTAACAGTGACAAACCGCTGTAGAATTTAAAATAGAAAATGTTCGAAACACATTGTTATTATTCAGGTTTTTTTTCAATATTTATTTTCACGTAAGTCAAACTTATCTACCCTAAGCTAGTCTGCCTGCAGTCAGCCATACTCCTTACATAGAAATGTTGCATTGCGGCGGCAGGCACTCGATTCGATTAGCCAGAGTCGTAGACTGAACAAAATAATCGATTTCGGTGTTTGTGTACCGCCTATGCTATATCAGCCTGTGTTTAAATTTTTAATATAATTCAAATAAAGCAATCTAATGGAACTGCAAATGAAAACGCAATTATTAACATGTGTAATAAGACTTATTTAGTTTTTCTGAATATATTTCTTTATTACAAGAAACACATCATATTTTTACACACATACAATACAGTCACAGATATACATACATACAGATGAGTTCTTAGTTAGTTAGTTTTATACAGCTACTGTTTAAATTTTAACATTTGTTTAAAATTCATAAATCAACACTTAAAAGTGATTCCTCTGCGTCAGCTTTCATTGACAACGTCTGCTGAAAAAAGACTTCCCCTAAACAACCTCCGGTGCACCTATTATATGCAACATCCACCTTTATTATTAGACAACAAGACTCAAATTGCCCTATCATCGAATTCCCCTTTGAACTCGTTAACTGCCTTATAAATATAAATACAATCTTGTTTTTTTAAACTGCAAAATTAATATTTGATATATATTTTAAATTTATTTCAATAGTTTACAGACGAGAAACCAATTTCGTTATTAAACTATTAAACTGACATATTTTCACAAGTTTAGTTGGTAAACATGCAAAACGTCGGCCCTTCGAATACGCATAACAAAAATAAAACGAACAATCTCTCTGTCCCTTTCTATCATATTGTGTATACGGCATGGTGAAAAAAGATGCCTTCAGTTACGGTCTAGTTAATGCGTGCATATTATACTTATTCATTTTTTATGAATAAGGCTATTTTTTCTGTACAACAAGCCGAGCATTTATGTTCGAGGCATTATATCGTATATTTACGTGTCGATAAAAAACGCATGTATATAATCGTTAAATCAAAATCGTACTTGTTAGGTAGCCAGTACTTGTTTTAAATGTGTAATAATACCTGAATTATTGCAATTCTACAGAAATAAGTCTATTATGATCCTTATAAATCGTAACATGATATATTGGTCGCTTCCAAGTTACACGCTCCGGTATTAAAGAGATAGACTCTAGACTGTAAGGTGATATAAAAAATGTCTATAGAATATATGTAAGCGTGATTTTATCTACATTATATACATAGCCCGATAAAAATATCGATGCTTAATTGACCAGCTTTATTGTTATAACTTACACAACTGAAACGCACCTAATATCAAATAAATATCAGGTACACAAAAATTTTTAAATACGAACAGATACCATAATATTGTTTTTCAAAATTTATTTCTTATACTAACAAATCACAAAACTATCGTTTATTCCTACGCATCATTATTGTGCCAAACAACGATAAATGACGGTGGATTTGGTCAAAACAATCATCGGTTGTCGTGCGCTCACTATTGCGAAACTAATTGGAATCATGCGAGACGTTGGGCTCGGGCCACCTTTAAATTATACATAGTATGGAATGTAACTTTTTGTCTGAATACTTAGCTTGTAAGGGAAATACGGGCGATTCTCAGACATACTAGATAGGTATTTTACTTGAGCTGCTGGTTGTTTTTTCGCAGTCTTAAATAAAAGGTTATTTATCAAAATTTATTCTTATTCCTTTATTGTATTCCTTTAGCAAGAAAATGTTGGTAACGATGACAAAAAAGTGTGAAACATTATTCATGTTCATATTATTAATGTTCGCAAACCAAATTGTATTCAGCATTTCAAAGAAAACGTTGTTAATGAATTTAAGTTCCAAAAAAAAAACCTGAATGCGTCTTCGATGACTTTAACTTAAAATATAATGAATGGCCTTCTTACAAATCAATGAATATATGGAATTATGGAATATAGAGTCGAAATCATTAAATTTACTTAACCTTACAATTCTAATCCAACAGCTCAACAGTATTGTGATTTTAGTTAATCGGTAATCAACACCATAGCAGGTTCAAGGTAGTCCTTGTCACAAGAAACTAATAAGCGCTTTACAAAATAACTAGGTCTGAGTGAAACGAGCTTTTTGTGCAAACTGCTTGTAAGGTTAAACTTTTATCGGGCAAACGTATGTTTTTTTCGACTTTCTAAACGAGCGGATGTACGTACTTTTTAATCCAATTTAATTAAGATTAAAGATGACGTTGATTGGCTATCAACTTTTTTATGTTCCCTTCTCAGAACTGTTGGGAAATTGCCCTTGAACAACGTTCTGATAAGTGTGTTTCCTCTGTGAACCGTAACTACTGTATCAATGGCAAATATAATATATTTTTAGGAAATTTTAATACAAGCAACACAAAAGTTTACACTTTGATCTTTTTTTACAGTATTTCTATTATATATCTGTCTATAGTATAAATATGTATATGAGAAGTTATCTGTATATCGTTAAAGATGATTGTTCTGCATTTCCAGCTAGGAAGCTATTATTAAGTATCATATTATATTATCTAATTAATAAGTGCTACATGCAAGATCCACATTTTCAAAACATATGATTTATAAATTAACTATTAAATCTAAATTTTTATTACTCACGAATAATCCACTAACATTGTAAAAGGCGTGAAAAACAATCAGATATGGACATATTAATAGAACCGTAACACAAGGTCAACGGGTTTGATTGTGACTCACATAACAGGAAATATACAAATAAACACACAATTGCAAACATTGCATTGCTTTTTCAGAGGCTAATTTAATTTAAACCAAAATATAATATGACTAGAAAAATAGAAAAACAAAGTTTGATAATCATTTAAAAAAGTAAAGTTTCATGATCAACCCTAGTTTAATCCAAAAACAACATTTATCATATCATATGAATGAGGACATTTTTAATGGAATAACAGACTTCTAATTATATATAACTTCATTTCAAACAGGTACATAGACAGGAAAGAAAATAATAATATATTTCATTTATCTCATTTATCTCACTGAAATACTTAATTAACTGTATGATGTACTGGCCCAAACCTAATTGCAGTCAAGGTCTTCCATTAACCCTAATTTGACCACTCATAGGTTGACATTCATAGTCTGACCAACATTTAGCAATTTAACTATATTAATAGTTAAATTGCCAGGGCACCAACAAGTTTCCTGTTTATATATCTGACTTAAGTCATGGTCCAAATATAGCAAATATTTCCTTGATTGTGTCTCTACAGTAATAATTTATTTGAATAAAAGCTATTTAATTTGAAGTTATTTTTTTCAATAAATCCTAATCTTGTGGCAAATTCCTCCACAAACTTTGGCCTTCAAAATACAAAAAAAAGTATAAAAAATACAGTACATCAACAATACTATACTTATTGTAATTAAAAAAAAAACTGTTCCAATAAGAGATTAGGTTTATTTGATTATTTCATAATTCTGGCAACTGTTGGCATAAAATAATAATTTTTAAATAGAACTTGCCAGATTCAACATCATTTCAATTATTCAAAACAGAAAATTAGTTATGTTATTATAGAATCTCCTTTTATTGAAACATAAAAATATTTCATATAATTATTCTAATAAAATACAGGAGATAAAGACAGGAAGTTGCATTCAACCCCACACTAGCACATTGACACATTGTTGATAAGATATGGCAGGAAGACATTTTATAATTAGAAATAGTGAACTAGTGACTATTGGAATAGATTCTGTACGATCTGTATTTTTTACTATTAAAAGATTTTTTAACATTAAAATGTTTTATTTTTAAATAATATAAATAGATCAAATCCTAAGTGAGTTCTAATTAATTTGTCAATCGTTTAGTAATATAAATTATGGCGTTTTACGCATAACGTAAAAGCATAACTCGGCATATCATTGTAATATAAAAACATGTTTGTAAACAAAAATGCCGGTGTCGTTAATATAATATCAAACTTACCAGAACCTTGATGAATCTATTCTCCAATTCATCTCTATCTGGCATCGGAGGTTTGGTCCGATTTCTGGTGGACGGTTGCCGTACATGGTGGCTTTTTGTTGTACCGACCGGTCCATCCAACATCGTTTGATCGCGGGATGTTATTAAGCCCATTTTACACACCACTTGCTTATTGAACACACATCACAAAAACATTCATGTTTATCACAGACAAAGCCTAATTGTAAGAAAACTAATCACATTATTTTGTCTATACAATCTCTATAAATTAAGCGAGACTGGACAAAGCAAAGGCGAGGCACATCCGCACGCGCATAGATGTTGTTACTTCATTCAAAGTACCACTCGACTACATTCTCCACAATTCAAAGCAAAACACTGAAAACTAACTGTGAAGTGTGATTTGTGAATGACTGACGCGGGCTGACATTAGCGGGCGCTGTAGTAAACGCGATACTACATTGTAATGACAGATGACAACTGACAACTGTGTTATGTTATCATATATACTTGTTGTCCGTCAAAGCGACTTCTGTCATATTAGATCATCTGACAACTGACTTCAGAATGTCACTCTGCCACTAGATAGGAGTCTATTCTTTCTTCTAAGATTCTGAAATAACTTACAGAACTTTGAAGTTCTTTTGCTTCGAAGCGGGTATTTTTAAATTTCTTAATCTTGTTGTGTAAAATACAAGAACTCTACGTCTAGTCCAGGTCGTATTGTTCGGATAAAATTAACCATTAAGAATATATAGTGATATAACCAGACGAGTTTACAAAAAAAGTGAAGGGTTGAAAGAAAAGTGCCATTTTATAATTTACTCTTTTAAAACAATAAATAAGTTTGGCTTTTGATCACATCAAAAGTAAAGTGAATTATTGAAAAAACAACGCAATATTGATATAGTTTTATGCTTTATTTTGTGTAAATACAGTATTACAATAATTATTGTAACGAAAGTACATATATTGTTATTGCCCGTATCCGATACGTTAACTAAATTAAAATACACCAATAATCTGTTAGCACCTTTTTTTGTTCTTTTTTCTTTAATCATTTTTCTATAAAATTATCGCAACTCACAAATTGCTAATATTCAACAAGACATCGTCTTTGTTAATTCTTAAAAAATACCTATAAGGTTGTAATTTGATCACACATTCAAAAACTAAACATTACGTTCAGGCTTAAGTTACATTGGGAATACAGAGTTGAGTTAGGCAAACATTTAAAATTACAAAATATATTACTTTCAATTATGTTTCATTAACGACAATTTGGTCCAGCTTCAACACCAACAAACAACAGTTACTTTAAAAGTGGATATAGTCCACTTAAAAGACAGAAATAAGACTTGAGATACAACTTCATATCACACAAACTTTCTGCTGAGACTCAATCATAAGATATTAAGAATTTTTTTATTTACTAATACCTAGTGTTACCAAAGTAAATAGGTAGGATCTTAAAAATAAACTACCAAAGAAGCGAGGGCAGCTAAAAACGCAAAGGTCACCTACAGAACTAGTGTTAGAGACGACAAAGGAGTACAATGCACGAAGTACTATGCGAAATTCGTACAGTAATGTACATCGTTAATTTGTCAATAACTACTTACATACTCTGTAATACTTTTAGGCATATATCGCTCAAATTAATTTCACCTTAAAACTATGCAATATGAAATCTATTAATTTCATACTATTAAAGGCTGCATGTAGCAACACTTGCCTGTATAAGTTGTATTGAATACTAACGAAACACTACTAAGATCACAATAGTCAAACCAAAGAAATGCTTGAAACCTTTGTATATCACCCCTCCTCTAAACTTAGGAAGACCATAGATACGTACAAAATTAAACCGAGATTTAGCACTTGACATTGACAGGAGACCAAATTAGGGTTACCACCTGTGTGTCCAATTTTACACTTTAATGCAAGGACATTTTCAAAGACTATATTTTCAGTAATAAAAACTTGGAAAATTTACTTGATTTGTTGCGCTATAAGTCTTTACCTTTGTCGAAAGTTATTTCGAGGAGGGATAGTAATAGAGTACAGCACACCCTGGGAGTTGCCAGCGAGACGCGTGTAACTCAATAAGCTGGAGTAAAGTACGTCTGATAGAGGGCGCTGCAGACGTGTTGATGAAGGCATCGCGAACAGCTGTTAGCAGACGCTCCAAGTCACCAGGGAGCTGCGTTTCTAGGTCACGGCCGATATACGTGAGCACGAAGAAGAGATTCTCAGTCTGTAAATGTCATTTAAATAAAAACAGCATTAATATCTGTATGTGATTTAGAAAAATAAAGTCTTTCTTCTCTAGTATTCTCTAGTTATCTTAAAAAAATCGTTTGTTATTTTATGTATCGTATTTGCGTAACCAAATAAAAAACAAGGAGTACCGGTTCAGCGAGTCGCAAAAACTACAAAAACATCACGATATTTAAGTAGTAATACGTGAACTTGGATCAAATATTTAAATACAATTTTGTACAGCGTACCAATGAAATTCCTCATACAAATATTTTCGAGTTTTATATGTCAATCTCATATAACAGATGGACAGAGTGTCTTGAGAAAACTCACATCACTAGGCGAAGGCACGGGTTGGCGAATACAGTCCTCGCAGCACTTGCAAATGAGTGTCAAAAGGACTTGTCCGGGCTGCGCGCTCGCACCGCGCCGGTGGATCGCGCGGCGACGCAACTGACAGTACATTTCGAGGAGGAATGACAGGAACGCCATTAGACGTGGACGCCCGCCACCCACCACCGTTCCTAGCAACTGAAATTCATTATATTTTATTAATATAGTTAATACATGTGAATTTGGGGAAATACATACTATACAATTCTATATATACACCAATTTATAAGGATGTGGCCTCATACGAACTATGTTGCCTAATATTGCTAATAAATTAATATGAATGTCAGAGGAATATAATAAAAACTTTATCTACTTACGCTTAATCAGTTCAGTTTTAGAGGAAAAACGTTAAACAACAGTAAAATCTATCACGCTTATTTCAAACCTACTGGTTTTAAACCAGTAGGTGGCCTTTGAAAAAAGTAGTCTGATTTTTCAACGATTCTCATTCAAGTCACCGCCGCGGTCTAGCAGTGAGGCTCACCTTCTCACGGTCGTGGTACCACTGCTGGCAGGTATTGAGCAGCGACTCCAGGAAGGTCTCAGTCTGTTCCCGCTCCACCACAGCGATGCATCGCCTCGCGGCCGGCAAAGCGTACCGCGGGGACTCCACCGCGCGACTCACGAGGTGGCCCACCGCATCCATCAGAGTGCGGGCACACACCGCGTTTGGATCTTCGCAAATTCAGAATAATCATATCCAAAATCCACGAGTGCTTACAGATTCATGTATTGAACTATTTAGACTCTTTGTATTTGGAAAGGGGTAATTCGTATTACCGTATCTAATCAAAGATTGTAAACGATTTAAAGGAAGTAAGGTTTATAGACAGCGCTATATAAGTGAAACTACGGTTAAAATATTTCATAGTTTTGATATCGGCTAGTGTAAAAATCTCCATCCACCAATCACTTGACAAGCCAAAAAGAGAACCTCTTAGAAATACAAAACTCGTCCAAAAACGATAACCGACTTCAAAATGGCCTAAAATTAAAAAATCGATTTATTTACTAGTCACAATTACAATAAACAAACCAACAACAACAACAACAATGAAAATTTATACGAATTCTACATAATTATATCAGAATTTGAAAATATAAGTGTTAAAAAAAAACGCTTTATTAACGGAATAAGTTATGTATTTTTACAAAATTTAAATATATTCCCTTATTTTAAATTTTGACCACGCACGCTGTAGAGTACGCGAAACGTAAAGTACGCGTAATATTCGAGACCTCTTTGAAGTCGTTTCCCCCAAACCTCGTTGCGTAATATACAAGTGTTCCGTCCACCATCTGTGCGGGAACAATGAAACTCTACAAACCATCCGTCTCACCTTCCAGGGCCTTGTCGATACACTCTTGTATCTCTGGCGGGAAGGTGCCAAGGTCCCCTGCGTCAGCAGCCAGACCCAGCGCGGCCATACCACTGGCCAAGGTATCCGCCGATGTTAAAGACTTGGACCGCTTCAGGCCAGGCGTGAAGGATTGCGGACGAATACTCTTGCCGTTCCCGTTGGTGAGGGAGGACGGTGGAGACTTTTTCTTCTCCTGGATAATTTGCTGTGGCTGCAGTTTGAAGTGGACGCGGGGGCCAACCTGAAATTTATACAGGTAAGTGTTAAATTCTCAAGAAGTATCTTCAAATATAAAGACGTCTTTCTTTTCGGCTTTCCATCTATGCAATGGATTTTGGTTTTTATAGTAGCTGATAAATAAATCAAGTTTGGTGCACCTTGAACTTGATAAAGATAAATATTATAATTTTTAGCTCAAGTTATTATGTATAGGAGATCAACTGTTAATTTGTAAAAAAATATTGACTCATGAAAGCTGGCTGTTCGATAGAAAACCATTCTAGATCGTACTACGGTTCGAAACAGCTGGTATTTAGCAGACTGGAAATTCATTGACGAAGATTCATTCGCTGATTCATTAAATTTGTCTTCACGAGTAAATAAACTTAACTCAATCAATAAAATCAATTCACACGTTTATTAGACATTTTTAGAACGTTTTAAGCATACAAACCGTAGCATGAGGCACATTTCCACTCGATGCACTGCCCAGTAGCGCATGAGACGGCATCACGGGTCGATAGTGCGGAGGAACTTGTGCATGCAGAACTGCAGAACGCGAGTGCTGAAGACCAACACTCGTGAAGCCCATGCCGACTGTTGACCTGGAAATCGACATATTCAGTTTTTAGGTCTTTATGTAGTACGTGCTTAAAGTGAAAACCCCAAATGCAAACATCGTACATTAATAGCTCAACAACAAATAAAAACTTTACTAAAATCCTGAAATATCTGAGATAAGTAGATAGATAATTGTATATAAGTACTAGCTGATCCGGCAAACGTTGTTTTGCCATACATGTGATTTCAATTTTCAATTAATAAATAAAGAATAAGGGTTGATCGTAGAAGGGTGAAAATTTAGGATTGTATGTCTTTTTGTATGTTGTATCATAAAATAATAGAAACTAAAAAATTTGTCTAAAAAATAAAAAAATATTTAGCGGTGGAATATCCTTAACATTAAGGGGGAAGAAAAATAGATGTTGGCCGATTCTCAGACCTACTCGATACGCTCACAAAGTTTCATGAGAATCGGTTAAGACATTTCGAAGGAGTTCAAGTTCGAACCCCGACACGAGAATTTTATCTATTAGATTACCTAGCTGAACTCAATTATAAATATGCCACGGCTTTCAAATTGACTTCACCTATTACAACATTGTGCGTCCAAGAAAAGCTAATTTATTCGTAAACATTCCTGCTATATTTATATGGCAAACAATGGTTGCCAGGACCAATGAAATAAAGGCCACGCTACATTTTAATTACAATCATATAAGCCCACAGAGGTCCCATGTTATGTAGCGCTACCCATTATTATACAATACAGACCAATGTTTTGTGATTAACACACAATATGGAACACTCGTATATAAATTTGATATATAAAAATATCAACTAATCAATGATAATATCATTTACAATTATATGCAATAACGTCACAATAAAGTTTCTATTTTGGGCAGCCATGCCTTGGTGCGTGCTTGATATACTTACAAACGATATTCCAAATAAATCCGGAAGTAAAATTACTGTAATCTTGAGTAGAAAATCTCAATACGTGTTCTGTCCATTTAAATAAACTTTCATAGAGGTTAGGCAGATGTTTACATCATTTTTCAAAGTTGACCCTTTTTGACACATATACCCAATTTCGTTCAACAGTTTTGACAGCAGCAGCAGCAAGATATACAACAGATCTACGAACTATTATTGGCTAACGGTTGCAATTTCAACGATTTAAGTAACCAATGCACAAAGACGGGTTACTTTTAAAGTAACAAATACCCCATAAACATACAATAGTTGCAAATTCCAACACATTTGGAAACTGATGTTAATAAAATAGCAATCTTTGCAAATCATTCAAGGCTACGCTAAAAGAAACTAACACTTGCAAGTGTGCATTGCCACGTAACGCATCGGACAGGAAATAGGCACGCGTTTGCTAATCACGCAACTGATGTGGGCGCATATTATATTACAAAATTAGATATTTTTTTTATATTATAAAATAGTTGAAGTAGATTTAACCCCGACTTGATACATCGAGTCTTTGTGATCGTCAGAGTACAATTTTATTTTATTGTCGTGCTATATATTTGACGGAGCTTAGACCACGGCCCCGGTGACAAAGCCGGGGGAGGTAGGCCGATTAGGGATTTAAAAAAAAAATATTTGACGCAATGTAATGATATTAACGAGAATTATTTTATTAAAATAGCTAATACTCGTCATGGATTGGTATTATAGGCTAAAGACTAACCAATATACTATAAGTAATAACACTTACGGCGCGAAATGTGTAAGTCCAAAACATATATTGTATTGGAGAATCGCTCTGCTAGTCTACGTATTATTGTTATTAAAACAAATCTATTCGACTAAATTTCTCTAGAAAGCAACTGGTTAATATAAAAATCAATTCATATTTTAAAACTAATCCAAATCCTTCCTCATTTTACTGGCTATTGACCTACATAAGGTACACTTAATGAAGAATCCTATTAAACTAACGATTGCTCTTGACTGCCACCTTTGCCAGAGATGAATGCCAGTCCATCGTATTAGAAGTATAATTTATATGATTCATTGCTACATTTATGAAGGAACAACTACTGGAAATATAATGCTCTTAATCACGTTTCTGTTTATAATAAATGCAGCGCAGTTTCTATTTCAATGGAGAAAGTTGCGATTTATTGCTCACGCAGTAATTTTTAACAACAGTGTTTTGTTATACAGTTGGATAAACAGATTAAAAAACTTGCTATCATTGGGGTCTTTGTTTGGAGCAAGAGGTGGGGGTTGTCTCCTGCTACATATGAAGATTAATATTAATAAAAGTGGCACTCAAATCCTGCAGACCCATACAAGCCTCGGTTCTTTGATAATGTTATTTTATAGATGATCAGCATGGTAATTCATTCATTGTAATAATTCATGAATTTCAAAATTTTTTGAAAAGTGTGTACAGTACAGTAAGTATATTGGGAGTAGTATTTGGCATGATCGTGAGATGAACGCGCGACTTCGAGATGGTAACTACAATTAAGCCAATTTTTTTCATAATGTTTTAAATAAACAAAGTTTGAACCGACAGAATTCCGTCGGTTCTATTTATTTATAAAATAAATGTACGTATATTCTAGTAAATGTGCTATGTATACAAAAAAACAACAAAACGCTTCTGACAACTCAGCACCCAAAAAGTCTATCGTCAGACAAGTCTCGAGTATTATATTCCAGTACAAGTTGAATCCAAGCGTTGGATTCAACTTGTACTGGAATGCTAATTATTTCCTCAATTTCGTGAGGGCAATTTTCCCGACTGCTTCATTGTACGAGAGTTCATCGCTGTGAATCATATGCAAAATGATGTGGGTGGGGATCACATCAGATGTTCTGTTTAGGATTGGATTGGGACAAAATATCTTGCTCAACAACAATTTGAAACTACAGAATAGGCCTCATGAGAGCATTAATCTATTAAAGGCATTGTCTGTACATTTAAATAATTAACGTTAATTTAAATGGTGGCGATTCTGATGTACACTCTCTAAAGCATAAAGATTTAATATTGGTAATTTAGAAATATAAAAAATAGCATGTTCTCTAAAGCATGTTTGACAGGTCTTAGCTAAATTTAGATGTATACAGTGAAACCTAGTTAAGTGGGACCTGAAACCTCTATTAATGAGAGTTGCAATGAGTCCCGGTTCTTTTTCATGAATACCTCTGTTAACTACTATTTGAACCTGATTTAATGAGACTTGAATTCTAAGACTCTTTTGATATTTGTGATATAATATAAGACTACTTACTCCGGTTTTATTAATATTTTCACCTATAAAAATGGAAATGAGACAACTATAATTTTAAACCTGCTTAATTGGAAAACTGGATTATTGGAAACCCTCATTAATTGGTACAATACAATTCTAAAACGTGAAAATTAAGCGTCTCGGATGGCCGATGGTAGATGTACCCTACCCATTTGCAAACCACGGCCTTACACAATCGCATACGTAACATATGGGTATGTCAGATTATGACCAGATTGTAAAGACCCACAATACACTCACGGTGACATTAAGCGTGAAGGATTACCACGCTTGACTTGAATTCAAGATTCTATATTTCTAATAGTTACATGACACTTCACTTAGATGATTTAAGTTGTTTTATAACTGCATTTCAGAATTGGCTGAAATTTAATTTAGTATAATGAGGTAACAAATAATCCAGCCCAAAAGAGTGAATATCTATATACAAACTACGCAAAAAACAATAATTCTGGACCCACCCTTCTAAAACGAGACATGTTTCTATCGTCTACTAAATATCAGGGACAAATGAACAATACAAGAGATGCAGAACCGTTTTGAATGTAGCAAGTACATGGAGCACGTTATATACAAAATACTATAGAGGAACACAAACTCAATGAATAGTTAATCTACTCCAGCACCATGGCCGACAAAACAAAAATTAATTGCGCGTTGAGTCACTATGGAAAAACAGCAAATGCTATTCATTTAGAATGACCTTGATTTTGACGACACGGAGACAATACAATGTTTATTATCGGTGTTTTAAATAATCCATGACATAATAGTTCAATGGATGGACGGATTAAAGTTACAACTAAATTATGTAGATTAAGGGAAGATCGCTTATCCTACATATTATAATTAAACAGATGTCAGTTTCCACTTTACTTACATATCAGAAGTAGAATAACGTCCACGAACCATTGTTATATCCGAATAAAACAAATAGAAATCAACTGCAAACTTCACCTCATTACACTATATTAACATAAAGATAACACTTGTGTTTACACAGAAAATATCGCACGAAAATCCCAAAGTAAACTTGTCAGTCGTGATGGCTCCGTTGAAAATTTTATAAAAACAGTATTCGAATCGGCCAAACAAAACATGAGCGAAACGGAATGTTTGGAAAAGGATTTCGTTGACTAAGCGTTAATGTTTTCACAATTATTCGCGGTTACTGAAATCGGTCGTTCGTAATGCGTTCGTTGTTTGTCTGCGTTCGTTGGGCTGCCGAAGGCGCGTGCGCAGTCTGCGCGATCCAGCGTCACGGTACTTAAATTGGCGCGGGCGTGCTCACGTCATCGCAGCCGCGAACAAAGTGATAACAAAAACTCTACACTTGTGAATTGATACTACGCTGAGCGCGCTACGTCGCCGCCAGCAGCAGGGCATCGCCGGAAACAGTTCTGCACATTCCCATCGCTTGGATATCTGCCAACGACGCTGAGTCTCACTACCGCTTTTGACGTGACTTGTAACAAGGTCGGCTCAAAAGCTCTTGCCCGTAACGTAAACATTCGCTTTGGTATCACGAAATATAGAGCAGATTTGGCAAAACCCCGACACAAATGAAGTAACACTAAAAGACTATTTACGAATTTATTGAAATAAAGAAGGTTCATAAAACCTACTGTATTAGGAAGTGAACACGTTCCGTCTGTGGTTTTATTGCAATGTACGTGAAATAATAAAAGTGTTTTTTATAAAATGGCACTTAAAGAGCTTCTTAAGAGTTATATCTCAATTATTCTAGTAAATATCATATTAGGTAATATATAAGATACTCACCTATTATGCAGGTCAGCAGGTTTGGCCATCGTGAACTCTTTAGCGTGAACATTCAGCTTATTGGAAGGCGCTGTCAGCGTGGTGGCTGCATTTCCTCCGCTGGTGACAGCAACGTCTGTGCGCACGCCTGGTGGTCAACGAGGTGGTCAAGAGAAGAGGCGATAGGAAAGATAAGTCACATATGTGGTGAAAGCGTGTGCATTATTAAACCAGGATCCCAACAACCATGACGTGATTTTGTGTACATGCAACGGAAAATTTCTGTTGTCTGCATGCAAAAGGCGACCGCGTTTTTAAATTCGAATGTAATTCGAAGCCTACGAAATCAATGCAAGTTTCAAGAAGATATAATGATAGCATTATATTTATGTTTTCTACAAATATGGTGATTTAAACAGTGATATAGAAGAAATGTTAGAACAGATAGAACAGAGAAAGTCGATTACAGACTAAAAATATAAAATATCTTATATAAGAAATACTTATAGAACTTTAATTGTAACTTATATCTTTATCTTTAGAAAACTACTGTATATTGGTAATAATTTGAAACTTTATTTGATTGTTCAATTAATTTTACTTAGTTCGCTTGTGACTACGGCTCATTATGAGCGCATTGTTTAACGCCTCGCACTTTCACCGTTTTTAATCCATCATTATTCTGAGTACGTTGTAAAATATCGTATAAAAAATGCTGACTGAGAAGTATTAAAATTACATAATTAATTAAAATCAGGATGGCGTATGACAAACGTTTCAGTTGATTCCTTTTTATTGATATGAATTTGACTGTGTCAATAAAATATAATTCATAAAATGTTTGTGTCCGAGAAATTGGTGGATCACATTTTTTTTTATAAGACAGGGGGCAAACGAGCAGGCACTCACTTAGATTAGGTTACCGGTTAACCACTTAGATTAGTGATTACCGCCGCCCATGGACACCTGGACCGCCAGGTTTACAGGCGCGTTGCCGGCCTTTTAGGGATAAATACGCTCTCTTTTTGAAGGCACCCAAGTCGTATCGGCTAATTTGTCAAAAATATTTCCATAGTATAAATTGAATTGATGCTTACTCTTTGCTTTTAGTCATTACTTAATGAAAAATCAAAGCAACGAAACATTTCGATCAAATGATTCGACTTCAGCCACAAAGACGAAAAAATGGTAATTATTAAAAAGATTTTAAATTTCCGCGCCAAGTCAATGACCAAAATAATGGCATCTGTCAATTGGTCTTCAAATGCTTATCACGTGGAGAGTTGGTTCGCGACAAATCTTTTATATTTTGTCCTATGCTCTATCATTGCATTTAATTTGATATAAAATTTAATGCGTCTACTAATTAGTTTTCTTCAATGTAAACAAACCCGTTGTTCCACTAGCTTCTTCCGTAACGGGATCTACGGCGGTGATCGCCGGAGGTGAGACGGGCGCTATTGGCACAGGGGACACTTGAGCTACTGGCGTGCTGGGCACAGACACAGCCTGTTTCACTATAACCCTCGACATTTCACACACTTTTTCACTTTTCTCATTGAAAATTGAACGCGTCAAATATCACCCACCGCAACAAACATCAGACTGCCGTCCCGTTCCAAATATGAAGATTTGTTTATTTTTAATTTTGGCGCCAAACGCTCGTGACGACGTATTCAGCCAGCATTTTCCATAGACAAATAATTGGATCGGTTGTAAATTATTCGATGTGGTTACCTGGTGGTCTGTAGATTTCGAGTGTTGGTTTGCCTTTTTGATTTGTTAAGATCATGCTCCGTCGTTTCCCATTATTTGGAAACTGTGGAAGATTAACGTCATGTTAAAAATTAGAATTCTAACATCAAAGGAGAAATCCTCTAAATGTCCTATGCTGTCATGATTTATTTTAAAATTATGCACTCATAACATCGAAACAACTCAACTAGCTTCATCTACTAATTTAAAGCTTTGAGGAGTTCCAACAACATTACGCGTTACCTTTTTGAAATCAATGTAAAAATAATATTTAGTAATTTTAACCAAAGGTACAAAACGAATAATACTGATAAAAAAATAAATTTCTTAACCAATATTTAATTATACTATTTGTAATATGCACGACTTAAATTTATAACCATACAGAAACTTGACCTGCCTTGAAAGGCCTGCTTTGAAATAAATTTGGATCAACTAAACATATTTTGGGTAAGATTTCGTAATAACCCAACACAAGTGCGTAGGTGTTGTGCGGTGAATATATTCACCCACGTTAAGATTACAATGTCAATATTTGCATATTTTAAACCTTGATTGGCCTAGACTTTTACTTTTGCCGTTAATTTGCTAACGTGCAGCAATTCATCCGCATCCAATGCACATTACTAACAACGTTATAATTTTTCTTCGACGACCCAGTTGGCGCAATGGTACCGCACAGAGGGTCCCGGGATCGATTCCTTTACATTTCTTGGTTGTAGTTGGAATGTTAGGTATTCATATAATATACAAAAGCTGTGTTAGCACCCAGAAAAAAAAATTAAAAAAAAAATTTATTTAAAATATTAATAATATAATTTTTACTTTGGAGGCCACGGAAGATCAGCGTTGGGTCATGCTATCACACAAGCTTATGTAAAGATATATTTTAAAAACATATTCTTTCAATCTGGTAGGTGGTAGGTGTCGACTAAATATATATATATGTGACAAGCTAATTTATATAACAAAAAATTCGGATTATGAAACTAAGTAAAGTTATAAAAATAAATGTGTATTTAAATAAAATTACAGTAATTAATATGAAAATTTTTATGAATAAGGTTACCTGGTTATGATGCATATTATGATGCGACTGAGGCCGTATGAAACTTCGCTCCCTCATGATTACTCCAGGTGAGGCAAAATCCTGCACCCTGTAGCTCCTCTGTAACTCCCCAACGCCCATTTGGGTCTGCATTGTCTCTGGTCAACTACTTTTTTTTATATATGAATTGGGACGGCTTAAACTCTTTGGTAGGCTAAGAAAATTAAAAAATTAATCCTCGTAATTTTTAGAAGTTTTTTTTTTTAATTTACAATAAATACACTAGATGAATGACTAGTATTATAGTTACAATGTCGTTATCATATAATTATTTTTCACAAATATTTACAACACTTTTAGAGATATTAGAAATGCGCTTTAATTTTATCCTTCAACGTGACGTCACGTAAGAGATCTCCTTATAAATAAGACCCCGCCTGTGGCCACAAAGGGGGGTTGTTCGAGAAAATTCGTTTGGACGATATGCAGAGCGGTGCAGGATGACTTGGTGCCTGACAGTTAGAGCGATATTTCAAGAATGAGCCGTTGTATTCAGCTTCCTTCTCGAATCGTTTCGTTATGAGGGATATCACCCCTTATCTGGAACATAAAAAAATCTAATTTACCCATCGATCATTCTAGACGATTGAAAAGAATGGCAGAGATATCGTCCGCTCTGAGAACTGGTGTTGAATTTAAATACCGCTTATGTTTATTTTACATTCAGAAAATAATGTGAATATCTATAAACAGATATTAAATTTTATCAAAATAATCTTCCACGATGTATACAGTACTATAGTTTTTTAATCGTTTCATTACTTTAGGAGTTACCGGTGGGTGCATAGAGTCGATAACCTAACGTTACAGTTATTCGCTCTATGACTCAACTCATTGTCATTACGTGATGGCCGCTAACCATAGATTATATTCGGTTAATCGGTTTCCTGTCAATATTCAATTTAAGAGATATAACCAAAGGAATTATTTGAGAGTAAAGGGATAAGGGAACAGTTCCCGACATGAGATCTATAATCACAGTTTAAAGTTCGTTAAGTTCTTCGTTGAGTAAAATTTTTTCTAGCTTTGCTAAGGATTCGTTAGTATTCTTTTCCAAAGGGGGTGCATTCTCCTTGCGAGCGCTGCAGGCCTAAAAGGGGCAGGAAGGTAAAGAAACTGTTGAACTCTCCGTTATTAAATAGGTGAGAAAAAATTAATTTTATTAAGATTAGCCCCCCCCACCCCCCCCCCCAAAAAAAAAAAAAAAACGCGGGAATTTTTTTAAAAAATTTTTAAAATAAATTTAAATTTTGAAAAAAAAAAATAATAAAATCCGTAAAAAAGTGTTTTTCTTTAAATGAGTAACAGTTATGTTAATAGAAGACAATATTAAGATAATTGTGGTTTTGAAGTAAAATGGAAGTGCTAAATAATAAGTTTAGTTTAATTAGTCTAAATAAGTTTTCGAATATTAAGTACCATATGGGTGGGGGGGGGGGGGAAAGGGGGAAAAAAAAAAAAAATGAGTCTTTATTTAGTTTATTTAATAATTAACTATATACTCAAAAACACTTTGTAGGGGAAATTTTTTAAAAAAAAAAAAATTTGGGAAATTTTTTTTGCAATTCCAAAATAAAAAAATTATCTAAAATGCCTTCTACGACGATCAAATAGAAAAATATTGTGTCAAAGAATCGTAAAAAATGTATATTTGTCGTGTGCTAGCAAGTAAAATGCTGTGGAATAACAATCCAGGACCAATATTATATTTTCTTTTAATTGGAAATTAAAAAACCGGACAAGACTGACTTTCATTGTCGGTCGGATAATTTTAGTAAACAATACATTCCTTTGTTGGGAATTCCCTTAAATATCATTTACTCTTCTTTTTAGGATTTTTGTTATAGCGGCAAAAGAAGTACATCTGTGAAATTTCAACTATCACGGGTCATCCAGGCGCACAACAAAGTCTCAGTAACAGGTTCGCGATTTAACCCTTTGGGTATACTCCCATAAAATGGTCCGTAACATATTTAAACAAGAAGAGAGATAATATATAGAGTAATACCAAAATGTTCATTTCTAAAAAACATCTTCCTCGTAAACATCTCGAAGCACAATTAGCCACAGATAAGAGAAATCGCAACTCACCGCTCTCTCGTGCGCGTCTGTCTTTCACTGCACTCGAGACTCGTTCATTCAATCGTATTTGTTCACTGTAACAATACCCACAGTTAATAAGACCTGAAATGTCTGAATGTTTTTGCTTGAATAAATCTATTCATGAGGAGAGAGTCAAAATTGATATTTTTGCATTTTTAAGTCGCCGCGCCGCAGCCATGAATGATTTTTTGGACTAGATAGACTTCTGATATTAAGATGCTCTAAATATCACAGCATTTATAATTCGAAATTGAAACAGTCGAAATGACGAGAACTTTAAGGCTATTTCTTTACGTCTGTGCAAAAAGTGCAATGTTCTAAAATGTTCTAAAATGCTTAATCTCTTTGCATAATGATATGGCTCGGGTCTTATCTTATCAACTTAGATTTTTAGCGACGCCAATTCCGCTAATTAATATGACCTAATTATATATCTTCTACGTGAAATTTATCAGGTGATGATGTGCCGATCATTTTAAAGCCATCATAGGTTTTAGCTTCACTCAAGCTAAGGCTTGTCGAAGTCAGGGAAAGTGGAAAAAGTGGTATATATATATATAGTATATACATATATATATATAGACCTTTTAGAACAATTCGTTTTAAGTCAACATTCCGATGTGAGATTATGACTTTTGGTCATAATAAATAATAGAGTTAGTATTTATATAAATAACTATAAAATAATATAAAAATTAGAAACATTTCATGTAGTTATCTAGATCCCTATATATACCTAGGTATGTTAGATATTTCTAGAATTATGCATTAATTTACCATATACACGTACAGTCAGTACAGTTGAATTCTTTCGAATTATCGAAATATTATTAGAATAAATAACTCTCTATAATATTTAACGCCCACTTTAAAAAACGATGTACACTGATTAATTTTGTTAACTAAATACATATTACATCAATATCGAAACATTTCATTGCCAGTTAGACTGGAACAAGATTCCTAAACGGATGCTTCATTTTTGTTAAAAAAGGTTTTTTATATTTAGTGTTAAACAAATAACCAGACAGTATTCAAATCTTTCTAAGTAAACAAGATAGATAAAAGTGTTAATGCGGACCACGAAGTCGAATATGATCTTCTATTGCAAAATTGTAAACACTCGTAACAACAATAGAAAACAATCAATGGAGTATAAACAAAAAAATTCAAACCAGAAAATAATGTAGGCGTTGCCGTATGACATCATGTTTGCCGTGCATGTCTTTAACATTGTAATTTGCAATAATCACCTTTAGTATATTGAATAATAAAGCCATTATTGCTTGAAAGTGGCGAACATCGGCTAATATATGCAGACTTCATTGTGAATAAAACGTGGATTGGTATAGTCATGACCACAGTTGAGTATACAAATATCATGGTTCTGGGTCAGTAGGTATGTTTTTGTTAGGTGACTTATAATTGAGAATCGTCAATTAATCGTTAATAAAAACAGAGGGTCTATAACTGCATATAAGTAAGTAGATGTAGGGTCATGGTCTATCGCATTTATTATGGTAAGCGTTCAGAGATGTTCGGATTGATGCTTGTATGATCATCATCGGACATCGAGGCAGAATACGAAAATCCACTCGTATCACCTCGCCGTCGTCCCACAATTGAGCGCTTCAGAAGGCACTTTCTGTCGCGCACCACAACTATGTTGAACTAGCTGCCCATAGAGGTATTTCCGAACCAATACGACTTAGGGACCTTCAAGAAAAGAGCGTTTCGTCATCTTAAAAGCCAGCAACGCACTTGCTAGACCTCTGGCATTGTGAGTGTCCATGCACAGCGGTATCATTTACTATCAGGTGAGCGTTTACATAAAAAAGTATATAGTCTTGTATTTTAAAAGTATTCTATAGAATCAGACTGTAATCGTGTGGCAGTATGTGTTTTATTTCGAGTGTATATATGTTTAGAGATTACTTGAATATTTGAATTTCAATACTGCGTCTAATCATATGCAAAATGATATCAAGACACAAGCTAATCGAAGTTCGTAATTCATCATTACCGCTTTACCATTATCATGATTAATTCCATTCTTGTGGTTACCAAAGTAAACGGGACCTTCAAGGTTGGCTTTATCGCTGTATTAATTAATTCCGACCTGTAATGTTTCGATAATTCAGCAATACTCGACCGTAAATGTTGTCTATATTTTATATACTTCAAAAAATAAGAGCCAGCCTTCGGATATATTGGTGTACCGGAATGGCACTAAAATGAGTTAGGAGTTTAAGTGGCACTACTACCACTTTAAACCAAAAAATAATCTAATTTTGTAAGCTGTTTAAGCGTCTTTAATACGTTTGTCTAACTCGTAAATCTGTTAGAAAGATATCGCCAGGGTGGTCCCATCATCTGATGATTGCAATACAGGTGTTTTTTAATGAATTAATAATATATAAATACATAGACTAAGTAATATATTTATGTGATTTAATATCTTCAAAGATACAAATAGAAATAAACAATTTTTTTTTTTACATTACAGTATTAAATTATGCAAGGTGCAAAGTACGTATATTGGTGTGAAAAATCAGCAAATACAATGACTCACAAACTTGTTTTGCAAACCGCTAAGGACATCGAAAGTATAAAACTCTATGTTTGTGAAAAAATCAAGTTAACGCGCATTTGTGCTTAAAATAATAAATGGCTCTTCAAGCATTGCTAAATCGTAAAGATATCTACAAAATGTATTTCCCATTCTCCTTAGTTTTCTTCATATGAGATGAAACATATGAAACCTTTATTAATTTATTATATTTCCATTTGAACTCTCAGAGGCTAAGAATCTCTCTGAAGAGAGACGTTTTAATTCTTAATTTAATAAGCTAATTTGACGAAAATGGAAGTGGTTTTGGAATACTTATTATTATTTAGAATCAGGCGCTACTTTGCGAAATCCCACAGTACAAAACCCTAATAGACCAATCAAGCAATACTCCGCGAAAAAACCCGAAATACTAGACGCACGTTTCGTCCCGACAAGGAGCATCCTCAGGAAGTTGCCTCTACGAATAGCGATTTTTTAAATTATTCAGTTATTTTTCGGAATTGTGTAATTATTCAATTAGACGTAACTTTTAGCTCGGATTACTTCAAAGTCCATTACAAAAATATTTGGTTCTAATCTATACTATTAATGTTATATTTATCCTTATATTATTATTATGATATTGTACAATATAAACTCAATATCTACGGGGCCGATTATAAAATCTTTTACATCTAGAATGCTTCATATCATAAAATTACGAATAGGAGCGAGTATCCGTGAAAAACCAGGAAAATGAAAGGCGAGGCTTAGCAGGGGTGAACATCTGCGTCATAGCATACACCATCGTAAATTAAAGAGAACACCAATTTGTTAAATGCGTTTAGAGGTAGGTTCTTAGAAATAATCGTAGGTACGAGAATGCTGTATTAAATTCCATTATAAAATATACAATAATATAATATTTAATACGAGGCTAATTATAATACAACTGCATATCTGTGTTATGACAACATATCTATATATGGGTGTAGCACACGTTAAGCTTTTTTGCTACCCATTATGAATCCACCTACCACGTAAGTTAACCAGATTAAATTTTTTTAATACTCCTTGCACTTTTATTTTGTTTATTTATCAAAATATTTTTATCTATGGTTTGCAAGAATTAAAAAAAATATTTGCTTTCAAGCCAGTAAGACTTAAAAAAAAATCGATTACTAAAACGGCGGCAACGCACTCGCTTGCTTTCTGGTTTTGTGGCGCCTTGTTAACCTCAGCTACGTTTGCTACATTAAAAAAAATTACCTAACAGTAACATCAACGATAGTTTTTATGCAAAAAGTCACACACTGGAGAAAACTACGAAAAAAACAATCAGTAAAACAAAGGTCGTTACGAAATCAGTTTTGTCAATTACAGTAATTTTATAATCTGTGATAATTCAGCCAGTCCGAGGGTGAACGACCTCGTTCAATGGAGGCTGCGCTAAGATAGCTTTCTTCGTGATTGCTCACAGCCACTAAAGACTCTCGGGCAAAATAAATGTTTGTATATTATAAATGCCTATGTTTAACGTTTCTGTAAATTTCTATCAACATTTATGAAAGTCTAGCATCTGTTAAAAGCCTTCATATTTCCTATCAGATGCAAATGCACATTCACATGTTTTAAATGTGATAATGACAGGACTTTCTCGAGTTTTAGGAGCATAATTAAGGAATTTATCTGATTGGATTTTATTTAATTAATAACACTCAAGTTAGGATTCGATGTTCGTTTAGAGAGTTATAAATGCACTTCCTGCAAAATTGGTAAATATAATAATTCGTCACTCACGACATTGACATTGTGCGTTAACGATGGACACTCATTGCAGCATCAGAGTTCTCTAAATAGCGATAGCGATAATGATCCCGAAGAATTTGTATGCAATATTGATGAAGTTCCTTCAATAGACCGCCGATGTCGCAACCTTGGGTTATGCCGTACAAAAACTCAGCATTGTAGTTGAGATCACAATTGCTATAGTTATTAGGAGTTACACGTTCACTATTGCGCCTTGTGAGCATTTAGTGGTGGTTCTTGATAAAGTAATCATAAGTGAAAGTCACTTTCAAACATACCCGGTATCATAATAAACGTAGTCCCGAAATATATTTATTGAATTAAATTAATATTCATACATTGCGGTGTGAAATATGAACCCGACCGCGACGGTTAGTAGCACTCACAGTAAAAATATAACTCATGTGTTCTACAATAGATGTTATGCGACCATTCAGAGCCTTGGATGTGTGTAATAGGATTACAATAAAATAATAAAGTGTTTATTTAATATTACAACTATTCTTGTACCGCGATCGGTAAGAATGTTGAACGAAGAGTTTTACAGATTTTTAAAATAGGTTTTAGATTTTATCAGTTCAACCGTTGATTACTGAAACAAAACAGCACGAACTTGATCAATCTAAAAAGGGATTTGTTATAATATATTGTTCAGAATTTCCCTCTTCATCTACAGGAAAAAGGGATGTTATCAGACCTATATGTACCAACCTTGTTGGAATTGGATGATTGGATTGTATGACCCCTTTGGTTTTAGTCGCATATAAGAGACTCGGACACACTATGATGTGCACTGAACTACTTTCTAGATAAATGCACTATCCAACACAAACATAATATTTCAATTCCAACATATAGGTACTTCGTGAGATCAGCGTGCTTAAACAAATGCGCGGTATTCAAATATGTAGAGACAGCTAAGGCTGATAATGTTTTTCGAAGTTAGGATTCAATAAAATATCATCTAATATAATATGCGACAATCTTGAAATTTTAAATTATCTATTTCATCCTATGTTTTATGAAGATTTAATTGGATAACATTCATTAGTGTAGTGAGGCGCGTCAAAAGAAGCGGTATTTAGGCCGAACGTCGAGCGGAAGCAAAGAAAATCTATTTTGTATAAAGCAATTAGTGTAGAAACCAATACTAGGCGTGGTAATGCACGGGTGCACTTCTATTTCGTATCCGTGAAACTTTCATACAATTCGAAATTGCCTAGTCTGAAAATTAGCCTCATGGTTGCAGCGACCGAAAATAACACTAATTAAAAATAGATTATGATACTAATCCTATATAAATTAATAAAAAATATACTTACCAGAATCTTGCGCTTGCGTATCAATGAATGTAATTGTTTCGCGTTATATTTCACGGAAATTTTTATAAATCGCGTTTTGTGTGTCGCTCGCGCAGATTCCGGTCGTATGGCGCCCGCCCGGGCGGATTGCCGACTGATGCGTCGCGCGCGCACCACTGTGTTGCCAGTTGATTGATTTAAATTACCCATAAATAGATTTTTTTAATGAAACATTACATAAATTTCATTCTAGATATAAATAATTACCAGCAATATATCTAGGAAAACATCATTGATACTTTAAAAACTTAATCAGTGGAGATGAAATTTACCACCATGGTAAGTTAATTTTTTTAAACTCTTTTTAAGTTTTATTAAATTCACGCTTTTGGATAATTTAATATTTGGTGTTTATAACATTTTTTCTAATAACAAATGTAATAAAAACACTGATCACCGTTCATAGATACTGGAAAAATCCTGGTACTGGTCACACATGCACTCATTATTCGCCCATACAAATGAGAATACTCCCTCTCTAACAAAAACGAATAGAAGCAACGCGACTATTCATGCAATGAGTAATATTTGGTCAACACCGTATTGTGCTATGTCCTTGGGAGGTTGCAATAAATTTGGCATTTGCTTTACTTATTTGTCTTATTACCTGCGCAGACACCGAGTAAACATAATTACCAAATATATTCCACAAAATTTAATGAGTTAAAAACAGGAAGGCTTCTCTATGAAATGATCAGTTGACTGCCCCTTTCCTTCTTGGGCATCATATATCTAATGTTTTTTAAATGTTTATTATGTTTTTCGTAGATAAAAGGTCTTTTTAAGTAGGGATTTACTCATAGATTGTTTTGAAGAAAACAATTATTTTACACAGAGACGTGTTATAAACAAGTGGGTATTAAATAAAAATCTTATAATGGACTATCGACAATTTATTATTTTCGAATTTAGTGCACTTTTACAGTTTGCAATATAAGTTGGTAGCCAAAATGGCAAAATACAAATACACACTTATTTCTATCAGTTTTAACGAGATGGTCATTCATTCTTACGCTTCAGCACAAGTTTTACATACAGCATTGTTGAAAACTGATATCAACTAAAGGTTGAAAAATTGTATGTGCAGCTAATTATAAAACTTATCTCTATCAAGCTAATGAACTTAATAATTGAACTACTTAAGCTAAAATGAAATTAAGGTGTGTCCCTTGTGTCCATTCTATAACACCCTGTACTTAACTATGAGGGAAATGGTTTTTATTTCAATAGCTTAACATACTATACATTTCTTGGGCTATAGGCAAGGCACATTATTCGAAAATTAGGGAACGTTTACAAATATATTCATAGCTATTATTCAAAAACGTGATTCAACTCAAATAATCTCATTACTATCATTAGCCTGTAATATTTGACAGTGTTTGAGTATATGTCGACTTGAGACATGTTTTTGTTTTAAAAATAGCATAATCCATAGGTGATACAACTATAAATATTACAAAGTAAATAATTTTATGTAACAATGATACAGCGGGTTCAGTGTTAGACATAATATTTCAGTTATAGGTGTGACCACACAAGTTCAATGGGCATTGAGGCAAATATTTTCTACCATCAATTCGAAATCTACAAGAAAACCAGAGCATTATTAAAAAGCAATTTATTATACACTTTACATTGATTTATCACTTGGTGGGAACATTACTATATTAATCACCAATATGTGCCATACAAACTTATGAAATTGGTAAGAACTACTTTATATAACTAAACAAATATAACGGATAGACAATAATTACAAGAAAAAATAATAACAAAGAAATGTAAAATAAACCCCTTCATTCATAAAAATTCTATACTTGTCCCTCAAATTATATTTCTTTAATAAGATTCTTTAGTTAATTGGGATCAATTTTTTTTTTAATGAACAATAGGGTGTCAGGCTATCAAACAAAATAACAATATAATTAATCAACCCAATAAGACTATTTCTATCTGAAATTATCATACATACAAATGGGAAAAATTTCAAATTCGCTTCATTCGTCTATCTATTGTCTTATATAAACGCAAAACAGTCGGAATAATAAATATCTATTCACTATGTATGAATATGCACTTCACTTTGCACTATCGTATGAGAACTATCACTTTGAGGTCATTTTAGATCCATTCAACAAACATCATTTGCTAGGAGATGTCAATCCTAACGCAGCTGACAATAAACGAACGACGTTCTTTTGCTCTGTGGGCTCGTTTTCTGTAAAATAAAATTATATTGTTTAAAATTAAATATTCATATATTATAGATTTGTTGTATATAATTGGTTAAGGTGTATAAATTAACATAAGTAAGTTTAAATTCTTTAATAGACTGTGTACTTGTGAACACTGAAGGTTAATGACCTGTTGATAAAAATATGTTTGTATAGTAGCATCTTAAATTTTATCATATTTTTATTTTATTGTTTTAATATTTAAAAAAATAAATATACGAAATATTAAATTCTCTATAACGGAACTATTAGTAATGGTCTTGTTACCTTGGGGTACGGAACCCTAAAAATTATTAATATATGTAAACTCACCATCAACTCCAGTGACATGCTTTTCCAGGGTCAGCTTCTCCTGTGCCACTTGGTAGATCCCTTCTTCGATGGTGCCGGCACTCAGCAGCCGATATATGGCAACAGGACGAGTTTGACCCATTCTGTGACATCTGTCAACGACAAAAATCATAAACTTTTTTTTTTAATAAGGGACCAACGGACAGGAGGATCTAATTGAAAGGGATACCGCCGCCATTAAAAATCATTAAAAATCAATCTTCATATCAGGATAACATTTAAGTTTTTATGATACATCTAATTGTACAAAACTAAACTATTTTTATCAAATTGTGTTTAAGCTATGATTAAAAGTCAATGGATGAGTTCTTAATTTGATTAAAATTTTAAACTACACTATAGATTTTAGCTGAAGCTGCTCTTATTTGTGACTAATTTAATAAGAAGTTAATTTTAATAAATGTGTGCAATTTAATAACATGAATTGAACCATTACCTATCTTCTGCCTGCTTATCATTATAAGGATTGAAGTCTATATCGTGAATAATGACGGTGTCAGCCGCTGTGAGATTTATTCCCAATCCTCCAGCTTTAGTCGACAGAAGGAATACGAAGATATCTTCACTGTTGTATTGGTCTATTAAATCTTGCCTGAAATTAATTTAAAGCAAAAATAATACTTATTACTAAACATTGAAAATTATGGTTCAAACAAGACCCGGCAGTTTCAGAGATTGAAGGGTTCAATTAAACAAATTTAGATTGTTAGGTATAGATAATTAAAACTATTATTAGCCTGCTTACATTATAAGCTTTTACAAACAAAAATACAACATTGATTGAACGCGAATAACCTTCAAATAAAACACCTTTAAAGAACTTGAAAATGTCAATTCGACGTTTTAACTGCAGTTCAGTTATGGCATTCCGAAAAATGCATACCTATCATTGACAGCAGTGCTGCCATCTAGTCGGATATACCGGTATCTTCTTAGCTGCAGGTAGGGTTCCAAAATGTCCAGCATCATGGTGAATTGGCTGAATATCAGCACTCTATGACCCTCCTCTTTCAGCTTCGGGAGCATCTGGTCCAACTTCTTAAATTTGCCAGAGTCTTCTATCAAATTTGAGGGCACTGAGAAGGATTTGATACACTGTAATGATAAAAATATTATAAACATGTATTTCAATTATTAAAAATAGAAGGAGGAGGCTGCATGTTTCGACATTTTATGGAATTTATAAAGATTGTTTTTAATATAATAATTTACATACAATGAATTCTTTTTCTAATTTTTCCCTTTGAAAAAGATCAAGCAACTTAAAGCACTTAATTATCATGACAAGTGTTATACCAATCATATAATATAATTTAAAAAAAATTGAAATATGAGCCTACTGAGCCACATTTATAAGCGAGGAGTCAAACAAAAATATGTAAATGGAATATTAAAATGAAATTCTATAAAATACAACACATAGCCCAATTCAATTCATGGCCTCACAAGAATACAGCTATAAAAGAATTAATATTATAATTGTTTACTATACAACTAATATTGGAGGGATATGTAGGTAGCATTCATTTACCAAATTCATAAGTTAGATAAAACAATAAAAACAGATTTATCTATAGAATAGAAATTTGTGTTATTGCTTATAACGAACGGCTGAACCGATTTGGGTGGAAATAAGCTTGACAGATCAAAATAGGTGTACTAACAGGATATTGCAACGTCAGCTGATGTATTTGGAAGTCAGAGAGGCAGAGCAAGTCTTCGTAGGCGTACTGTTCATTCTTCTCCTTATAGCCAGGATCCTTGGCCAGCCTGGCTGCTATCTGCCGGACTTGCGAGTCGAGGTAGTGGTACCGCAGCAGCAGTGGGTGGTTCGCCAGCTTCCGCATATCCATCATCATGGACATGCCGCTCTGTTCTGTCGTTGCGTGGACCTGGAAGGTTTTTTTAATCTTCATGATACCAATGACAATTATTGTCTTTGTACCATTTCTAGTCAAATTAAATATATCTATTTGTGAAAATGTGCAATGTGATGGTATGTTATGCATAAAATTACTCAAACAATTTGTATTAAACCAAGATACTTGGAAAACAGCTTCATTTGTCTTGCTTTATAGGCAGGAGGGGATTATTTACACACAATAATATATATAAGTAAAGGTCGAGTTCCACTGAGGGTTCGAAACTTTTCTTGAATGTAGACTTGTCCGGTTTTTATTTCAATATGAAGTGGCTTAAAGAGAGATAGAAAGAGAAACAACAGACTCACCATTCCATCCTTAGACGACGAAAAGGCAGCTATGAGTTCCTTGTAAAGCTTTTGCTGCCTCTCGGACATGGGGCAGGACTCCATATAATTGGTTTTCTTGGGTAGGTCCTGAAGGACATCTGCCTTCAACCGACGCAGGACGAAAGGCTTCATGATACGTTTGGCCTGGGTTATCTGGCTTTGCTCAAACGGTGGTACGTCGTCTTCTTTTTTGTCAGTCGTTTTCTTTGTTGCCTTCGCTTTCTATGGAAAAAAAAATTGGGAATGTCAAACAGGAACATTTAATGTCAACAAACAGATATGATTTCGTATAGCTTTAATACAAAATAAAACCGTTTTGTTACTAGTATTATAAAGCTAAAATTTTAAACTCAAATGATACATTAAAAAATAGCCAGTTGTGTTTAGCGTCAAATAATTATAAAATGTATGTTCTTTAACAATATTATTATATGCTTAGAATGCTATAAGTTGTAAATGTATATTTCGTTATTCTCGTATGATTTTTTTTTGTTTTATCTAAAAGGATAAAAAAAAAAGATTTCAGGGAAACTATTAACTTATAAAATACCATAAAATCTTTTTTTCATTTAAATAAAGTTTACTTATGTAATTATATTATATTGAACAATGTTTACAATACTTTCTTGTTTGTCATATATACACTTACGGAATTCTTCTGAAATAGATTCTTCAAGTCATCCGTTTTTCCTGAGAACATATGAGGCATCACAAAACATAGCAGCGACATTAGCTCCACCAAATTATTCTGAAGTGGTGTTCCAGTTAGGAGAAGTCTGTGTTTCGACTGAAATAAGAAAATAATAATAAATATTATATCACATTAAATTACTTTACTTAACATTTTAGCCGAATAAAATTAAAATAAATAAAACAATGCAACGGGAGCCATAATAAAAAATGTTCGAATCGTCACGCTCAAAACTTTATAATATTACTTTATTCACACATAAAACAGAAAAAAAACTTAGCATAACTTAAAACATAAATAAAAATAACATAAAATGTCTGTGTACAGAGGGCGGTCTTATAGCTACGATAGTATTTAAGGGAAAACAAATACATAAAAAGAGGTGCGCAAACATAGAATTAAATTTAACATGAGAAATTTATATTTCTAAGTACCCTACAATAAAAAAATGAGTTAAAGTGACATAATATACGTTCAACAGCGAACTTGTATCACAAGAAGTGAGAATTATTCTAGTTTTAATTATTTCTAGTCTATGAAGTTGATTTAGTTACACTTCAATCATTTTCTGGATATGTGAAAATATTTTATTACAGGACTTACTAAATTACTGAAAAAGTATTCTTACATTATATTTATTACGATAAACATTTTGTTCTTAAGACTATTAGAACAACTCACACTAATACCTTGAGTTTTCACATTCATAGCTCTCGACAACTTTTAAAGCCGCCGTTATATAGACTATCTGGCACAAATTAATTTTCATATCAAACCATTCGTTCTTAATTGTGCCAATACCTTAATTAATACGGCAAATAAAGACGACAATGGTCCATATAAGTCTCAAATTACGAGTAAGTATAGGAACCTTATCAATTGTCATATTTATGATTAAAATAAAATTACCTTTATCTTGAGCAGGTTATCATACCGTTGCGTAGACATATTCTTGAGCATATGAGCCTCGTCGTATATCACGTAGTGCATCGGTGTTATACGAAACATTTTACGCTCCTCGGGACAACTGCTTACCATTGTGTATCTAAAATATATAAATTCATATAAAACATTATATTTAATAATAAATTGAACATATAAAAAACCAGCAAATGTCCGTACTCATACGAAAATAATCACGTACCATATTGGCCAACTCTCAATTTATTTATATTTTCATATGTTATAGGGGGAACAATACCAAATTTGAGAAATGTCACTGAAAAATAACATTCAACGACTGTTTGGTGACAGTTGGAGAGATGAGCAGTAAAGTCTCAGTAATCGGGTGCCGTTTTAACCCTTTCGCTATCGAACCCCAAAAACTAAAATTCTAATAGACCAAGTGATTTTCAAAACCTAGTAGAGGCAACATCCTGAGGATGCTCTGGTGGCGAAATATGCGTCGAGTATTTTTTCGCGGGATAATGCTAATAAAAATGGCCTATTAGAACTTTATAGTATGGACTTCCGCAAAGTAATAATTGGTTCTATCAATTATACCCAAAAACTAAATTAAACTAATTAACTAAAGTATATATTATATATTATCTGAAATTATGTAGAACAATGTTGTCTATGTGTTTTATTAAAATATATAAATATTATATATAATAACACAAGCCATAAATATGTTACCTTGAAGCTAACTGACTATGTGCAAAATGTCTTAATTTTGTATATACTTATATATAATATAAGAAATATACATATACTTCACAGCTTTAAAAAATATTTTAAAAAAAACTAACGTTGTAAGCACTACATCATATTGGTCGAGCCGTTTGGCATACTCAATACGAAGCAAACGTCTTTCTTCTGGTGGGCCGTAGTATTTGCTTACACGGAATGACGGAACCCAGCGGGCGAGCTCTGTGCTCCAGTTGTCTGAAAAAAAGATTTAGTTTTTTTACATTCCATTAGTCAATTCACCATAATTTTATAACGATCGGTAGACCAATAAGATCTGGAAACTAGACTAGTATATAATATTGGTTTAGTAAACTCAAATCGTATATATATGTGATTTGTGTTACTCCTCAGAGTACTTAAGTTTAGTTTCAAGATTTATTTATTTATTTATTTAATTAAGCCTAAGCAAAAAAAACTTAAAAACTACCTTAACCTAATAAAAAAAACTTTGAGGCTTCACTAATTCTTAACACCTTCAAAAATGTAATTAAAAATTATTAACCAGGAACACATATCATTTTCTCCATTTGAAGTTTGACTAAAACTCAAACAATACTCAATTGGAGATTTTGACTTGAGAGACATATTACGAAATGATAATATTTTTAAAGTTTTTGGATAGTATAATCTTTAGGTAAACAGATGAGACATCAGCCTTGGTTCAATGTTAACCTAAACAGGAAGGGGTGGAGAATTTCCAGCTCGACTGGAGAACTGGCTGTAAATGGGGCCATTATTTTTGTGAATCATTAAAGAATAAAATCTATCCAACTCACCCAAAGTAGATGCAGGCACTACAATTAAATGTGTACCCTTGGCTTGTCCTGTCTCTTTAAGATGTGCTAGAAATGATATCACTTGAACCGTTTTTCCTAGACCCATCTCATCGGCTAAGATACCAGAGACACCCTGCTTATGTAATACTGCAAGCCAGTTCAATCCCACTAATTGGTATGGCGCTAGCTTTAAACTGAAAATTAAGAAATGTGCATTTTAATAAATTTAAAGGTACGAATAACTATTATTTCAATTAATTCAATAGAATCCATAGAAATTTGCTGTTATTTTCACAATTGGTTTATTAAAACTCAACTAGAAGTAGGTCACTAGCCAAGAAAAATTGATGCAGTTACCATATGCAAGTATGTGATTTAAAAGACACAAAATATCAGCTTGTTTTAAGATTTTGGGTGAATACTATTATTTTCTATCTATTGTAGATTATATTTTTACCTAGAATCCAAAATTCCAGGTTGTTTTAGTCTTCCCGCTCCAGCTGCCACAGCTGCCTCTAGCTGTTGAGCAAGCCCTACACATTTCTTCATTAAACGCTGTATATTATTTCTAGTACAGAGCAACTCCTGGGTTGAATTTAATAAATCCGTACTCAGCATTTTGTTGTCATTGAATTTTTGTACCTGAAATATATGTAATGTAATAATTTTTTAATTTGGTCTTTCTTAATAAAAAATCTGTCTATGCAGCTTCAAAGTGAAATATTGAAAAATATTTAACAGAAATTACACAAGAAATTTGTAGTTTTATTACTTATTGTAATTAGCTTGATAGAAATTCTTCAATAGAAATTTAATATTATTATGTAAAGATTACAAAAATTATATTTATGCTAAATTTTAACATCAAAATATGTCAAAATGAGTATTAATTTAACTAAATCTTACCATATCTAACCACCCTTTGAAGGGTCTCTGAGCTATAATGGCTTCAGCTTTCTTCTGAGAGCAGCCACTGAGCAGTGACAGTTCATTGAAACTGCTGGTGTTAAGGAATTCAAAAACTCTTCTTTTGTCTCCAACAAGATCATCTGTTATTTCATTATCTGAATCATCACTAAAAAAACAAATTTATTTCTTTAAGAAACTCAAAGGACCATACAAAAGAAAGAGTCCCATATAGGTGAATTTTGTTCTTTTATAGACTAATACAAAAGAACCCCTGAGTCTATAAATATAATAATACTATTATAAATGTCAATTATTGTAATTGACATTTTCTACATAAACAATAGATAAATTTTATTGATTTGAATCAAGACATCTCTCACCTATCATAGACTTTATCATCTTTGCCTTTCCTAACACCGTAGTCATCATCCTCACTGCCACTGCTACCTCTTCGTACCCCACCAACTTTAGGTATCACCTTTTTTCTCACAATTGCAGTCTGCCCCTGACTGCTTGTTACCCTTATTATTGTAGTCCCATTAACCTTGGTACCAGAAAAACCTGGCCTTGAACCAAAGAAGCAGGATGTTGCTGGTTTGTCATTACTCTCAGGGTCATGCTTTAGTAACTCATCCCGGGTTTTCTCCTCATTCCAGCCATGCTTAACTAATGTATTTTTTACAAACTAAAAAATAAAACATAATAATCCATAACCAAGATGATTTTTTAGAATTTATTATAATTCTTTGTCATTTATATTATAAGGCTTTTATATCTTACCAATGGTGATATATCTGGAAACATTTCAACCATATTTCTAAATCTTCGTTCTTTTACTGCTGTTGTAAGTTCCACAGTGTTGAGTCTTTTTGCTGGGGAGCCAGCATCGTCAGAATCTGAATCTGGTACTCTAATTCTTTTATATACAATAGGGCCATTTGATGTAGTTGGGGCTGGCATTCTTATCTGTGACTCTGTTCAAATAAAGAAGCATTTAATAAATACTCTTATTCTTTTTATATATATTTTTGCCTCAGATATAACAAAAGTACCCCAAAACATGATTTAAGATTAAAAGCTAAAAGGCATATATCAGAAATGAAAAGAAATATGAATACTGCTAGATGTTTTAGTGTTTATAGGAATATTTTGATGTGATGATGAACTTTTTAAATTGGCAAGTATATTTTCATTAAATAATATGTATAACTTGATATACTTTTTACATAAACAACATCAGCTGTTACTGTCAGTTTTGTACATAGTATGTGTAGCAAGATTTAAACAATAAAAAATTTGTTGTTTATTTTACTTCAAGAATACAAGTTTAACAATTTTCTATTAGATTTGGTATTAATTGCAGTATGTTTTCAGAGAGCGGGTTTACAGAAAATTGTTGCGAAACATGTATAATGCTGTAGAAAAATTAATAATATGTGATACATTAAACAACAAAAAGCTTTGGGGAAATCTTAAAAACTAGAAAACTTAAAAAACATAACGTGGATAGCCTAGGAGCTTGTTTTATATAAAAACATGGTGCTACATTAGTCTAAGGCTACACGTGTAACGTTATATTTCGCTTCTAATTACCATGACCTTTATTTTTTACTTACGAGAACCCGACGGTCTTATAACTGTGATCGTTCCACTAGAACCAGGTGTAGGTTTTCGTTGAAACCTATATTGCCGCAAATAACTTAACACACTTGGACTAGTACTCTCCGACATCATACAAATTTGCGCAGGTCACAATTTAAACTAAATTTTCTGTGATAAAATTGAAACTTTAAAAAAAAACGCGTTACGAAAATGGAAAATTGTTTCACACCACACTACTCAAATGCGGAAACAACACTGCGGCCATTTTTATCCGCGAGAATTACACTTTACAGTGGGGACTAGCCAATCTCTTATAATGAAAATTGACAGTGCATTTTTCAGACCAATCAAAAATGATAGTAATTTTTTCGTAGTATTCTTGTAACGCTATAAGCCAATAACGATATATTTAAAAAATGTCGTCTCATTACCATTTCAAAAAAAGCCAAAATAATAAAAAGTTGAAAAAGCTAACACACGAAATGTGAAAAATGTGAACGAAAGTTTTTAAGTACTTTAAGTCTTAAATTGTAATACCATACATGTTTCTAAAATGTATCAAATTAAAACATTTCTCAGGCTTGTCTGTATTACAATAAATACTTAGAGATTAATACAGACTTGTAATAGTGTTTTAACTGTTGTCCAAAGATTTACGTTTGACAAGCTGTTCCTGTCCGTCGATGTCATTCATCATGAATTTTTACATTTAATACTGACACTTTGTCTGTCACATTAATAGGCGCGGCCATGTTGGTCTGTAGTGAATAAAAATCATTTTAAATTATTGCTTTTACGAAACAAAAATTGACACAATATGCCCAAATGCGACCTCAAAACGAGATACATCCCCGCGACATTCGCCTGGACTTTACTGTTGGGCACAACGTCCCTGTTTTTTTATTTTCCGTAAGTATACATTCAGTTTGCATGGTATGAATCTCTTTGATTTGACAACTTTCACATAAAGATTGTGGAATCGCTGCTATTAATATCTCCGGGCTACCTTTGCCCTATTTGACTTCATAATACCATACACTTTGTGTTTGTATTAGCAATAAAAACTGCTTACAAGCTTGCTTCACTGTCGCATTATTTACTCTTGTAAGATCACTAAAATTTCATGGTATGCTAAGTTATTCTACTACTCTAAATGGTGTAAACAAGTCCCTATGTATGTTAATGACTAGCGATAAATATTACATGTAAATTGTTTTTCAAATAAGCTGAGGGTCATTAGAATAAAATGGCTGTATGAGATATATCTGATGGTTATCACTCTCACATTTTAAATGAATAAGAACATTTTCAAAGTTTATTCAAACAAGAATGCTGTAAACAGATTCAGATTTGATAAAGCATTTATCAGCTGTTGAATTAGAAAAATAGTATTTAGTAAGTAAACTAGTGTCAAGATATATTTTAAGCTATATTTTTCATTTCAGTTGTCAATACTATCTGCACAAACACCCATGGGTACCAGCATATCAAGGTGTCATAACATTTTTTGTTTTGGCCAATTTTACACTGGCCACTTTCATGGACCCGGGGGTGATACCAAAAGGTATTTTTATTTTATTATTATTATTTTAATTTTGAATGAAATACCTATTCTAGTAGGTTAAATTAATCATGAAATCTCTATATATCTGTACTAATGGACTTGAGAAATATCTAGTATATGTTTCTGTTGTTTATTTAATACTCAACCTCTCATTAGTCTTGTACAAAGAAGTTGATTTATTTTTTTAAACATAGTAGTACATTTTTAAGTAAAACTTGACAGACCTGACTATTGATCATTTTCATACAGATAAGCTTATTTCATTTCAGTGTTCATAATTATGTAATAAGACAAGCAGGAATAATTGGCTTGACCTTACATGAAAACATGTAATAGTAGCTAATATATAACAAGGTCTGATTTTCCAAATGTCATGACTATTTGTGTATAAACCTATTTTAAGGGACAGACCTAATTAATTTCAAGAAATAATGCATATTATTGATCTCTCTGCACTTATTTATTAAAATTCAATGACATTCTAAAAAACAGTTTTAGCTTAAAACCAATTACACTAATATACAATTTCAATGGTACTTCTGGATGAATAAAACATGTAACTACTTATTTTCAAATATCTTATAATATATACTATAGTTGTGCAGAAAATCTTAATATTGAAGAAAAAACAATATGGACAAATTATAATTCAATTAACAGTGAACTATTCTCACTCAATTTATTGTACAATTATTTGCATCCTAGATTGTAATTGAATTGAGATGCAAGCTGTTTGTGTTCAATGTTACGGTTGAGCAGTCACTGACTCAAGTTTTAATTAAGTTTGCTTTGCAAATATAAACATTGTTGTTGACATGAAGGGTCGGCTGGTGGTTAAAGTGCATTTATTTTTGGTTTAGAGCTTTTTTGTGTCTTTTTTTCTTCTATTTCGGATTATTTCTATATCTTTTTTATAAATGGTATATAATAACTAATTCTAGAATAAGAATTATAATTTAGTAGCACTATTTATAAATGTTTTGTTCCACTTTTATGTTTTACTTATATAGAGCCTTAATGTTTGATCCATTTCTTTTTTAATTTAAATTTGTAAACAAACAAAACTCAAGATGGACAGCCTACATTTGATTAAAATGTATTATTAATTATTATATATCAATGATTCAATTTTTTAAGGTATTCTATGTTGATGCAAAATAATAGTGAAAATTGTTAAGGAGATTATTAATTGGGGACAAAAACTTGGTTGAACTGGTTGTTATTACCACATCTGAACGGCCTCGACGAAGGTCATTAAAATACTTGCATTTATTTCGATAAAATTTGATTCGCGAATCATAATCAGTGTGACAATTTTACGCTTAGGTTCGTATTGGATGATAAAATAATTTAATAATAGTTTTTTTGCTGCTTCCAAGACTCAGGTATTTTTCCTTTATTTACTGGTTTTAACAGAGTAGCTCGATTTGCATGTTGGCATAATAAATAGGGGCTTTAAACTCGGAAAAGCGTTTTCACCTAAACCTAAAGATATATAACTAGAAAATATCTATGGTACGATTACTCAATATTCAAAATATACAACTTCAAAAACAGTCCACAAAATGAATTGTAAAACATGATCAGACCGGACGTGTTTATTTAAATAGCCGCTGAATTTAGTATATGTAACTGCTGTTCAGAAGTGATCATGTTTGTATCTTACAAGATGATTTTAAGTGACTACAAAATTTTGACTCTATCATTGATATCAAACGAAATCTCTCTTAAGACAATAACGGAGGCATTTTCAAGCAAGTAGCGTTGACAATATATTTTTATCGCAAAGGCAGCGGGAAATTACCTAACGTATATTTAAACATTATTTTTAGCCTATATCTAGAAAAATGGTCGTAAAAGAGCAAGGCCAACCTTTGAGGTTATTTGTCCATGTTATAATCCAATATCGGTTATCATCGGCGGACCGTTTGATCGAATTAAATTGAATTTAATATTACTGGATAATCCTATTAACTTTAGTGTAATGTAACCTTTTTGAAGACACTGTTTATAAATGAACTGGCTGCCATACTTACGTTGGTTTTTGTCTTTGTGTGGAAAATAATATTGAAATGCCGAAATGTGAGTTGCATATTATTGGTATTTTAGTAATAATGAAATACATATATGTGTGCGTCGTTTTTGACATATTATATAATTAATACCATAGAGCCTTGTTTTTCAACCTGTGTGGTCGCGACCCCGGGGGTCGGAAGTGGGGGGTCGCCAGAGGTCGAAAAAAATGGGTACTTTAGTAAAAAAAACAAAATTAAAGACAATTAATATTGTTAATGGTAATACTGTAACATACACCTACATACATGATAAAAAACCGAAGGTCAAGGGGGGTCGCTAAATATTTTTTTATTCATGATGCGACCCCCCACATCATGAAAAAGGTTGAAAAACACTGCCATAGAGTAAAAATGTGGATTTTTTACTATTAAAATTTAAATGATTACACATTACATACGTTTCTTGAAATATGTACACGAAATTCGAGTTACGGTTCGTAAATTTTTTGATAAGCGAAAAGCAACGTATTAAACGCGCTTTCTATGGAAAGTTAACGCGTATTATTAAATCCGGATATAACCAATTCGTACAAATATTATGCATGCGAAAATAATTCCGTTCGTTACTCGCACCTTGGGCCTGAGATAAGAACAAGCCGTGCTTCCGAGATTTCTTTATATAAATCAATGGCGACGGTTTTCTCATTGTTGCCGAGGTCTTTCAAAAGTATTTTTAATATCGTACCGTTAATTAAAACATTTTCTCCAGATTAATCGGAATATATTTTTCATTGTAGTTTGGTGAACCAAATCTACAACACCGATTATTATTACCCCGTATATTATCCAGTCAGACGAGCGAAATTAAATTAATAAGCTACAAAAAATCGATTTTCATGTCACAATAAGTAAATGGTGTGACTAATTTAGATTCTGACCTTCATTCGTTAATTATATTCTCTACTTCACCGACGTGTAACGTAAAGTCTCATAGCGTAGTAGCGGAGCATGCGATTTGCAATTGTTGGGTCGTGCGTTTGAACCCGGCTATGCACTGTTGCATTTATATTCTTTGTATGGCACCTGTAGAACTTTACATCAGAATGACGGTCGGTCTTTGCTCGTAATTATTACCAACGAAAGTTTTTGTCGAAGTGAATGCACGCGAATTAATTGTAGCTTAATAAAATGTTTTCGTACCTAATCTTTCGATAACATATGAACAAATTCAAAATGTATGCGTTTGTATCGTGTCTTGCAATCTAAATCGCAGACAGGCTCATAGATAAGTATATAATTATCTATGTAGGTGGTGGAAGCGATATTACTGGATGCTAAGTTCTTACCTTCGTCAACTACACAAAAAATTATACAAATTCCAAAAAAATAACATTAATTATAAAATAAATAAAATCAGAATTGTATTGGTTATTTTTGTATCAATGGCTAAAACATGTTTTAAATTAATATGTGCGAGTGTCTCGTTTTCACCGTGCAGTTTTTATTTCAAATATTAAAAGTGTATCTATGATCTTTCAAATTTTACAAGGACCCTATGTAGTTTTTATATCTATATTACAAGGACAATATATCTATATAGTTGACCATTAAATCTGAGTTTTTTTAAATAATCTTCTATCGCTAGAACTAGAAAGGTAACGTCCAATTAGTATCATATTATATCTATACGTTAATCATTATTGGAAATTCGTTTCACGCATCGATATATACTTATATTACCTGCTGTGGATCAACCTTCATGACAAATGATGCGTGGTCATTAAAAAAAATACACGTTGTATTGTAAATACCTCCTTCGGCTATTTTGAAGTCGGTTTAATTGGACAAATGTGTAATGTAATACGACAGTTACAAATTGGGAAATAATAAAATTATTTTCTAATAGACCAATTTAGTAGAATACTCCGCGAAAAAATCCTCAACCACTGGACGCACGTTTCGCCCCGACACCGAAGCATCCTCAGGATGTTGCCTCTACGAACAACGCTGTTTGACCAATTGAGTATTGCTATTAAATTGGTTTATTAGAATTTATTAGATTTTGAGTTAACTGCATGTACAACAGCTAAAATCGTTTTCGATGCTTTCAGCCCCACCTGACGAAGATCGCGAGGATGACTTTCGCGCGCCGCTGTACCGCAGCGTGGAGATAAATGGAATTACGGTACGGATGAAGTGGTGCGTGACGTGCAAGTTTTACCGACCGCCGCGCTGCTCGCACTGCTCTGTCTGCAACCATTGTATAGAGGTGAGTGCATCTCACTCACTTGTATGAACCCCAATTATACTCTTAGTGAGGTATTTTTTAATTAATAGAATCAGGCGTTACTTTACGGAAGTCCATAGTACAAAATAATAGACCAATCTACAAGCAATACTCCGCGATAAAACCCACAACCACTCGACGCACCGTTTCACCCCGACACCGGAACATCCTCAGGATGTTCGTACGACGAACGCTTTTCGTAGAGGCAACCTGTTCGCTTGTAGATTGGTCTATTAAAGGTACTTTTTTCTTTACGACAAATGGTGTTTAAGATTTGGTGATAAAGCACAGGTGAGGAATTTCAACCGGTGCCATTAGATTTTATTTCTAATGTACGAGTGTTTAATAATGAAAATAATTTTTCGCATTTACAATTTGATTTTTTTTCCGCAAATCAGTAGTGGCAGTTAAATTTTGAAAAGGTGACAACGCTACGTGTAACTTTGCGCGTAATGTAAATGTTAAAAATCTCACTCCACAGACATTTGATCACCACTGCCCGTGGGTGAACAACTGTATAGGTCGGCGGAACTACAGATTTTTCTTCTTCTTTCTTATATCGCTCTCTGTACACATGCTGAGCATCTTCGGCCTCAGCTTGTACTACATCATGAACCATAACAAAACGCTCACACAGGTGGAGCCCATTGTCTCGTATCCTTTAAAATGTCATTCATTTAAAACTACGAAATTGGTGTACACTAGCAGCTTACTTAGTCTACAGTTTATTACAATTGCTATTTCTTTTAATATAGAGGTCGCAGCTCACTCGATGAAAATTCGGCTCGATTCTACATCGACCAAACTTATGTTCATACTACTACTACATACTACTTCATTTATTTGCAACTGGTTTATATTTTTACAAAATGAGTTAAATCTATCTAAACAGAGGGTAGTAACACTTTTTGGAGAAAATTTTTGTTAAATTCTGACGCATTCTTAACGTTACGATAGTAGTAAGGAGAACATCATCTTATGTGAATAATTATTATTGAGTTTGCCGGCGCGCAAGTAAATCCTGTTGTTCACTTGTGAACTCTGATGCCTCCTAATAATTTTCCTTAAAACAGAAATCAGTATGGTGATAATGGGTATAATAGCCCTATTAGCGATCCCGATTTTCGGTTTGACGGGCTTCCATATGGTGCTGGTGTCAAGGGGCAGGACGACCAACGAGCAGGTCACCGGAAAATTCACCGGCGGTTACAATCCATTCTCAAAAGGATGTTGGTCGAATTGCTGTTATACACAATTTGGACCGCAGTACCCTAGGTGAGTCGCTATTGTATAAAAGAAATTGACTCGCTTCTTGATTTCTACATAGATTTTTTTAAACTAATATACTTTTAAGTACACAAAATATACGGTCACAAATCAAAAGATATTGTTTTAATAAATTATGTCCATAACATATACTTTCTTGGTCAAATAGTAAAAGGTATTTTTCGAGTTTTTTGTCATAAATAATGTAGGCTTTATAAGTTTTTTTGTATTATTATTAAAATTATGTTTCATTAGGTTGTGTAATCGTCGTATAAATTGTGATGTCCATTGAAGTGCCGTGATGACAGAATGCTCGAAAAGTTAGTGCACCAAAGTTTTAGATAGAAACTTCTCAATATAATCGTAGCTTAGAAATTCATATGACTTAGATATTACTCATTATATTTATATTTGAAAAATTACTCTACTGACACGTTGATCTCTTAGATTACCCATTAGTAAAAGTACTTGAGTTAGACATTCCTGCTCTAAACACGTTCGCCTAGTCGATTACATAACTACTCATCTCCCGCAATGGTCAATCCATATATCTAATAAAATTCTCGTGTCACGGGGTTCGAACTTGAACTCCTCCGAATCGGCTTGACCGAAAGTTTCATACTTTGTTTCATACTTTTCATCCCCCTAAATGTTAAGGGTAGTTTCTATTTATTTATGATAAAACATACAATCCTAAATTTTCACCCTTCATCAACCCTTATTTTTTATTTATGAATTGAAAATTGAAATTACATTTATGGCAAAACAACGTTTGCCGGATCAGCTAGTATTTATAAAAGTATACATGTTACAGTTGTATAAAATAATTATCAAATATAACGAAACAATTTCAGCCTAGTCCGGCCGTCCAAGTACCTGTACAAGGGCGGTAAGAAGCGCCGCGACATGAACGCGATGAACGCAGGCATCGCGACGATCGCGTCGGGCGCGCAGGTAAAGACGTATACGGCGGACAACGGCGCCGCGCATCGGCCGCTCGGCGCGCACGCGCACTACAATAAGGTGAGGGCCAGACGCTGCTTTGCTTGGCTTGGGCCGATGTGGGCAAGACCGCTTTTCTTTCACGGTCATTATGTATATTCTTAAAACAAAATTACAATGCTATTTACATACTTACAAATGATAAAAAGAAAATATGTTTGCTAGGAGTTGTGTGTCACTGAGAGGCAGAGACCTCACACAGAGATGTGTATTTGAGTATAGAATATTAAGATAATATAATAATGACATTATATGCTTAACATAATCAAGTTTCGACACAAAGACTCGGTTCAAATAAACAAAATGTTAGGTTTCGATATAACAATTCCAACCACTTCCCTCGGTGAGGTGTTTTTAAGGTTAACTAAAACCTGTGTGGAAGTATTTATAAAAAAAAGAGTTCGGTGTATAACAAATAGATTTTAATTTTTTAGCCAAAAGCTTTTAAAGTCTGAGCTTTCAAGTACTAAATATGCTTTCACCTTGTCTAGATGGTAAGCTTAATTGATTCCACTCGGTAATTCATATTGAATAACAAAACTAGGAGTAAATAAGATAATATTTTTACTGAATATGCTTTAAATACTTATTTCAAAATTGTCTTTCCCACACTTTACATCTTCAGTTTTCATAAAACGCTAGCAAAGAAATGAAAATTACCGTAATAAATGTAAATCTGTGGCATTTGTTTTCAAGTCTCTTTCTGCTACACTGTGTTTATGGTGTAACAAAAAGAGACAGCTATACTAAAAATACACAACCACTTGATAGAGAACAATAGTAACATCCGGCCAATTCAAAGACATTCCAATAATAGAACATTGCTAAGTAGTGATATTTTATTTGCAAATAGCATCATGTCACGCTTGTAGAGCAATTACATACCTTCAATTCACTGCTATAAAGCCTATTTTTCTCTGAGCACTGATATAGTGAATTGAAGACATGGGTATGTCTGGCTCTCAAAATATTTCTTAATAATAAAATACTGGAATAATAATTTATCTGAGCTAATTAATTTGGGTTACTGAATATCTTCTGTGAAGTATTGTTGAACAAACTCGCTCAGACTGGAGCAGCCTAAACCTGGATAAATTGTAATTTTATATTTTAATCTATATTTGTATATAGATGTATATATTTTAATGTATTATCTCTGAAATCTATAGAATATCAATTCTTGACATAACGCCAAGGCTTTATTATAAGGGATTAATTATAGGTTTTAACTACGGTACTGGTTACTATGGTTACCGTTCATTGTATATGGAGATAACACCGTGACCATGGTTCAAATAAGGTACAAACCTAAATAAAGCCACGAGCTAAATCCGGAGCCCCGAAAATTCCAGCTGTCCCCTGGCCGCGAGGAGCACGAAGGTGAGATGGAGGGCCCCGGGGCCTCGCAGTCAGCCGATTGCGAGCCAACGCCCCCGCCCCTGCAGCGACGGGGCTCCTCGGCCAACCTGTTCCCGGAGCCCCACCATCACTTGCCCCCGCGGCCGCATCACTATCCGCGGTTAAGTCCGCTCTCTAGGAATACTAGGTATGTAATACTACTTTCGACTCAAAATGGTGGCATTGGTCAGGGAATATCGAGTTAATTTTTATGTTATTTCTGAATTTTGTTGCGGGCAGTTTGAGCGAAATTACTTTGAAATATAAACGTTTTCCGTAAACGAAATACCAGTTAAATTAAGTTTTTATTTACAGATAGTCAATTATAGTCAATTATATACAGATTAAAATATAATCATTATACAATTTTATTATGCAATCAAGTATTGATCTAGACTGGTTTATACCTCCACTAGCATACCTGAACTCGTATTCTGGCACATAGTGAAGGAAATGATCGAGTTATAAGTGTACAAGTGCTATGTCTCCAGGCTAATATAATGTATGTAATTAATATAGTCACGGTGGGACCACCACGTCCGGGTACCGCGTGGTGATGGAGCCCCTCCGCTACGAGCCGGGCTCCAACGGCGGGGCCCGGCCCTCCCCGACGATGCAGCAGCGGATCAAGGCGCTCGGTGTGCCCACGCCCCTAGCGCTCAGCAGTCCTGTGCGCAGGTAAGCCTGTCCGGTTTCTGTTTTTAACGGATTACGACTCGTATTTGGGCGTGGAGTTGTAGGAGAATTTTTGAAAGGTTCTCTTTTCATTAAACTGTCGTACATTTTCAAAAGTTGCTCCTACTATGGTACGTGATATTGGTTGAAAGTGGAAATCGGGTAGATTAAAACAATTGACGGCCGTGCTAAGAGGCGTTCATTAAATTATGTCATATGGTTGATTATTAATAATACCTAAGAATATAATAAGTAAATAATCGAATTTCCTATGTGGAATCAATATTTTAAACACTTTTTCCATCAATAAGATTTTAAATTTAATATAAAGTGATTTCAATAATTAATAGCACAAACACCAAATCTCTGTAGTCCACACAACAAACTTATAAACTCATGCATATTATGAAATCTAATCAAGAAATGTGAGTAAATAAATGAACGACTCTTGAGTACAGCTTTGACACGAAATCGAACCCACGGCGGCAATAGAAACAAACTGACATTTGAATTTTCAAATGTCTAAAATTGCTTTGGAGTTTCATCAGCAATGTCCGTCTTCATGTCAACACTGCTTCAGCTCCAACAAGATTTATTTTCATGGCCTCCTCCTAAACCATATTTTACGTTTTCACGAAGATATAAAAAGATACTTTTGAAAGATTATAACCTCATATAGCCTTAAAACAAAAGTTGTATTGTTAAAATCATATATTTCTTAAATGTCAAATGTATTGAGGTATAATTTATTAAAGTTTATCAAATTTATTAATAAGACAATATTAACTGCCACTTCTCAAACTGCCAAGAAACAGCGCAGCAATAAGTTATTCTAATTAAGGAGCCAAACTTGTGCCTCGTCTCTTGATGGGGTTTTGTGAAAGGATAGTATATAATAAAAGCCTATTTCAGATATTAATTATTGACAATTCACCTTAATCTTTATCAAATTATATAATTTAATTGTACATAATTTGTTGATCAGTATCGTTATGAATATTTAAAATAAACCCGAGCTAGGTTCTAGTACTTAAGGGTCACTGAATAGTTTCACGAGGTATTTTTAAAAACTAGGTGGGTTGTATATATATTTCATACTCACATTCATAATTTTACTGCAACACAGTTTAAATGCATATTTGAGACATCTAAAAGTGTACAAAAGTTTTTACAGATTGTAAGATTTGTGATTTTATATCAAATGTATGAAAAAATCTTCGTGAAAAAGTATCACCTGTATACATCATGTCTCCCGTCCAGCATTGCTTCCTTTTAATGTTAGATAGTTTTATTACTTGCATGTATAATTGTTTGCATCATGTGTAGTAACATTGTTGCTTGATCATAATAAAACAATTATATTATCTGGGGGTGTTAGGTAAATTCTTTGGGGTAAATTCTTGCAAAATGGTTTATTGGTTTTGTATGCTTGGTCCCAATGGTTTCATAACTTATATTCTTTATGATTTTCCATAATTCTAACATGTATTTATTATTCAAATACTTTATTTTCTTTTAACTATTATATAGTTGAGAAAGTAATGTATTTTTCAATAAAAGGCATACGTTTTTTGATTAATATTTCCATTTTGAGGGATTCTGTAAATTTCTTGGTGTAAGTGTATACAACACAGACTTTTAAAGCAATCAAAGTATTTCTGATTATAGCAAAAGGGGAACTTTAAACTTTTTATTGTATACAAGAATGTAATGTGTAATCGTATACTATTTTTGACCTACTTTTTACATTCTGAGGGTACTTGTCATAAAACATATGCCCATTGTATATATATAATGGACGGTTGTATAAAGTGAAGGTTGCTTACGCGGCAGATGGACATAACGCATAGAGCCAACGATTCGACGGTAACTAGTAGTGTGTGGGATGGTGGAATGTGCTAGAATAGTTGTCATACCATTTCTAACGCCCTCGTTTCATATTACATTCCTAAGAATACATATTCAAAGATTCAGCAATTCAACGTAGGTTGCTTGCTATTTATAATTTTTAACGTTTTCCAAATAACTGATTGTGCTCTTTGAAAAACATACCTTTGATCATTGATGCCAATAATTTATTGGAAATAGATGTTCATAACAATCGTCGAGCATTGATCTATATTCAACTCATATCAATTTAAATTCAAACGATCTCTTTGCATTTGAGTAAGTTCATCAATTTTCATATGTCATCGTTTGTCATGTAGTTGTCTGTGTCGACATTATTTATCTTAGCTATTCTAGGCGCAAACGCTCTACCAGAGCATTCGTTTAAAAATCGAGTTGTTTTGTGGGTTTTTGTTTTGTATACGCACTTGATAGAAGCATGTTTTACGTGTATTTTATTAAAATAAGTAGAAGTGGAGAGGCTTGACAAAAATCCTTCGTAGAACTTATCACTTTCCGTTTGTAATATTTTCGAGGGAAGTGCATATAAAAGTTTCGAAATGTATAAACTTCTTTGATTCGAGTATGCTCTATGGAAATAGCTGTTTTATAATATATGCATGATTTTTTTGCAGAAAATATTTGTTTTACAAGATTTTGTGTTGACATCTTTGTAAGCTGATATTAACATATAGGTTACATTAAAAGAAACTGTTTTCTTAAATAATTGTAAATTTCTCGGCTGTTTTGAGTGTCCTAACGACCTTCTATGAGTGTACAAAGATGTAGCCTGCAATTTAAACGAGTGGTTCTAGGTGGTTATTTCTACGAATACAGTTATTGTATCATGTATCTATTAAAACACTTGCTAAATTGTTATGGAACCACCTAGAACGAACTCGGGCCATAGTAGTGTAGTGTAGTGTACAGTTGGCATGGCGTCGCATGCTCTCCGTAAACGCCGTCTCGACTCGGGCCCGTTCAGAACAAGCTGTTGGCAACAGGTGCTGGTTACCTTTCATAGCTTAGTCGAGGTTTACTGGCCCGCTTGTTATTAACGCTCGTCCAGTAGCGATAGTACTTCCAATAATCTTACGGGCAAGTACGTTTTACGTTCCGTCGAAACTGTTTGGATCGTGAAGCGAATTCGCCCCCAAATATCAGCGTTCTGTTCGCTAACGAATGACCACAACGGAATTCTGAACGCGAGTCGAGGGGCGTCGGACGCTTCTCCCCGCAGCTCCCGTCTCCTTCTGTCCGTAGGCCGTACGATAATAGCGAGCGCTCGGACGAGCTCGCGCGATTAAACCCCTGACGTGAGCGCCGCGCACAGGTCCAACCCGGGCACGCCCACGCAGCCGCGTCGGCCTGACTTCATCGGCGTGAGGGGCTCGCCGCAGCGGCGCTTCCTCTCCGAGGGCGAGCTGCTGCGCGACGCGGAGGACATCCGCGAGCTGGCCGCGTCGCCGCAGCGCGGGGGCTACACGTGGGCCGAGCGCGCGCCGCACCCCGCGCCCTCGCCCCTCGCCCGCCGCCGCGCCCCCCACCCCGCGGCGCCGCGCCCCTCGCGCCCCCTGTCCTTCGTGCGCGCGCTCGAAGTGCAGGAGCAGCTGGAGCGCACGCAGCAGCCCTCGCCCCCCGACCGCGCCTCCGTCTACGACTGCAACTACGAGATCTCCGTCTGAGGCCTGCCTAGGCCAGTGCTCCCCAAAGACAGCGCACAATGGATGCGGCCATGCCATGTGAGAGATTTGTTTGTACATAGCGTTGTGACTCCGACATAATATTAGCTTAGATTTTATTGTGTATTTATTGGATTTGCGGCTTTGGGTCGATGACGCGTTACTGTGTATTGAAGGATGTCGCGAACGGGTTTCAGTTTTTAAGGTTGTATCAAAATTGGATTTTATAATTGGAGAAGTTTGTGCCAAATGTTTAAGTAGATGCATAGCTGGGCGATATATTTCGATATGTAAATTTCACCCGAGAAGGATTTGCCTTATTTAAATGCTGAACAAATTTGAAATTTATTGCTGCTGTTTAAATTGCGAATCTTCGTAGCCGATACAATCGAAATTAATGTTTGATACGATCTTTTAATTATGAAGATCTCATTATACCGAATTTGATTTACGACCACAGAGTACTTAGGAAGTTTGTGAATAGATCAGCGGACGCATGTTTATTTGACGTATCAAAAGCTAAACATAAGAAGAAATAAAATAAGAATATTGTTTGCATTATAGTTTTGATTCTAGCAAAGTAGCAGATTATATATTGTAAATAATATAACATTACGATTCGTTCAATGTACATAAGCGGTAATTACGTAATGAATGGCGAAATTAAAACAGAAGTATTACATATGTCATATTTATATACTTTGATTATGTACAGTCACCGAGGTTTGTATAAGAGTGTAAATATATGGGTAAATATATATAAGGTTGTAAATGTGTTTTCGTTATGAATGTTTCTATGTAAAAATTTGTTTGTTAACGCTGCTAGTATGGATTTTCCTATTTGACATATCAGTAGCCTCCCCAGCTAAGGTTCACAGTGTGACGTCATACTGCAGTACTATTTCAATTCGCTTTTCTGGTATATTTGGTTCGGTAGGCGTTGTACTAATTAATAATATTAGGCGACAAATGAAAAGCTATTCAAATAATACTGTGTTATGTTAAATCGCTGGTACGATTTTAGTTTGCATAGGAAGTAGTTTTCGGCCTATCAAATTTGTGTGACTTTATTTACATTCCGCCGTGCAGTTTTCTTACAACTAAGGTTATTCATAAATAGTTTGCTCTAACTAAATGCTATGTTTATGATCTAGCATATGTACTTAATCATTGTCAAATCTAAGATGCATTTTTTTGGATTTGTAGTTTATAAATTGTTTTTAGTTTCTCTGTCATTGGACATCGTTAATGAAACATGGAAAGTGCATATTAAATTTCTCCTAATAATGTGATTTTGGGGTAGTAGGGATAGAAAGTCTTGTCCTCTTCATACACGTACTATTCGCGCCTCTGACGGTCTTTCAGTAAAGTGTCAAGTTGACAAATGTCAGTTAGGAAAGATTGACAACTTCAAAGCGCTAACCAGCGACTTAAATGTCAATTATAAATATTGTGACCTGTGACATTACTGAAGACCAAGAAAGGAGGTCCAAGGCAAAAGTATTTATTTATTGTCAAAAATATGTGATTCTAATTGCACGCTGCGTATAGTACATTTATGAATGAAGATTGAGGGAAGGATTTTTTGTAGAGATATATGAATGAGAATAGAAATGACGTTTCGTGTGAATTATAGAATTCCATAATATAAATCAGTGCTGATCTAAATTTAAGTAATTTAATTTGTGTGTCTATCTGTAACTAAAGTTAATTTAAATTGACCTCTCATTATAAAACGTCAAAATAATGTTTGTATTTAAGTTCTGTTGAAATTTGAAGCAAGAACTTCGCACGATATTTGATTCTAGTCTTCATTCTAACGTACACAAAGTTTTAAACTGTCACAACTGTGTATTCGGGTGTTTTTTTTTCCAGAAAACGATTAATCTACCAAATTTAAATCAATATATAACAGAGGACAATGAAGGCTCTTTAATAATGTTACAGAATAGGTTCTTCATTTGAAATTCGCAAACCTAAGAGACGCACTTACGAAATTCTATAAATTTGACATTTCCGTATCGACCGTTATTGTTTGTCACTTGTTCACATTGCGTCACACGTCAGTTTTTTTTTTGTAAATAGACGGCATGTTGTTTAATGTTAATTTAATTAATAATGCGTGTTGTTATTTTGTCCATGAAGAGTTAGTTAGGTGTTATTTAGCTCAAAGTGTGGTTGAACGATTAGCGCTGCTATGTACCATGCAGTTACCTAAGACTAATGTGTGTATATATATACCTCCTCAATCGTTATTACCTACGTGTACGTGACAGTGTTTTATTTTTGTATTTTGATAAAATTCGTGTAAATAATTTTCTTATTTTATTGATATTAAACTCAATTAATCAATATGTGTAAACTTATTTGTGTACCTAATAAAAAATGGTTACATATAACTGAAGCCGATATATATTTTAAAGGGCATTTCTTTGTAACAGAACTTTTTTAACAGTTTCCTTTGTTACAAATGAAAATGTCGAGCTATGAAGTTCTTATAGTGGTATATTATAGCTCTCAACATATACGGGTGTTGGGAGGGTAGTAGCCATAGGAAAATGATCGATAGGTGATGGTGTTGGCTATGTATTGGGCCTGATTAAATAACATTTTGCCTTAAGTTTAATGAATTATATATTTTTCTTGCTTTTTCTACAAAATCCCATTTTTTATAAAATCTTGATTTTTTTTATTAATCATTAAAATTACAAAAAAATTGAATTTGTAAGTCTAGTGCATGACTAGATTCAGATTTAATCATAATTTCATACTTCGAAATAAATAATAGTGAAGTATCAAACATCAAAACAAAACGTTAAAAAAATAAGTTACGATGTCTGGGGTTTTTAAAAAACTTCTCTAGTTAATACTCTTTCGAACGGTATGTAGCATGAACCATAAATAATCAGGTAATACGTTACACAAAAGCATTAAAAGGGTGACGAGCTGCTTCGGGCTTCTTCTTCACCTGCTATTATGAATACTTTATTCATTAGAGCAGGTGAAATCTTTTGTCTTTGATGTAAATGGCACTTAAAGGGTTGCTTTTTCCGGCCGAGCTATCTCTCGTTTCAACGATTTGCCTTGGCCTGCAAGATCACACGATCTGACCAGGCCAGACTTCTTTCTTTTGGGTTTTTTGAAATCTCGGATTTATGTGAACAATCCACACACTATCGCAGCTCTAAAAGAAAACATTCATCAAGAAATACGGAACATATCGCAGGAAGTATTACAGCAAGTTATGTCAAGTAAATGTCATAAATAGGGCTCAAATATGCATCAATTCTGGAGGTCACCATTTAAAAGACATCATCTTTAAATTCTAATGGTACGAAATTTAATGACTTAAAAATACCTAAATCTAGTTGTTTAATTAGAAAAAATGTTATAGCTGAACCAAATAGGGTCTACTTTTGCGCCACCCAGTATAATATAAATAAATTAAGTCTATAATTCTACTATACTTACTTAATCTATACAATTTCAATTATAATATTTCGTTAAGCTACATTGATGAACTAATCTACAGTAGTCGCCATTGGGCGTAAGCTTACTGTAAACTTTCCGATTAAGTCTCGCCATCTCCTTTTTGGTCTGCCTTATTTACGCTTGCGGCAAAGAGGGGTCCACTGAGTAAAGATTTTTGCCCAACTATGGTTCTTTAGCCTGCATGACATCTAAATGTCATGCAGGCTAAAAGCATTTTTAGCATAAGTGTATATGCTCGAGTCTAAACTCAGCATGCTAAAAATGCTTTCCATTTTCTTTGGCACACTGCTAGTCTTTCTTCATCTTCCTTTATAAGAGCCCAAGTCTGGCTTCCGTAGGTTAGACATGGAAGTACGTTATGTCAAAGACCTTTTTCATTATAGCCATATCAGTTTCTTTATTTTTCATGATCTTTTTTAAAAGATATAACGGTGATATATAATACATTAAATAAACTAAATTATTATATAAAATAAATCTGCAATATATCTATATATGATTTTTTTTATAGTTTCTCATGTAATATTTTTAAAATTAATGTAAATATATTATTACACGCTAAACGTCTTAAAAAATCTACTCTAATTTACCGGTACTTACGAAAAAACCGCAAATAAGGATATTATTTTTATCGTCTAATAACATGTTATCTATGGCGATTTACTATTACTGGTATTGAAATGACCACTAGTCATATGCCAAAGTCAATGTCGTCGCGCTTTCAAAGTTTCTAGTCTATGGTCTTTTCTTGTCGACGGGTAAAGGGAATGTGAGTTTCGTAAATTCATTTAAACAAATCCATGTAAATCTTTACAAAATAAGTTATGAATTAAGGAACGAGTAAATAGAATTATACATTATTAATACCCCTGCAAAACGGTTAATATATTTTCCACAATTTTTTTATTTAGCAACACAAAAGGGAAACTTAAAAAGTGTACAAGGTGTTAGTGTATTAGCACAATAGTTACCTTAAAGATAATGAAAATAATAGTCAAAGATGAGGATTATTAAAAAGAAGTGCTATAAGTGCGGGTGTCGGTGAAAAGTTTGTTATTGTAACCTGAAATATAGAGGAGGTTATGTTTATTTGCAGATCCATCCAAGATGGGTAAGATTATGAAACCTGGCAAAGTGGTGCTGGTCCTCAGTGGCCGGTACGCGGGGCGTAAAGCAATCGTCGTCAAGACCTACGACGAGGGAACAGCTGAAAAGCCATACGCTCACGCTTTTCTTGCCGGTATTGACAGATACCCTAGAAAAGTTCACAAGAGGATGGGCAAAAACAAAATCCACAAGCGATCCAAAATCAAGCCTTTCGTTAAGGTTCGTACAGCATTGCATAGTATATTGAATTTTGTGAAATTTATATTGACAAGGTTATGTTTATACTAATAAGTCATACATAAATACCCATGTGAGACTAACAATCATCTTGAGATAAAAAGTATTTATGATTTTCAATTGTCTTGTTACTAGTTTAGTTAGTTTATTTGATATTGAACATAAGTAAATATATGTTAAAACAAATGTAATAAGAAAACTGATACAGTTTGATTGACTGATTCAACTTTTATTCTTATTAATTATATTGTAATACCTTTATGGTAAATACTTAAAAGTAATTGGATATTGGTGTGGGAAAGATTTAGAGAACTAAATTGCTCATTCTATTTCTAATTATACTTTTCAGGTTGTTAACTACAACCACTTGATGCCAACTAGGTACTCCGTAGACTTCAGTTTTGAAAAGTTCAGTGCTAAGGACTTAAAAGACCCAGCAAAACGCAAGAAGCTACGCTTCAACACAAGGGTACGCTTTGAAGAGAGATACAAGAGTGGAAAGAACAAATGGTTCTTCCAGAAGCTTAGGTTCTAAGGTGTACTTTAAATAAAATTGCAAAAACACAATCTCTCTTTTATTTAAAAGTATTCATTCTTCATTGACATGGTAGCCAGTTAAAATAGTAAGATATATAAAGTAACAAACCCTAGCCAATGCTTCAGCATAAACAATAATTTCTACTGGGTTATGATTATTTTATTTCTTATGAGACAAGTATTATTAATTGAAGAATTTTACTGATTGTGAGGTGCACCACTTGTCAATAGGAGAGCAATTTGTAAACAAGGCCACAAAAATATTTTAGCCTTAAATTGTGACTCAGTTGTATCTGCAGTATACTTGTGTATCATAATAGAAGGTAATTGCTATCTTGAGGTTTTTTTTATCTGATTAATCATCAAATGGATTTCAATTTAATAAAAATCCAAGATCCAATTTAATACAAGAGCTCAATCCTTCAGAGTTAACATTTTGTTAATATTTTCATGTTTTGTAGTAAAAGAGTACATGCTTGTTCAATTATAATAAAAGTATTTGGAATATGTTAAAAGTCTATACTTAAATAAAACGTGAGTCATGTAATAATTTATTTATAATATTGTTTTAAATAAATTATTTATTCCAATAAGCAGTCTAAACTTATATCTAATGATTGAATATAATAAACTTTTATGGAAATATTAAGATTGTTAATACTGCATTAAGCTTGAGATTACACAAAGCAGAAATATTAACAATTGAAATCAATTAAAAAAGACAATTTACGAAATAAAATAAACACTAATTTATACATATTTTTGCGGCGCAAAATTTTATAATTACCCCAATCAAGTGTAGCTCTAGCATTAGTTAAGACAATTTTATTAATATTTGCATGAAAACACAAATATTACGCGTAACCAAGCTAGAACTTCTCAGGCAAACTACAAAATTGTATGATAACGGAAGGGTATAAAACTGTAGAGTAAGGTGTTTTTATCTGTCAAGTAGAAATAGATATATTTTTAACAGAATAGAAATAATATATTTCCAAGTTTGAATAGAAGCTTTATAGTCTATGCGATCACGCTGCTAATTTGCCAATCCTTTCATCCAGTTTCTTTATTTCCTTTTGCAGACTGTCGATATTGTGAGCAAAAACTTCTTGTACACCTTGAAGTAGCTGCTTATTATTTTGAACACCATTTGCTATGGTGCTCTGTAGTGTTTCCAGCTCTGTCAGTGATTTACCGAAGTTGCTTGCTGAAATGATAATTTATTTAGATAAAATCTATGACTTAATCTTATAACGATTTTACAACTTTCAATATACTTATATTTGTAAAATTATCAATGTTATTTAATGGAAGGTATGTAAATAATTATTGACAAGATTCCAGGTCAATGTAAAAAGGGTTCCTTAATAACCAGTTACAGTGTAAATCAACAGTTTTATTTCTTAAATCTATAATAAAGGGTTTGTTGATTAACATAGATACAATATTCTTACCTTGATTATGCAAAGCTTCTAGGGCCTCCATACGTTCCAATATTTCAGAATGTGAGATACCATCTATTTGTTTCAATAGTTTGTGTAACTCATCGACCTAAAAATAAAAATGCCCGTTAGAAATAAGTAGTAAAAAAATGTATTAAAACATCTGCAAAATCCTATCATACCTTTGCCTGCAGTTCAGGCTCTGGTGGCTTACAAGCTGCTTTAAGCGCCTCCACATTGGACAAAAGTGAGGTAACTCTTGCTTCAGCCGCAGCTACTTCTGCGGGACGTAACAGGTTCGCTTGACTTGCAAGGGACGCTGCAGCGCCGCATAATGTCACCTATTACGTCAAACGATTATTCATTTACTGGCATGTAGGATGTACAATAGTAACCATGAGAGGGTTGAAAATCATGAAATACTAGTATAGGTGAATTCATATCAAAATTTTGCTGAATAATATACACATATCTATCAGAAGTGAAGAATTAGTAATTATATTGTTTATATAGAAGATATATTGGTAGCCAGTGTTTTACCATTAATTAAGGAATGCTCAACTAAATGCATATATTTAATATATCAATATAAATACTTCTTTATATCTACATATACCAACCAAAAGCTCACACTAAAAAACAAAACATAAATTAAGCATAAAAAATAAAATTTATAGGCATCTGGGAACTTGTTTAGCAGTATATGTAATTAAAATGTAAATTTAAATTACAATTAAAAGTAATAATGACACTTTTATTTGGTAATTACCTCTCCAGTTATACTTTGAAGTCTTTGGAAAGCTTCCTCATCTCTCACACCAGCTACTTGCTCCAACTTATGTAGCCTGCAATATAGAAGATTTAAGAAAGTTCATATTTTACATTTTGATTAACCCAGAGTTTTCAACTACAGTTCAATCTGATATAGTTTACGTTAATAGAAGTAAAACGTTATATAAATCTTTTGGTTATTGTTTAAAATTATCTTAATAGGGGTAAAGCTTCTCACAAAATCAACCTTGCCTTACTAACTTAAGACTGAATTCTATAATTTTATCAGCCTTCTATTATCTTATGAAACAAAATATTGTTTGTCTCTCCTTAACAGTGGTAATATATTATATAAGTATACCTGTGTTCTAGCTGAGCAATTCTTGTTGTCTGCGCTAAGTTAACTTCAGGTTTCAATTTTAGATGTGCAGTCACCAAATCGCCATTCTTCTTCTTTCCATTTTTTGATAAATATTCTCTAGAACATTTTGTAATTTTGTAACATAATTTTAATACCATAAAACCAATTCATTTAAAAATTTAAATAGTGAGATAGAGTGAATTTATATAATTGTTTTCTAATACTTTTGATAAATAAGCATTTTTTAATTGGGAGAGAGCCATTTTGGTTTTATAATGCACCTATCCCATTTTCTGTCTGAACAAAATAATCTATTGAGTTGTAACTCTCAAGTGATCAAAAAACAAATGCTATTTCTTTTATTTTATTTTTTCAAACTAAAAGCTTGAGACAATTTTACTAAATGAAAGGCAATTCTGATAAGAAGTCTATACTGTTACTCACTTAAGTTTTTCAGCTTTAGGATCTACTTGCTCTCCTTCATCTAATTTGAGTTCTTCTAATAATTTCTTTGTGGTTGTTATCTGTACAGCTAACTTTGAGTGCTCATCCTGTTTAGATAGTATAATTATTGAAAAGTAAAAAAATGGCTAACCCATTTGGTCAAATAATTAACTTAAAAAAGTTTTATAATTTTAATTTTTAAGTTACATTTTTTTTATATAATTTATTTAATTGTATTAAAAAAAATATTTTGTTAATAAAAACTAATATGGGAATATCATCACAATATGTGTACTAGCCATATAGTGTTTAAAAAGAAAAAATTACCTTCTCACTTTCACATGCTTTACTCTCTTGTTCAGTTACTTCTTTAAGAAGATCAGAGAATTCGCACTTGAGACGATTATACCTCTCCAAAGCTGTTTCTGGTTCACCTAAAGCAGCCAATTCCCAGTCTCCAGATCTGTAATGTTTGTATCTAATTAATACATGAATTCATTTGTAATATAGGTCTACAGAGGTAAAATATACACAGGTATGGAAGATTCTTAAATATACTATGTACTTAATACTATAAAGCTGAAAAATTTACATGTTTTTTTAATCACACTAATCAAACTACTGTATTATCCTATTTCCAATATTATTATACATGCTTACTCAACACAAAAAAGATAATGAAAATAAAATAAAGTAATGGTATGTTTTAGAAGCATAACTTTATGAGTACTCTTTTACTGATACTTTACAGATCAAGTCATTTTATATAAACCAATGTTCAGATTAGAGCTGTCGTATTGAATACATAAAGTACTAGTAGCACAACTATATTCATGAGTTTTAAATCCAACTGTGTTTATTACCTGTATCCAATTCTACTTTTTTTGCTTAATCGATCTGAAAAGTCAACGTTGCCAGTTAGAAACTTTCCTTTAAACTTATTAAAAGAGTCCTTTACTGAAAGATGTAGCTGCTCAATGCACTCATTATCTTCTTCCTCAAATGGCTCTTGCTGATCAGCTTCTGGCAAATCAACTGTTTCGTACACATCCGGTTGATCGTATGCCTAAAATATTAATATGTTTGATATTGTTTTACCATAAAGTAGGTTATAAAAATCAATAATGTCTCAAGTTATTGTGTCTTTCACTTACAATTCCAGGAAGATTCTCATACTTTGGGTCTGCCATTGTTAATAGTTTATTAATTAATCACAAAATACGAGGCTATTAAAACTATTAACGGTCTAAGAAATTTTTATTTTCTTAACATTCCTTTCTTTACTTTTGATTTTTTGATAAATCATAAAAGTGACGTCATTTCATGATGGCATATTAATTTAAATATTCTGTCTGTCAATGTCAGAACACACGCCAAAAGACGAATCATAAATTTTAAATCTGTAATGTTAAATATTACAAAGTGTTTGTTTATTTCTTGTTAGACAATTTATTCATATTACAAATTCGCATATTAAAAAATATCCTATACTATTAATTCTTTAATTATAAACGATTATTGTTTTGATGGTTTCTGAACTTAAAGTACACGTCATGATTAAAGTCCATTAACGTCAAACAACAGCTGTCATCGAAAATTTCATACGAAATGACTTTGCTGAGTAAATGAGTCATTGATATTTCTGATTGCATATTAATTTCGTGTCTTAACTTTTATATATAAAGTAAAGGTTTTTAGGTTATCTATTAGTTTCGTTTGAACTAAACAAAAATGAGTTTGCAGTGGACGATTATTGCTACCTTCCTGTACGTTGAAATAGCGGTTGTGCTTCTTCTATCTTTGCCTGTCGCAAGTCCTTCGAGATGGCAGAAGTTATTCAAATCGAAGTTTCTGGCGTTTATATATGGACAAGCATCAATTTACTTTTTGGTGCTAATCGGTGTGCTGGTGCTATGTCTATTAGATGCTATACGTGAGATGCAAAAGTATTCTAACATAGAAACAACTGACCATCAACATCTTGATGCAGAAATGCAAGGTAACATGCGTCTTTTCCGTGCTCAGAGAAACTTTTACATCTCAGGATTCGCTCTTTTCCTTCTCATCGTTATTCGCAGATTGGTTCAGATGATTTCTGAATTAGCATCTTTGTATGCACAGTCAGAGGCTAACTTACGTCAAGCACAAAGTGCATCTGCCACCGCCAAAACACTGTTATCACAGCAAGGAGAAGGAGACCACAAGAATAAGAAAGAATTAGAAGACCTCAGAAGTCAAATTTTAGCTCTAGAAAAGGAAGTGTCAATTGAAAGAAAAAGTAAAGAAGCAATAAAATCACAAGCAGAAAGTCTGAATAGAGAATATGATAGGTTGTCTGAGGAATATAGTAAATTGGAGAAGAAGCTAACAGTTGCTGGTGGTGATAAGAAGGATGAATAAATATACAAAATTTCATTCTATTATAAGAAAAGCTAAATAACAATATATGATGTAATTCTGTGATTCATAGCCTTGAACAAGCCATTACTATGGAAATACTTCAAATAATTATTTACTGAACTTAGTTTTGTTACTGTTTGGTTTAGTTATTGTAGGTTAGCTTTGAAAAGTCTGATTATTGTTTTGGGGAATTTTTATTTTGTAAGTTAGAGTGGTTTATGAAATTAGATCTAGTTTTTATAAAAGGTTTGGTTGTTATGTACTTTGGACTTTAAATTTCAACATAACTATGTAGTGGTTAATTATTTAAAAGATATTCTAGCAATTTCATGCATTTACAATATCTGCTTTATTCCCTGTTTCTGCTGTATCCCTGAAAGTTTAACAATGTTAATATTTACTAAGAGTGGTACTGGTGTTGTAAAATAAATATTATTTAATAAAATTTATGTTTTATTTCAAAAATTAAGATCGATTACATTGTTAGTAAGAAAACAATCACTAAAATTATATTACAATTCGTCTTTAAGATTTAATTTATAATTTTCGTTCTCATTTAAACTAAGACTGTTCCAGAAAGCTCTATTTCCAAAGTCCAGGCTAGTTTTCATTTGGATATTGTTTGGACCATTTATTTCCAAATAATCAAGCTCTTGAGAGTTGGGCTTCACCTGCAGCCATTGGGGTGCATTAGGCATTTTAGGAGTTCTGAAAAGTAACATAGCATACAATTAGTAAACATTTTAAAATCCAACGTTTTAATATATTTATACTCGGTGTTCAAGCTCCGACAAACAGTGTAATTTATAAAAAAACATGCCAAAGACAAATTTTTGGTTTGTAAACGAGATATCGCTAATCAGTTAATTGGACTTTATTCTAAGGTCTGTTACGCGTAATACGCACGTAAGGGCATTCAACAAGCAAAAGACCCATGTACTTTTTGTCAAAAATATAGACATTGAAGTGTATCTGTGTTGTACTAGTAAATGATTTGTGTAGATTTTATTAATTCCTTTGCATACTTAATTATAGTGACTGTCCCTATTAATTTTTGTTTTGATCTTGCAGACAACTCGATGATATTTACCCGGTAGCAGCATAACTGTAGACCATATCCAGAAGAGCATCTCTCATCTTTACATCATCTGCTCGCGTTGAGATTCTGTTGTCTCCGAAATGGAATATGAGTAACACATCGTCCGCGTGACTGACACCTATGGATTTAGAAAATGTAAAGCAAAACATTATCTTTGCTCGATATTTCGAAATACTCATGTAAATAATATTTTTCTTACGAAATAAAATATTTTTTGCGGATCAGATTCCAGTCTTTTTTGTGAAGTAGTAAAAACGTAAGATCATCTGTAGCAAGATTTTTTGTTTTCCGAGTATTCCAAGACCGGAATTTATTATACAATAAACACTACTAAATATTGTCTTAACTATGAGTAGTTATTAAAATTAACTTGAATGAACATTGTTGTAAAAAAGTTTTAAGGACCGTTATGGTCAGGTACTTAACGAATAACGTCATATAAGAATAATGTAAACGGTAAAGTCTGATTAATTGCAGAAATGGATTAATTGTATATGTACCCACTATATCTGGCAAAACTAATTATTGTTAAATAAAGTATACAATTTATTATCTTTGACCTGAATTTTATACGATACCTATGTGGCCAGATTGATTGTAATGTGATTGGAAAATTTCAATTTGCGTTGTATACTTAATAACGTCTCCGGTAAATCACGCAAGTTTATATCAATATTTGCTTCAATTTTGATTTAATACCTCTGCAATAAAATTGATTGCAGTATAAATAATAATGTTGACATTGTGCGTCATAGGAATCGAAACTTTAAAACTGTACTTTGTACCCTGACGAAATAGACAATTCAAGATTTTCCATATAATTTTTTAGAGGGATACATAATACTTCCAAACACAATGGTGACCCTGAAAATGGCCCAAACAACACCGTGTTTCTCACAGTTAATTTTTTATGTATTCATTACAAAAACTGTAAACGTCCAAATGGCTTAATAATATGTAACTAATGATGTAGGTCCTCAACTACGAAGTTTTAAACGCTTTCAACGTTATTAGGAAACTTAAGTAAGTAAACACGTTTTAATTATCCAATTGTATGATGAGCTTTTAATTTCAGATTGTAAAACCTAAAATTTTTGATTCAAGTTTTGAAATGTCGGTATTTTATTGAAGAAACTTTTAAAAATATTATTTTTCTACGACTACATTATAAATTTGGAATGAGATATTTAAAGAAAACGATTTGCAGAATATCCATTAGTGGTCTACCTGTTTGGATGTTATTCCAGGAAACAAAGTCGAACCTACTTACAAAGACTAATCTGAAAAACGCACACCTGCCTCTATTTTATAGGAGATCATATTTGATATCATGATACTTTCGAATAACTTTATCCTATCTCATTTGAACATCAGCATAAAGACAAAGAATGGAGTAATATTGTTTATTACTAGGTTACTAACAAAACTGCTTTAAGAGTTAAAAACGCGAATTTATTTCGTTATTTACGTTTTGAGTGCTATGCAGTAATCGACTGAAGTAAAGTTTTATATTATAATGTGTATCTTACCATAGTTTATCTCATTTTCAGCCATCATATGCGACAGGCTCCATTCTCCACGGTAAGCGTATCTGTACAAGTAAGTAGGTTGGGAAGTGCGCGACGCGTGCATCTCCACCATTTTACCGACGTCCACAACAAAGAGACGATCACTCAAAGCCTGTTAGTAGACAAAAAAAAACCTTACAAATTCGCAAATCTATCAAAATTTGGCAAATTAACCATTTCAATGACTATTGAGCCATTAGTAGGCAGACAAATATTAATAATTATATCGGAGACATTTTACACATGGTCGATTATCCCCAAGGTATTATTTATAAATAACAATAATGATATAGCTTATTTTATATATATATGTTATTACATAAATGATCAACATATACCGTACAAAGACATATACTAGTAATATAGCAAATATACCCAATTGTCTGTGCGGCAGTTATGGTGGCCCTAGCGCCAACTATTAATAAATGCAGACAAAGAAATGTTGCTCGTTCGTATAATACATATTGCTGTTAAACGGAACGTACATATTATCCTAAAGTTAAATATCTCACTGTTATTTACTAGTAAATAACAGTAGTTTACCAATAGCAAAAGTTTGCAGCGAAGACAGTTTGGCGAATGGCCACGTTAGCTACAATGGAACATAAATCCAAGTTATTTACTGTTCGACTAAAACTCGAAAACTTAAAAACATGAGCAGATTAAAATATGTTTATTTTCAGAACTGGTTCAAGGTGGATCATTTCAAACCGCTGAATTACATATAAGCCTGTGATGATGTGATCCGATTACCATAATTTTGAAGTAAAGGAATATGTTAATTCAATTTATAACATTCCTTATATTTAGTATGAAAAATATCGAGGTTCGAGTGTTTTTCATGCTTATTTATTGCCAAGGTTATTGTATTTTCTTATTTCCATTGGTACACAATAATAATCAATTATTTACTATTTATTATTATATAAATCTCGCTACCATGCAAAACTAGTATGAATGATTTTATTTATGTATAAAGCCACGCCAACAAGGACACACATAAGATAAGCGAAAATAAACAAATTACATATCTATCAAATCTAATAGCTAAAGTGCGGCCTTTATAAAAGGCGCGGGCGGCGTGCATTAAATATATAAAAAAGAGAAAACTTAAAATTAATTATTAAAAACACATAAAAAGTCCTAACGAAAACAAAGGCAAAGAACTATTATGCACCTTCCATAATCATCAGAATAGTGCTTTTATACTCAAATAGGCGGTTGGAAAGTATTAAGTAGTAAATAATTGATTATTTTTAAGCCCCGAATCGATTGTTTCGATTTTATTGATCTCGATGAAATCGAAATATATTTCCATGTGACCTAATTGATTACCTATTTGTATGGATGGTTTACCTGAACCAGTTGATCAAATGTTTCCTGGCTGACTGCTTTATTTCCCAAATACTGTTGTTTAATCTTCATAGCTACTTCTCCTCGTAGATTCAGTGGTAATGTTTCGTTGTACTCAAAGATATTGCTAGCAAGATGCTCCCATCTGGACTCCAAGTCCTGCAGGATGCTGGGGTCTTTCTGATAGTCTAGAAATAATTTAAATATATATAATGTAATATTAACGAACTATATGATTACCCCCAAAAAATATTATATATGTCAAATATAAATAGAAGTGATAAAAGTAAGTTTTTTCATTTACGTGACAGAGCAAACATGCGTTCATACTTACAAACTTGCGTTTATAATAGTAGTAGGATTTCAGGCATTATAAAGTTATTTTATAATCCTTAAAAATGCCTGGTTGGTGTTTTTTAATGATTTGGAAATAATACTTGATATCTATGGACTTTTTCATATTCAAATATAATATGATACAGTTACGGTCATATCATATATCTGCATTCAATTGATGCCAGTGAAGCATGACGTATTGATTGTCTATGTTAAATTATTTTTTTTTTACTCCTCTAAGTTTTTTCGAAATTTGAAATTTTTGTTGTTGTTGTCCTATGGCACCCCAAATTTGAAATTAGTTAGTTCAAATTTCGAATTGTTTATGATAATTGATAGTCTGTTATATTTCATTGGAGTTTACCTGCTGCCGGATATAAGCCTTCCTCTGACGTGACAGTTCCTATGAGAGGGACATTGTTAATTGACCCAGATAAAGCGGCATGATACGGATATTGGGTCAAGAATGGAGACTTCGACTTCGACGGTTCCACTGTTGGGGTGAATGGGGTAAACATATGCACTTTCCAATCCTGAAATTAAAATTTGAATGATTACTTCTGACGTATTAAAGCAGGCAAATATATATAAGAAAATGCTGAGAATTTAATAAACAGAAAATACATTATTAATATTTAGTAAATCCTGTATAGTATAAAAGTAACAATCATTTGTCGTCTATAGGAATACGCAGTTATAAAATCTTAATATTATGTAATATATAAAGCGAATGTGCGTTACAATGATCTAAAACCGCATACGCATATATGAAATTTAGCAGCGAGGAGGAATAGTCAAACGACGTGCGCGGCTTTAGTGCCAGGGCTGGATTATAAAGTTTAAGTAATTTTGTAAATTTTCATAAAAGCACTTGTGATCGTTTGGAGCACGGATTTTGCTATAATTGACGTTTTTTAATCAGTTGCTATGTAGACTGAAATATTTATAAACTCCACACTTCTTTCTTCATTGCGGTAGCTGTCAAATTTGTTTGACATACGTTAATTTTGGTTTAAGTTGACCAATAGTTGTCAACCACCACCAGCTAGTGAGCCGCGACAGTTAGTTTAATTTCTTTGATTTATTTTCGTTGTCGCTTACAACCAACCGAATAAAATGATTAAGATAATCATTTTATTATTTAATGGGCTACATACAAACGTGATCTGTTCCTTAAATAATATAACTCGTCCACAAGTCCAACTCGCATTTGTTAATAATATTTAACTTTTATAAGTATTTTGCAGAAATGTAATTGAATGTCAATTCTAGCTGACGAAGAGCCAATAATATGTCAAAGTGTAGCTTGTTTGTGAACCTATAAATCTTTTTCATTTAAGTGCAGATTGCCGCGGTTCAGTTTCTGTATTTCTATTCTTATAAATCATATTAGTTCAACGTCCTGTTAGCTGATATTTTTTTAATGAAATCTAAAGTATAATCTACAAAGTGGTAAATAACAAAAAGTAAAAGTGTTACTGCATCTGTAATTATATTTTATATCTTCTCAAATTTTAGCATAAAGTATAATTAATAATGCTTAGTATATTAGCAAATATTTCATAAGGAAATGGAAATACTACGTAATGCACTTTAAACTAAAAACAATATCTTTTTTATATAATAACTTAAATATAAATATACATATATAACATCTATTGGATCATTTTAAAAAGAATTTATCAGTAATATTCCGCGAAAAACCCTAAAATAGAAAAACTTCTAACGAACGAACGCGGTTCGTAGCAGGCGAAATCCTGAGGATGCTCCGGTGTCCAAACCTGCGTCGACTGTTTGAGGGATTTTAAACTCAGAATTGTAACTATCCGCAAAGTAACATTCGATTCTATTAATTACAAAATATATTATTAAAAGGATTTCCTTTAGGCAAGGTTCCGAAGACACTGCTAATTGTCACAGCTAGACATTTTTTCCGCGGTAGCTGCCAGTTAAAGTGTATTTTTAAATAATATATTTTAGCCCTCGGTAGGAGAAATCTAGTATAAAAAGTAAATTCGACTTGTTATGTTTTTATTTATATAAGTTTTTTGTAATTCCGCGCTTTACCAGTATCATATTCTTTCTGCTATGAAGGTTGCCTGGACAACGATAAGGTCGCCCATTGCCCTCTTAATCAGTTAAGTGTACGTAATATATAATCACTAGTCACGGTGTGTACATAAATAAACTATTTCTTTAGATACCTATAATACATGTGTTTTACAAACATGCAATTATGAAATATGAAAAATAAAGCAATTAAGATAAGGATAGACGTAAAAATTACATGTTTTTCTATACAATTTACCTAAATTGTATGTAAGACAAAAACTACTAGAGTCCAATGCCATTTCAATTATAGGATAAAAAAGATTTTATATTCAAAGTCATTGAATAAAAGATTTTAAAATTAGCAGAGGCGCAACAACAAATTAAACCGGATAAGTGAGGAAAACTTGCTTAACGAGTACTTATAGAAACATTGAGATGTAGATGATTTTTGATAAACTCATGTTGATATCGTACTGACCTAACGTTAACATTATAATTTGAGGTAGATCGAAAGCTGAACGCTCAGAAATTACAACACTTTTTGATACTACTTCGCGTGTGACTTTTGATTGAGGATTCTTTATTCAAAGTTCGGTATATTGTTTTCATAGATTCTCTCTATAGACCAAAGTCCCTCAGAGTATATGTAGATCATTTTCCTTAAACAATAATATCATTTTATATTTCCAATACCTCGACAGTTAATTATAGACAATAATTTGCATTATTTATAGGATAAGCGTGTAATAATAGCATATAACTATATTATTACATAATATTATGTATAGTAAAAGTTAAACGGATAACCACTTATGAAATATCATGAAATTTGTATTTGGTCCTTGCTCGAAATACAGAAGTTCCAATGGTATTGTTTTGACGTCTGTTTCTTTTGTTTTTATTTATAGATGTCTTTTGGTGGACGATTTTGGGTCTAAGTGTTAGTACACACGCATGTACTAGATAAACTTGCTCGATGTATTTCGACTTGCGGTACACACATTCCAATTTGGTGAACAAATTTTTTGTGTAACTAGCTAATCCGACAAACGTTGTTTTGCCATACATGCGATTTCAATTTTCAATTAATAAATAAAAAAAATAAGGGTTGATCGTAGAAGGATGAAAATTTAGGATTGTATGTATTTTTGTATGTTGTATCGTAAAAATATAGAAATTAAAATTTTTTGTGTAATAAATAAAAAATAAAATTTAGGGGTGGACTACCCTTAACATTTAGGGGGATGAGTAATGTTGGCCGATTCTCAGACCAACTCATTTTTCAGTTTCATGAGAATCGGTTAAGCCGTTTCGCAGAAGTTCAAGTTCGAACATTGTGACACAAGAATTTTATATATTAGATTTTGTATGACGTATGTCAAAATATTATTGGATCTGATATAGGAGTGCTAAATCTTAGGAGACTTGCAGATTTCCTTTACCATACAGACAAGTTTTAAAAATCAAGCAATGAAAAATCCGGTGTTAAATAGGTTCAACGTCGAGGCAGGTTGAACGCGCGGCTTCAAGGTTTAATATTCTTAACAAATAATAAAGTAGATTATAATTTAATAAAAGGTGTATAATGTTTTTTACGCGTTATCATCCTAGATAACACAATTTATACCACCTTACACTACCAAAAAATCTATTGCAAGTACGAGATGAAACTTTGCTTCAACTTAGAATTGTGTTTTATGTGAAATTTGAATTCTTTATGGTCTTATTTTGCAAACATAACGTATATGCTACAAACGGCATCCAGCGGTAATGAGCAAATAAGATAATCAATAGTTATTTTCATATGAGTGATATTTTGTAAGACGTCTTAATTATAATAGAGAACTAAGAGATAAGTTAATTATTATTATTAAAGCGAAAATGTAAGGTTCCGATTTTCGGATGCGTACGTACATTAGAACAATGAAGATAGACTTTAAAAATTTCATGCTATCATATGGAGGTAAACGAGTCACTCAGCAACTTATGCAGAAAAATCCTACTCAAGTATCAGCTGCATTTATTAATACTCACAAACATTTCGATCTGCGCATTTACGACAACTTCTGCTGGTCTGAATCGCAGGCAGTCCACCATCTCTTTATGGTTTTGAGTGGGACAGCCAACAATGGACGATAAGGTTCTAGCCTTCTCCGCTGGGTTTCTGGCGATTGCCCACGACATGAACGCAGATCCACTGAAGGCTATACCGCGGTTGAACTTGTCTGTGGACCAATATGTATCTTTATAATCTTTGCCTCGTGGTTACCTGTAATTTTTTTCTTCTTCTATGTTACTGGCTGATAATATAACATTCTCATAGTGAAAAATTCTTAAAGCCTATATATTCTGCATATTTTCCATATATTTATCATATGCGTAAGGATTTATAAAATTTATTTATTTATTAGGAAAACTAACAGAGATATCACTATATAAAGATAAAGGTAGAAATAAAGTAAACAATTAAAACAATGCATATCTCCTAAAATAGTTTCACAAGTAATACAAAGTTAGTAGTGGTATACAATACAATACAATACAGTAGTAAGATAAATACAATATACTATTTACTAAGTATACGAAGTTAGGACAGTAATAAATGCTTTAACTTATTCTTAAACGAAGCAGTAGAGGAGTCAAAGTTGTGTGAATCTAATGAAGAACACATTCTTTGAAGAGGTGTGCGGTACGGTATTTGAATAGGCAAGCTAGTTTTGTGCGTGTAAGTACCTGGCAGTTGAAAGGCACAAAACATAATAAGGGTTAAACTTCAGTCTACTTTACACTAGTTCTAGTTAATAAGAAATCATTTCAATCATATGGCAGTAAAATTTGTAAAAGTCGGATTATATTACACTTCGTTATCAACTTTCGATCGGTGCTATAAATTACCAGTGTCTATCTATGTTTTTTAAACTTAGCAGACGGAATACTAAAACTTTGTTTACCGAATAATATTGGCTTCGCACTTACGTCATGCTTGTTTATAAAGCCATTATGAATTTCAAATTAACTTTGATACTTCAAATTCAAAGTGAATCAGGAAATTTAAATAATTTCTCAGGGTAAAGTTTACTGCCCGTAGGTCGTATGTCTTGTGAAACTAGAGATTAACAACACAAAGTAAACGCATTCAGTATACAATCTTAAGTTTGTTTACCTTTAAATAGAAGACGAGTGTTATTTATGGTTAGAATACACATAGCTATCCCTTTAGTTTTGTAAAGATTATATTTTACGATCCAGTTGGTGAAGTGTTGACCATGACGGACTGCCAAAAAGAGGTTCGATATCCGGTAAAGTAATCTGTGATTGATAATAGCTGTCGGCTGTGCGCTGGGTGTTATATATAAGTTTTTTATAACCGATCGTGTGTAAAATTATATCCTGATATTATTGTTATTTATTAAGATATATTTTAGACAACGTGCGAGATTCTAAGACGAAAGACGTAGAACGTCTTTGTGTTACGTTTTACTGATTCCTAAGAATGAATTATATTTAAACTAATATTTGGTATGTTCTTTCTACTGCTGAACTTTGTTCCTAAACCCTTGATCACTGTTTTGTTTCAATGTTTTAAGGCTGAAACCATCTTGCATCAACATTCAATCATTTTCATCCCTTGAGCGCGTAAAATAGTAACTCAATTTGTTTTTTTTTAATACTCTATTCATTTATCAGGCTCTAGGTTATCTTTTTCAGTACTTCAGGCGTAATACACTTGAATATACAAGCAGGCAGAGTTGATTGCGTTAAAATAGAATTTTAATATCGTCTGTTCGGATTCAGGGTATTTTTTGCGAATGCAATCGAAGCAGATAAATAGTGAGGTATCTAAAGTACATCAATATCGACACAACATAAAAAAGAATTCTGCCCTTCCGGTTTTTTCCACCTATTCCATGGTTAGTACTCGCGATCTCACGATTGTTAATTGCTTCTTACAACAAAGTTTCCCGTTATTTTATAATCTTGTTTTTCAAGGATTTATGCTAAATTAGTTTTTCTAGTGCTAAGCCGGATGATCACGAAGAGATAGACCTTTATTTATTTTTTGTAATTAAATTAATGAGATAAAATTATACAATTTAATTAGTACGTAAAATATATCAGTTCAGTTTTTGTGTGTATAATCTTTCTACAACGAATAGGAAATTTGGCACTCGTGTTGAAACAATCACACATTGGGGTTTCAAATGTAAGAAAAGTTCAATCTTGACTCTATAAATTTGTATCTTGAAGCAGTAGAAACATTCAACGTAGCGACATAGTAATATTTACCTCTAGACATGGGTGAAAGGTAGTGGTAGTGTACACTAGCACCTCCTGCGGAACACCCAGTAAGCGTGACACTATCAGGGTTGCCGCCGAACATCATGATATTATGCTTAACCCATTCCAGCGCGAACGACTGGTCTTTAAGCCCGTTGTTGCCTGGCGCGACCTCGTCACCCGTACTCAGGAATCCTGTATATATCAAAGACAATATGATAAAAACTTTTGTAATTTATAGGTTATATGGGCCATAAACTCTTTCCGCCGTAAAACAGTAATTTCTTAAGAGAAGCTACTTGACTAAATTAAAACGTCTTACAATCAGAATTTATATATTATGACTTTGGAATTTTGTATTAACATAATAACATTATATGATGTACTAGTGAGTAATGGCATTTGTCTATTTCATTGAAAAGAAAAAGACGATGAACTACCTTCAATTGATACAAAATATCTTATTATAAAACACTAATAATAATCTGTAGAATTCTGCTTACGCTGTGATTAAAGAAAACTTTAGTTGCGTGCGATCGGACCGATTTTTCATACGATAAGTACTCACCAAGCGGTCCTAATCTGTAATTTATAGTTACAACAACGACATCCCGATCCATGAAGTTATCAGCACCGTATAGAGCGCCTCCACCATACATAAAGGCTCCTCCGTGTATAAATACAACCACTGGTAAGTGAGCGCCAACGTTAATTTTTGGTGTGTACACGTTCAGGAATAAACAGTTTTCGTCGCCTGAAGGAATAATACTTTGTCAGTAAATAACGTAATAAACGTGGTTCGATGTAAATAAGGTTTATTTTTTAATGTTGTACAGGCGAAAATCCAAAGCAATATTGACAATGATATGATCTAGTAATGAGAATATAGGAGATACTTGGTTATATTATGGGACTTAAGTTATAATTATCAAATCAACTTAAGACCAAATCTTATGTAATGATAATTAGCATTTATATAGCACTGCTTGATCGATTATGCAATTATAGGTACTATATTAATTATTTTTATGCACGTGTAATACTCGACTAGGAATTAATAGTAATTTATAAGTTCAATAATAGTTAAAGGAAATATATTAGCACTATGGTTTGCCGGAGTAGTCATGAATTACATAATGTACGTCGAGATGGTCTACATCACTGAAATAGCTAAGACTATAGCCTTTATGATAAACGAAATGATGTTTTTAGTTAATGAATACTGTTGTTTAGGACAGAATTTTCATAACTTAGACAGATTTAAGGAAAATAAGATATTGAATAACAAAGTACGGTAAATATCCTTCATGAGTATATCTCTTAATAGACTCACCAACAATTTTCTTATGAAAAGGTTCATATTGTAAGCAGTCAGAAAGAGGTCGAGTGGCGTCCCACGTGCCAGTCCATGGTTTCATTGCCTGAGGTTCCTGAACGAAAAGAAGAATATGAGTTTAATAGATGGAGGATTTGAACCTTTTTGGGTATATATGATAAGGAACTAAGGAAACTATTACGTCAACCAAAAATTAGACGGCCTAGGTAAAGAAGGACAGTTTCCTAATGGTACGAAAATATATTATAATGCCAAAGCAAGGGTTGCAGTGACCAAGAAAATTAAATAGCTTTTCTATTGTTTGAAGTTTCGCTTGCTAAGTAACAATTTTGGTATCTTCAATGGATTGCAATTACTACTAAAATCTTCCAATGAGTTATAACCATGGATTTAACTATATTAAAATCCATTGGCCCAATTTGGGTACAGACAGTGGAAATATTTCAAAAAATATACGTTATAGCGTACCACCTCCGTTTCTTTTGAAGTCGGTCAAAAACTAAACCCAAATTGCACTCCTTTGAGTAACTTCTTTTGTTTCTTTTTTGTTAAAAAGGTGTTATTGGACTGATACATAAGCTTAAAGATTTGACCTAATATACATTTCATTCTCTCCTTGTCTATAAAATAATGAAATAAAGCACAATACACGGATATAAAAGCGAATTGATTGCTTGATATAGAAATTTATCTACTTTATTATAGACACTCAAAACCATCCGCGTTCATTCCAAGTTTCGTAACAAACGAGTGCTTTCATATATTCAAATATCAAAATTGCATTTAAATACAATTTGTTATATGACAGTTAAATAGACATTAAAGTCGACGCAACTAATAATTAAGTAACAATCAAATTTAATTAGCGACGACATTAAAATTACATTTTTTAAATAACGATTTTGGAATAGTTTTGGCGTAATGATCACCGAGTTCCGAACAGATGGAGCAAAGTTAGTTTGTGTTTGTGTAAGTATAATAAATATCTATGTATGTGTGTTTCTTGGTTGTGTTAGCACCTACATATAATATAAGGTATCTTATATTATATGTAGGTATATATAATATATATCTTACATTGGGTAGGTTATCTTATTATCGACAGTAAACATAGTGTGTGTAAAAATATGTTATTTTATTTTTATGGCATTACCTTGAGATTAACTAGATCTATACTTCGTATATGTATCATTAGACGCGCATTTAAAGTTTTTCAACAAAAAGTTTCACCTAGGAAAACACAGCCGGGTTGCGAGATGAATAATGAGGTTTTTATTGTTTTTTTGCTGATCGTACCTACGTAGACTATATTGTTTATATGAGATATAAGGATTTTTCGTTCGTGTTAACGTTATCTTACTGATATTATAGAGGCGAAAGTCGTGTGTGTATGTCGTAACTTCAAACGCAAGCGACCCATTTTCGACCAATTTTGATAAAATTTAGTATTCAGAATCCTGGATACGCACATCGCTCCTGTTACTATGGCAGGGAAAAGCTATCTTTAATATAGTATTAAAATTATACTCGGCTGCTGTTCCAATAGCTAACGCGTAGGAAAAATTAAATAAAAATAAACAGATGAATACTTATATTCAAGTTACAGGCAGTTTTTGTTGTCAAATTAATGTGATCAGATTTTAAATTCGCTCTTAAACCTGCGGTTCAACGAAAATTACGATTTTTTTAAAGTTGCAATTATCCAATACAGCTCAAATAAAACTAAATTAAATAATAAATATATCAGCTATACTATATACTTACAATAAGTTAATAGTAAATTATAAGTGATGTGTGTTAGACACAACTAAATATAAAATATTTGAATGTATTTTTTCTGATCTATATGTTTGGTAGATAGTACAGTCAAATCTTTATCTTGTTGCCGAGACATGTACGTTGTTTGAAGGAAATTCAAAGGGGGCTTTGAAACTCCTTGACAGTTAATAAAGTAATGAGATAATAAATGCATAAACATATTATGATATATTAAACAATGTTATAAAAAAATCAAATTGGGAGATGTTGGTTCTGTGATTTTACAAATTTATTTGACTTTCTTACCCGAAAACGATACTTCCCAACCGGCGGTCGTGCATACGGGATTCCCTGAAAACTTGCATATGTACGTCCATGTGTCGACTGTTTCCATGCACCCTGCAGCAATCCATGATGAACTCGTACAATGGGTTGTGGCCCTTGGCCTAAAGCTAACGCGACTAGGGACGTAAATAAAAATAACTTTATACACGCCATTCTGCGCGTGCGTCTCAGCTTCAACTACGCGCGCAACTGACAGTTATCACTTTTCTTATTATAATGCCGTTGTCAAATTAGGTGGTTGTTGATAATTGTCATTAATTACGTTTGATTTATTCTCGTAGCACGTAAATTGGAATGTAATAATCAAATGATTTAAACAGGTTAAGTTGTTTTGACAAATAGATATGCGAGCATATTCAATCGCAATCAGCAAATTAATTATTCTGATGTGTGTAGAAGAAATGTGAATTCATAGTAAAACACAGTGTATTAAAATATATTTGTTCCTTTAAATGTGACATAATCAATGCCTGACATGGAATCGTGCTGTATCCACGAATAATGTTTTTAAATTTTTAACGTTTTTGAATGAAATTTGACTTTGGTTTACATAAGTAACACTAAAAGTTATTTAAAGTTTTTAAAAGCGATGTTATTTCGGTAGTCATAAATCTCAACGTTACCGTGGTTGTTCTTATTGACTACAATTATCTATAGATATTTTCTTCAGCGCGGAAAAATGAATATAATCCAGGTCTTACCTGTAAGTCTTAGACTGAAAAAAAGCGCCTTCCACTAACAGAAATAGTAAATGGATCATGGTAGAATCAATGATTTTGGTCGTTTAAAAATGTACTGCCATTAATCTTCCATAGAGTAAACATCTACTGATACAACCAAGAAAGGAGCTTGAATATCAAAGGCCTACTAGCTTGCGTAAGAATGAGATAAATATTTGTGAAAGTATTATTTCCTTTAGTACAGAATATATGTAAATTCCATAAAAGATATAAAGTGATGTTTGAAAATATGTATCAACACAGACGCACACATCCACATGTATACTTATACATAACCGTAGACTTTTTTATATTGGCAGTGTGTGTGAAAATATTTTTAACCTGTTTTCGTCATAGGTTAAAAATTTTTGAACACAAAAAAAAAAAATTTTTTTTACCACACGCTCGCTAGTGTTGTTAAACTCAGCATAAAAGAGTTTTGATGTAAATACATTTCGTTGAATAATATTAAATGAATCGGAGCGCTTGATGTTGAATATTTAATAATTCTAATTTAATATCGTAAAATTCGTTCGTTTTCAACAAATCCGAGACTGTCCCAAAATGACTTGTTCCCGAAATTTGCATAATGCGACATTTTCATGTTGTCAGGTGCCGAGATTTCTAACAGATTAATTCCTGATCCAGGCGTTACTGGATACCATTCGGTGTTATTCACTGTGGGTATTCTGAAAAAGGGATATATAGATGTTATTAAAAGAACATGGTCACTTCAATGGACCGTCCCCATCATGGACTACACATAGAATACAAAACTATGCCAATTTTGTAAAGCTTAAGAGTTTGTTCGTTTGGTTGATCGCGTTAACCTCAATAACGGCTACTACTACTAACTTACTACCAAGTATTACTAGTAACTTATATCAACAATATTGCTGTATTTACAAAAAGTGTTGCTTGTGATTAGAATTAAGATCGTAGATAAAAATTACTTAACTACTAAACTTACCCAGTAGTTGAAAACGTATAAATAATATTAATTAACGTATGTATTATTTTAACATCATCAGGCATATGGAGATCAAAGTTTGGCAAAACAAACACACGAAATAGATCGTCTTCGTGGCTGGCACCTAAAACAAATGGGAAATATATTGAAACAAATTTTGGAAAATAACAGTAGTATAAATGTGTTTTTTATAGAGACAATGTACTGTTTAAATAAAAAAAATGGTATTTTATTTATTTCTAGGAATTATATCGCAACAAATATTCAATAGGAAATGTCTTGATACAAATGCGCTCGAAAAATTACAGCGCCCTCTTATATGTTTGGTGGAAACAACAAATTAATAACATATTATCTTGTGTTCTTAAGGTAATCTGCTTGAAATAAACTACGGGGTACCGAAACTTTACGATTCCTGCATTTTTAAGATTTTCTTGTAATAAATACATTTATTCTTTAACCGTACGTATTCATGTCAGTTCTTCCAATTAGGTCGGAAAGGCTTTTTTCACCACGAAAGCTGTATCGGTACATGTAAGCTTTTTGAGAACTCCTTGTGACAAACAGTCTTGTAAATTCTCCAATATCCGCGTGAAAGTTGCGATCGGTTAAAGCCTGAAAACAAGTATTAAAATTTCATTGAATTGTTATTGAATTAAAAATCCTCTAGCCGAATGTATGAAAAATCTCTTGATATTTATCTTTTAAAAGAAAATAATTAATCTCAGAAATCAAACATTTAAATGAAATACCGTGTAACGAATTAAAACACTGGTAGTGTTGCCAACACAGAAAATTACAATTATCCTTATAACTATCCTATAAATCCTTAGGATTAAACACGGCAACTTTGTGATAATTTCAAATCAGAGAAGACGTTTCGTATGCTCTTCAGCAACCGTGATCACGGTCAGACTGAAATAGTACTATAATAATAATTTTATCTTTTTTTTTTTATTTATTATCATATAAAAATTTAATCTAATAACTAAGCAAAGCGAAACCACTAAGGTTTGAAATTATACTAATAAGTTTCTAATCTGTACAACGTTACTACAAAATAAACCTTGTTATTTGTAAACAACATACTCAAAATAAAAATCAAAAGTAAAAAAAGATACAAAATGTTTTTTTAAAAAAATATCCTTAGCTAAGCTCAGCGCAGTGTGGAAGTTAAATCTTCTACGTCACGCTAGGACACACAGGAATAACACACATACCTTAACTAAATGTGGATATGTCTCTTGATTAACTGATTCATTGTTTAAATAGAATTCCTTGATTTTTGAGGCCACTGCATCTCGACAATCTTCAGGCAATGTATCGTAGTAGTTCAAGATGATTGCTGATAATTCTGACCATCTGGCCTCCAGTTCATATAGCAGACTTGTGTTTGATTGGAAAACTGAAAAATTAATTAAAATATTGTTAATACTTGCTTGACAGATATAATATAGAATCCATGGATTTATTAAAAAAAATACTAAATAGTTTTAGTAACACTACAGCACGACCATAGATTCTTATAAGGTTCCTAACATACTCTTGGAGTTTTCAATATGATTCCAAATTTAATGTAGTTTCTATTTTTGAATATTTAAATTAAAAGTACATATGTTACAGATTTCACACACAGTCGGATAGCCTAAATAGGCTTGCGAAAGGGTTCCTAACACAACTGATACATACCTCTATATACAGACAAGTAGTTGATGGTGGAAAGAAAAGAGACTTGCATCTCTTTCCAAGTTATATGTTGCGATGAATAATACATCTGTGTCTTCATATATCTCTAAGCAATAAGTCAGATGCTGTAGTCAGGGTAGTAACTCGCACGTGAGCCGTGTTAAATGTGAGCGTCTTATGAACGATTTATAATGACATATATTTAAAATACTGATGCCAGAAAATCATGGTAAGTCGGAGTTGCCAATGACGTTATTTATGATAACGATGACGGTTTGAAACCTTCCGAGTTAGTGTTTCGATGCTACTTTAATAATGGATGTGTGATAAGTGAAGATTTTTAAAGTTCACATGAACAAAGTGTCAGCTTCTTTTTAGAAGTATTATTGAACCATATTTTTATATATATGTTTTTTTGCCATAGCTTTAGGCTAGATTGTAATCTTTTAAATGCATGTCATGAAATGCTTGATTTAATTGAGTGCATTTGATGATGGACTGTGATATTGGCAGCCCCAATAAATATATATAATTTGTGAGTGTAAGAGTCTAGTCTATGTATTCATAAAAGGTATATTTCTGTATCAGTTGTGTACCCATAATCTATAAAACGTTTTCCATAGAGCAGATCGATTATCTGTGCTGTCCCGGTTTTTATCGGACTTAAAGAGGAGCAAATAGCTGTTTTAACCGACTTAGAATATTGATTTTCGTATTTAAATGAAACAGTTGCTATAAATATTACTTGCAGCTGGATATAATCCCTCTTCCGATGTGGTTGTGATGAGAAGTGGTATATTTGACAGTAAACCTTCAAGTGTACCGACGTACGGGTGTGTATCGATAAATGCATGGGACGACCGTGGTTCCACTACTGGGGTAAATGGCGTGAACAATTGCGCCCTCCAACCCTGAAAGGATGATCAGGTCACAAAGCGATACCGGGTCTGATGAAATTTTTAGAAATACTGCGCACACACATAAATAGAGTTCATGCACGGTGATAAAGCATTGCAAAGCTCTTGACAAAATTGATGATCTGAATGTAACCAGCTAACCACTAACATGATGCAGGGTATAGATATAACAATCCGACCTTTAACTGACCGTGGAAATATTTAATATAGTTACGGAACTGGACAATTAAATGTCTTACCAGCATATCACCCTGGGCCCTTACGATGACTTCCCCCGGTTTGCTGCGCAAGCAATTCACCATGTCTTGGTTATTATCGCTGGGACATTCTACAAGATCTGCTAAAGTTCTAGCATTTTTTTCTGGCTTCGTCTGCAGTGCCCATGGAGCTAACGCTGATCCACTGGACATTATGCCACGGTTGAATTTGCCTGTAAATTGAAATGTTTTTTCTTTTTCCAATTTTTTTGCTTTGTATCAAACACGGGCACGAAGTTGGTCACCGCTGAAAATGCTTGCCCTGTTCTCTATTTGTGGAACGTAGGTTTGGCAAATAACTACATTTTATTGGCATAACTGGCCCGTCTATCATTAAAATAATTTTTAATTTTTAATAAAAAACCGAGTGTACACACACGAAACAGACTGAAGTGAAATTTGTTTCGCTCCATATGCAATTGTGGGTACAATATATAATTGTATGTACATTTATTTTGCGTTCTCATTGGTAAATTAATATTTTTGAGTAGATATTTTATTTTGTAAACATTTTCATTATTGGATACAGAGATATAAGAGGAAGAGAGAAAGAAAACGCGCACTACGTTCTCTCGCTTATATCCCCCACTCTCGGGCGCCTCACTCGATCACAATTTTCGTAACGCTAACGTCACGCGTTCGCCAACTTACTCCCCAAGTCAAGCGTGCGTAAAGAAGTTTCACGTCAACGATTACAACTACGATTTTCCAAGGTCCAAATTTTTGTAAACCTATTACACCCTCCTTTTTTTAATCGGTATATAAAAGCCGAAGTTATACGTTATTTAGAGTCAATTTGAGAAACCTCCTTTCAAGTGGATTGAAAACAAATTTTAAGTGTTGTCTTGACTTGATAAGTGCAATGTAACTCAACCGCTATCCAAGGATATTTTACAATATTGTTTGAATTATAATACTTGATATTTTATCAGCAACGTCTTATTATATTCTTCGCCGTTAACCTAAATTGCTGATAACTTAACCGCTTGGTTAAAGTTATCAGTTATTTACTATTGTTATAATATATACTATTGTTTTGTTGTTGTTAGTTATTTTAAATTAAATAAATGTATTTGCGAAGAATCAAAGAGAATTTTGTTATTTTTGATGAGGAATGAGGATGGGATGACCCCCGACCAGTGAAAAATTGTAAATACAGCCTGAATTTTTCGTTGGGCGTGGATGGTTAGTTACGTAACTATAAGGTATATAAAAAACAGCTCAAATGATTCATGGGCTCTGAATATTAAAGGCTTAATATGTTAATATGTATACTACTGATCCGAGTTTTTTGCAAAATTGATTTAAGAAATTTTTTATTCAATAAAATAATTATGTGTACTTTAATGACATGTTTGTGTTTACCATGAGTGCATTATTGATTACTTACTCAACCAGTCAAAAATATCACATCTGTTAGAATCTTTCGATTAAAAATTGTGCTTCAATTAATTATGGACAAATAATTTCCAATAAAATAAAATTGCGACTATAATTAAAATCTAAGCAATCCTATTTCTTAGTTGGACCAGACTGCTCACGGTGTGCCAATTTAATTTAAAATGGTTAAGTAGTTTAAGAGTCCATGGCGGACAAACATCGTGACAGGAGATTTATATAGCACATCTTCACGTGTAGGATACATTGATTGCAAGAAACTGTCAGTTGATGACATAAGCAGCTAGACATTTATAACATTGTATATAGATGTGCACTTAATCACGTGTGGGAAATCGTGTGCAAAAGCTCGCTACTTACCTTGCGATCGCGTGGATAAGAGGTGATAATGGACAGATGAAGAGCCAGCTGAGTTCCCATAAATAATAATGTTATCTGAATCCCCTCCAAAATTTCGTATATTGTTCTTCACCCAGATCAAAGCAAGGTTCTGGTCCTTTAGCCCAGCATTGCCAGGCACTAAATTATCACCTGTACTTAGGAAACCTGTAAAACACTTTTAAAAATACATAAATCTTCATAAATATACATCTTTAAGTCTAATACTTATATAAGTTAGCGTATTAATGGTAATGATGTAATTCGTAATTATAATTACATTTTTATTTGATTTTTCAATACTCTCCATGTTTTATAGTCTTCCGTACTCATAGGGCAATGGGACCCTATTACTTCATCGCAGTTTTTCGCCAATTATAATTAGTAATTATTTTAAGATACCAAAAGGGAACCGTTTTGAAACTGCTATGTCTATCTATCTTTCGTTTATCACTAAACTATAACTGTTAATAAATTTATTCGCAGTCAAAGCAAGTCATTCTAATAGTGATCGTATTCGAGGGAGCACCACTTTTTAATGGAAGCAGTTTAAGAAGTGTGCATGCGCCGTATAAAAAAAATATAGGGTGGACTACCCTTAACATTTAGGGGGATGAAAAATAGATGTTGGCCGATTTTCAGACCTACTCAATACGCTCACAAAGTTTCATGAGAATCGGTCAAGCCATTTCGGAGGAGTTCAAGTTCGAACCCCGTGACACGAGAGTTTTATATATTAGATGAGGGTATTTGGCGAATGCACACGGGCACCTGCAAGCGCTGAGCAAAATTTTAGAATAAAACTTATATATTAAGTTTAAGTGATTTTTGTCATCTCTTTTGAAATATCTATTACCGTAATTATTATTTATAAAGTAAAATTACTTAAGTTATAATAATTCACCGTTGCATGTATTATATTACTATCCGTCTCAACATCACTAATTGACGTAACTTATTATTATACATTTATATACTTATTATTTACATAGAAAGGTTCAAGCTATCTCTCGTACCCAAAGGTCCCAATCTATAATTAATAGTCACAACGACCAGATTCCAATTCATAAGTCGTTGGGGACCATATATATTCGCAGTCCCAAACATGAAGGCTCCGCCATGAATGAACACTAACACTGGGAAATTCGCAGATCTGTTCACTGATGGAGTGTAGACGTTCAAAAATAGACAGTCCTCGTTCCCTGGAAAAGAGGAGCGCAAATATTTAATATACGCGTTTATTTCGTTATAAGAAAATTCGTGGAGATATTTTCCGATAATCAACCCTGGTCATCTATGGGTTTCATCTTTGTAATCTGTGATTTTAATTAAAATACCCGTGCACGTATAACGAGGGAAACGGAACAATTTCACCGATTTTCACCGATTTTTATGGATTGTAGCGAGATGTTACAGTCTTTACCGATAAATGGACTATACGAAACAAAAATATTTTTTTTCAAATAGCATCCCTTAAAAAAAAACAGCAGTTGAAACAAACTCTTTAACTTTATGAAAAAAAAATAATACTTTGTAAGTCTTAATTTGTTATTTAAATTATATTTATCGCAGTATGTGTAGAAATGAATAAATTTTAATATTTGCGATAATTAACTTGCAATATGAAAGGAATGCTAAACTCTATTTTTATATCTATGTATATAGAGAGAGAGAGAACTAAACTAATACTAAAATAATAGTATTAATTATTATACAGTTATTGAACACCTGAAACCGAAGCCATTATGGGATCATACTGCAAACATCGTGATAGAGGCTTGTCAGCATTCCACACTCCAGACCACGGTGACATTTCGACTGTTTCCTAATAAAATAACTAAATTAATTAGTATTTTATAACGTTTCAAGGTTTCATAAAAGACTAAATTTGGTCACTCGCCTTAATAATTTACTTGAATTAAAAGTGAATTTATGACATATATTACGATCCGTCGTAGAGCTATCGTAATGTATAGCAATCGTAGGGTAGGACTTGGCATCGTTTTGTCCTTACTTTATCAATAAATCGAGTTAGAAATAGTATAATGAATATATAATATGACATCATTCATTTTACGACTTAAATGTTTCATCAAAGCGACAAATAAGGTTAAGACGTTGTCTTCATAAGTTTTTCGATAAATAATTAAAATATAATACTCATATAAACGCTAATCAATACATATTTTAATTAGTAATATGTATTCAATCAAGAAAACTCATTACCACAAATCTATACTTTCCAATTGGCGGAGTGGCGTACGGTATTCCTTGGAAACTGGCATATTCCCTTCCATTATCACTCTCTTCCCATTTTCCTTTGAGTTTTCCGTTATTCACCTGCACTATAACACCAACTGCGACATTTAAGATGGATATAAATTTAATCATTGCAATAAACATATTAATTGTTAGCGCGACGTTTTGCGTTGCGTCTATATGAGATACTGTGTCTGAGTTTTCAATAAACTCCAAGGTTATTTTTATAACTAGAAACCCGGCTTAGTTTACACTGTCGCAAACCAAATATTTAAAACGCTTATATTAAACTAGATATATTTTGAAATTACATATATATCTGAGAAAGTCTTCAAGTAATATCTGCACCCATATATTATATCGAGTGAGTCCAAATATATATAAATAGATTGGGTTAATATAAATTTTATTTCAAGTACCTACAATCAATACAATGATTGCAATTGATTTATATTATAAATGCTCAAAATAATTGCCCCTAAGTTACATGTAATTGTTATAAGTTGACCGTCGTACAATGTTTTGACGTCGGAAATTTTACGAGAACTTTTGAACGTATCCTAAGAAAATAGTATTTTTTACTTTTTTTTTTGGTTATAAGAATATTAGAAAAAATAGAGACACGTTTATTGAATAATAAGCCGTATTTATCATTAACTTTAAACGTATCAAACCTATTTTTATTGCTATAGTGATAGCCTAATAAAAATTATAATATAAATCCAAAATCCCAAGTCAGGCTTAATCTAAAACATATAACGTCAGATTATAAGTCAAGTCCAAAATCAATATATATTTAATATGTATAAATAATCCACATGAAGAAGCAGGTCAAGTTGCTTGGAAAGATTTTGAGTGGCTTTACCGTTTAGATTCGTACGTCCAAAACGTATTGGATTAGTCATTTCAACGAAGATAAAGACGTTATGTGTTTGTTGCCATGGTAACGTGGTTATTCTAGTATAATAAATGTGAAATAGTCATATCTATACCCATATTAAGCTGAAGGGTTGGTCCTGACCCTACACTGCAAATTGAAAATTTATTTTTGTATTACATAGTCCATTTATCGAGGAAGGCGCTGGCGTGGCTATGTACACGCGTATATTATTCAATGTCTGTAACACCAGACTTAATTGTAGTAAGTACGTATACATAGTAAAATTACTATTGTAGTTATTAGTAAAAACAAATGAATTGTGAAATATTTATGACGAAATTTGAATCGCGAAAATGTTCGCACATTTTGTGGTATTTAGCTGGTTGCACTGCATGGGTATACCTCTAGGGACTGTTAACATTTCGAACATATAATTTGGTTCTGTTACTTCATAGATAATCCTTTTGACGTCAGTCGTTCACTAATGAGACTTTGTAAGTCAGAAATTGCTAGTCGCAGTATTTATTGGTACTTGATTCAAAATTTTAAAACGAAAACCGCATAGTAAAAATTGAACTCATTTTACTTTGAAAATGGAATGATCTACCGTTACGCGGGAAATTCGTTTTACATACTATCGGTACTAATTTTAATAAAGAAAATTACTCATGGAAATTTATACACGACAATCGATTAATCGATGGAATTTTTAGATTATTTAGCCCGTATTGTATTTATTAAATCATTAACAAAGAATTGTACAACAAACAAAGTTTGTCCTCGAAACATGCACTTTTCAGTTTCTACATTCAAATAGAAAGTGTCCTAATTATTAGGAATAAAAGTTTTTTGGTGTTTAGCCTAACTCAAGTTTCTTAACTTCAAAAAGAGAGCGTACTCCTTCCATAAGGGCCGGCATCGCAACCATTAATGGATGTTTATGGGCGGCTGTTGCTACTTAGGCCACTCGCAAGCTTTTTGTCCCCCAACCGCCACTTACAAATTTTACGTTAGGTCTTTAGGACTTTCCGTATCCTAATTTTTCGTGTGTGCATCCTGATGCGGGCAGCCTTTGCACCTAGGCTACGAGCGTCGCTGTCACTGAAGCTTTAACTTTTCACATTACACTGATAAAACCTCTGGGGCGGTTAAGAGGTAATTAGTTATTAAATACGATAACTTTGTTAATATGTGTTTAATGAATAATTCAAACATTTCGTATTCATATGGGAATTTATTTGAATCATTATCAGTAGGAGTTTTAGTATCGGAATTGCGAAAGTTTTACGCTGGGGAACTGTATTCAAGTTGTATGGGCCGGGGGAATCAGGGAGCTATATCACTGAATCACCATTCCCTTGATAAAGGTTTGCACTAAACTTGGATCGTAATGTCTTCTGTTCACGAATGCATTTTAAATTTTAATATTATTATAATAATTAAAATATGTATTTGCGCTCGCTTACAATCGCGACGGAAATACATTCCGTATATATATGTTATTTCTCATAACACATGTCTCGGTTTTAAAACCACAGTAATTACTGATGTATCCATTTTTGAATATAATGAATGAAAATAAAAGATCTATTCAAATTTTATCAATAACAGCCTTAATTATATCTAAATAGTTGTAGAAATTTAATATATTATGTCTATTGGACGCCTGTACCTGATGAATCGTGATAGGCACCCAAACAACACGACGTCACCGTACAATTTAATACACTAAGTCTAATATTTTCTTTAGAATCGTTATATAAAGTTTATCAAGTAAGATCATGTAATGCTTACAAAACAGGCGTCTAGTTGTTATTTTAAAAGAAATGAAGTATGATAAATGATCATTAACTCGTATCAGCTTACTTAGCTAAGATTTTAATAGGATTTTGTATCTCTAACCTCGAAGAGAAGAAGAATAAATTTTTCTTACTTAGCGTCGTGGCTCAGTGGGGCATGGAGGTCCTGAATACATGTTAATATTTTGGAATCATTGTATTATTTGAAATTATATTGATCGTTACAGAATAAATAATTTTAGTACTCAGTTTTGTAAGTTAACTTCATAAGTTAATACTTCAATAACTATACTACTACCCTACTTCGGATTCCTTCGTTAAAAAGGCAACAAGGTGATCAACCTTTTCCGTCACACTGTCTATTTTCGGCAAGTTTCCCCACGATATTTTTATTCAATATAATATACCCATCACCTCGAGTTGAGAGTACTTAGGTGGGTATGGAACGTTCAGTTTGTAAATAATGTACCTGTCTTTTAAAATCCCCTTGTTTACATTCAAACTTATATTCAGATTATTTATAATATTAATCCAATAAACTGTTTCTCATTGTGGAATTTGTTTGCAACTTATTCACGGCATCTCTAATTTCTCCAATAAACAAATAACATTTTGAGAAAATACATTATCTTTATAACAATTATCTTTAAGCCCTTGCTTAAACGATTTCTTTGTCCTAGCAAGGTCTAGAGGGATTAGTAAAGAGACCGCCCCACTTTACTTTGTCAATAAAGCATGCACCCAATTATAAGTCTACAACGATTTTCGAGATACGTGTCTAATACGGACATTATTTTTCTTCAAATCCCTGGGGTTTCATACAGACTAATTAAATCATATCGTAGTAAGAAAAAATTTTCCCCATTTTCACAACATTTTTCATTTAAGCTCCGCTCTTACGAGAAGCGTGATATTGATTTGACCAAACTATTTTTGGCCAATTTGAACAAAGCGTTCCAGAGTACAGTGTGGTCAACCAAATAAACTCTTCAGATTTATAATGCTACTAGCTGATCCGGCAAACGTTGTTTTGCCATGCATGTGATTTCTAGCAATAATTTTTTTTGTTCAATAAAAATAATTATCAACTTTAACTGTGCGAAATATGTTTATAATAAAAAGCGTTTTAAACAATAAAAATATGCTTTATTAAGGTTTATAAATTAATCTTTATATGACACGTTTGTCGGTTTACCATAGCAGAGCCATCTATTGATTACTCAATACAGTCGAAAAGTATCGACATCTGTTGGAATCTTTTGGAGTTGACAGATAATTGTGACTGTCAATTAATTATAGACAAATAATTCACAATAAAATAAAATTGCGACCATAATTCAAGATCTAAGCTATCCTATCTCTTAAGTTGGATCGGACTGCTCAGGGTGTGCCAGTTTAATTTATAATCGGTTAAGTAGTTCAGGAGTCCATCGCGGACAAACATCGTGACAGGAGATTTATATATATAAAGATATTATACGTACATGATTTCTCCATATTTAAATTAAAGTATTTCTTTAGTTTAACACGATGACCGGTGGACATTGTTTTTATGTTGACCTATAAAGAAAATTAACAATGAAACGGACGCGAACTGAGTCCATCCGATGCCTCATTATGGAGTTACATCACACTGCTACAAAAGGACATCAAACGATATACCGTATTACAATATTATTAGCTATTGTTTGTTCATAGTACCTTTGAAAGTGGTGAAGAACCCTTTGATTATGGAACGAGGGTTGAAACCCCTGCGGGGTGGATTTCCAAAAATTTACCCTCTATTTTTTACAATAATCCACTGTGATTACACCGTTTTAACAAATAAGTTCTCTTTTCACACTTTAATTAGAATTTAACATAGATGAATAAATACTTTGTTTAAAATAGTGCATTTACGCAGGTTTTTAGGGTTTCGGTACTCAAAGGGTAAATAAATTATTTAAATATTATATATGTCGTAAATTTTTCTTAACAAACCCCATTTTATACTTCTCCGTCGATAAATGGATACAACTCTAGAAACGGAAAGTTATAGGAATACAATAGAAAATTATAACGTACTAAACTAAAAAAGGTTTCATAGATATATGATCTTATTAAGGCTTAAAAAACTTAGTTCGCTTTTTAATCGGATGAACAAGAGTTGACAAGACCGCTCTTGCTAAGTAAATAGTATTCTAACGCATAGACAATAAAAAAAATTTGAATCACATTCTTTATCCTAACAACTGTCTAAAATTATGATTGATTAATTGTCTCTATAGTTACTCTGTGGTTGATATTTAAACAAGACGGTTATTTATGTGATTAATAAAATAAAATGAGATCAATAAATTCAAAATGTCTTTTTATTTATTACAACAAACACATCATAATTTACACACGATACAGTCAAAGATATACATATATATGAGATCTTAAACGCGTTTCGCGTATAATTAACACAAATAAGACGTAAACATACAAACAAAAGATGAAAAATACGATTAAACGAAAATTAAAATAGTATTAAAGTTTTAAAAACAATTCGCACCTGAATTCTTCAAAGGATATAATCGCTATTTATTAATAGTTAGTACGATTTGTTACAAAACACACCAAACTCGGAATTTTGTAAATCTCTATAAGAGAAAATGGTTTAGTACTATTTATAACTCAAGGACGGCTGAAAATTGGTGAGATAGCTTAGATTCAGGAAGCGGATAGTCAAACATTTTTACTTTTTTCATTTGGGTGGGTCGATATGATGCAAGAGTGGTTTAATAAAAGATGAAACCGTGAGATACAGCTAGTAATGTCATAAATTCGTGATTATACTCTTTGAAGAATTATTATTTTTGAAAAGTTTTCAGATCCCATACGACTTGTGAAAACAGTAAGAGATCACGACCTGTCAGGTTCATTCAAAAATGTCACAGATAAATGAAAAAATGTGTAAAATGTGTGTATGTAAAAATCTTGAATGGGGAATTGACAATATTTATTAGATTCGGAATTGCTTCTAATTTATGCCATTGCCAACAATGTTACTCCACATTTCTAAACTTAAAAAAAATGTGGCTAAGTACATTGGTAAACACAAGTTTGTAAATGCATAAATTATATAAATTCAGCGATGACATTTTCTGCAATAAATTTTTACATCACGTAAACCCTTAAAATTATAATAGTTAGTAATGAAAAATGATCTATAAACCTTCAGTAGTCATCAATTACGAAATACTTATGAAAGAAATCGTATCTTAAGAATCAAAGAAAACGAAGGTCATATAAGGAATCACCGCCCTATTAGAGAAAGCAATAAAGGAAATGAGTTTAAGACAAACTTAAGATTCGAAATTCGAACGTGTTTTTATATCAATAGAGCGGTGGGCGGAACTGTGTAAATAAGCACATATAGTCATACATTTGGTTCCCGCATCCCGGGGCTTGGAGCATCGGCATTTCGGCACCATTCATTCTACGTTAGTTTTGCTCACGACTGCAAGCTAGGCGCACGTGTCGCGCGAGATTAATATACAAATAATTCTTATATATAAACACGTGTATGGTTTTAATTAAACTAGTTAATGTTATTGTTTTTTGTATGAAGTGTTTAGTTGGTCTCAGGCGTCTCTTGTAATGTAAGTTTTATTATTACTTATTACTTTATGATATTAACTGTCAGTCGTACTCAGAGTCGTTTATTAAAGAATTCTAAGGACCAGTTAAGATTCTATTCGGGAGTTAATAGATTTTCAATGTGAAAACGATAAACCTAATGTTAAATATCAAAGATCATGTGGGGAGTTCACATGATCTTCGAAATTTTTATATTTTTATCATTAGATCTAAGTGTGTAGACTATAAAAAAATAGGGGGCGTAATAACGAACCATAACGCTTCTATTAATTTTGTTGATCCTTTAACGGACTTGACTTTGAAGAGATTAGTCTAATTTTCTTCTTATATCGAGAACTCTGAAAGATCTTTTAATTGAGACCTAACACATTATTATTTCAATAATTATCAAACAAGTAACATTTTATTATAATTCAATTAAATGTTCCTGGTTATTTAACAAGGTATCAATTATGACAATGAGGTCGAATAGCTCCTATATTCTGAATTAACAGACTTAGATTAGATTTTATAACTTTTAATACGGAAAGAACTTGCGAGACCTGCGCATTATTTTACATATTTTATTTTTGATTGAATTATTATTACAAGTTACTTCCCACAGTATTTGCGGGGATTAATCTTTTTACAAATTTCTAAACGAAATTTTCATTTTGAAAATAGAATTGCAGATTTTATCAATTTGTTTGAAATGCAAATTAAAAAGTTCTTATACTTGTAACGAACGAAATATTTTTCTTTAATAATAAAATCGTTTGTCACTTATTACCCTATTTATAAAAGTCAAATTATATATTATATAGATAAAATGTATAAATGTCAAATTGTGTTTACATTGTAATGAAAAGAGGCTGCTACAACTTTGCTTAGCAAGATAGCGAGACAGATATAGCTGTAAGAATTTACAAAGCCAGACGACCTAGTTGCTGCAACGGACACCATACTGGACTGCCGAATTTAGGAATAACATTTATATGAAGAGCATATATGTTGATCTGAGTGTCATATATAACAAATACATTAGTACGTTTATATTTTTTTTTATTAAATTAAGGTCCCCCAACGGTATATACATTATCACAACTAAAACATTCTTTACTACAGTTACATACTGATGCATAAACCACTTAAAGGAGTACACAACACTCCTATATTATTACACACGCGTAAAGGAAACCAAGAAAAATAAATATAAAGTAAATATTTATAGTAAAAACAAATCAAAGACTACTGTTATAGATAAGGATGAATTTACAGAATACAAGATAAATAAAAACTAAATAACATAATTAAATCTTTTTCACAAATGTTACATTAACAAAAAAATAAACTAAACAAAATAATTATACTTCTTACAAATCTTACTTACGAAATCAACAATCATATAATAACCAAATTTATATAAGAAAAAATCTAATGTAAGTCGTTGTGATCGAAGTGTTTAATCAATCTTTGCCTAAACGTTTTGTATGAGTCTGAAAATATATCGTATTGTCAGATTTGCAAAGAGATTTATATATAAAGATAGATATATTTATATGACCCATAACATAACCTATAAATAACATATATTGCTCAACGACCTTGTGTGTCGCGATGTTGAAATAATAATAGTAAGAAAAACAAAATCGCATCACAAAATTTGACACTACATCCAAGGACATTCAGTGTAAGCAGAACAAAAATTCATAATTTATTTCAACTATTTTTAAATAATAAGTGAATTCCTTAATGACAATAGATACACACTCCATATAAAAGTTTTATTTATATGTAATGGCACCGGCCTCCAAAGCAGCAAGGATTATCTAGTGTGCATGTATATAACTAAGTTGTTTTGCATTGTTGCATACTTTTAACTACTATTTATTATCTTTCCAACGGTTAATTCTGCTGAAAAGACTTTAACTGATGCTGCTAATTGTTAACAGTCATAATACTTAATAACGACCGAATGAAGAAATAGGTTTATAATCATTATGGATCCTTTACAGTAAAAAAGGTGTCCACTTCACTCCAGTCTTTCGCGAACACCGATATATTATTCAGACCCGGAAATTGGGCGTGGTTATAAATACTTAAACGTAACCTTTCCGTTTTCAAAGAACTGCAAGATGTTTGTTTTGTCACGTTGTTTCTGTAAAGGCTAGCAGACTTTCGAAACTCCGAAAGAAGACAAACAAGTGCTATGAAACTTGTAACAGTTGCCCAATGTGCGCGAGCGAATGATTTTTCATTGCGAAAGTACTTTTGGAAAGTGAAAAGCTATTAATATTTTCAAATGAAACGCGGTAAATGAAATTATAATAACATCACAGAAGAGCTCTTTATAATATTTTTATTTTTGATTGTTTCTGTAACAGTGGCTTTTGTAACTCTAAAAATAGAAGGAATAAGTGGAAGAAGTATAAAGTTATAATTATTATCTTTATCTTCTGTTAGCCTAGAGCTGGAATTTTTCACCAATTACGAGCACGAGCCAAAGGATATATAAAAATTACGATTTACTTACAGGATATTGCAAAATATATAATTTAATAAAACACTAAGATAGCGTAATAACATCCACAACTTTTTAGACAATTGTCTGTATGATTGAGATCACTATGTCAAATTCAATTCCTTTGAGCTGTTCTGGCTTAACATTACAATCCAAAGCCTCATTTAATATATCAAATTGATATGGCGAAATCACCCTAGGCAAATTGAAACAGTCCTATGAAGCAGCTTTTTTCGTGTGAATATTAAACTTTTTAACTCTGAATAAAATAAGCTTTACGATATACAATAAACAGGTATTGTTTTCATTTCATTTTCCTAGCGTTTGAAAAACATAGAATAAATTTCCGTTTGCATTAGTCGTAGTATATTTATCCGGCGAGAAAATTATTTCCCCACTCTTGTTCTCGTAAAATGACGTTGATGTTGATAGTGATTCATAACAGCATTAAAAATTATATAAATATGTTTGAAATTTCAAAACCAATTTATGTAGAAAAATCGCCGCTCCCGTTTACATACAATTTTCACTACAAGATAAGTAAAAAAAATGCAATTGTCGTCCTTACGATTGCGTGACTTAATATATAATAGATTTGGATGATGTTAAAAATGTATATCATCAAAGACAAGAATCGATTCTAAGAAGGTTGAAATAAGCAATGAAAGTTCTATTTATAAATCACAAACCATTTAACGACTTAAATTATTTTTGGCACGAACCTTAATATTCATAGATTTCCTTAGTCGTCATATTTAACATCTCAAAATGGTTCAAAATCCTTATAGGCCTTACGCAGATCTAGTTAGAAAAGCAGGCAGATCTCTCTATATCTTTATCTAGTTAGGCAACCACTCTTTGTCTAATTATAAACAAAACAAAACAAAAGATGGCGCTGAAGATGATTTATAAATCTTTGAGTGTATCATTAACCGCTATTATACATTATTAAATATTAAAATATTTATTTTGTTCATTTACTTTACCAAGAGGGAAATCAACGCGAAGTATTGGGCACGTAATTAATAAATAAGACGTTTTTAGCTCGCATTTCAGCCTTATAGGCATAAAAACAAGATAAATGTTTTATGTTGTACCTTCGCATAAGTGAATAAAATTAATTTGGTTACATGTAGAATACTTGCAAATCTTCTACGTAATAATATATGCTGCGCAGACTATTTTCAGGAGGTCGTAACTTTGCAGTAACATTCTCTGTTTTATATTTTTTATGTTTTCATTTTTGCATACACTGCATAACAATTTATTTTGCCACTATTAAGTTCCCACATAGTTACATTCTGGATATTTTGAGATACATTTTATATTTATAATTTTGTGTAACCTTTTAATTAAACAAATATGCCATGTCCTAGCCATTTGATGACGTATGTCAATGTATATTTGGTTCATGTTTGTATATGTACTCTAGATATATCAATGACAAATGCTGCAAGTTTCAAGACGTTTTACATACCAGGATATGTTATTTATAGCTTATTTAATGAATGACTATTCTGTAAGGTACATCCCATCAAGAGAACAAAATAAAAATGTAGTTCTAATCTGTGCTCCGACTGACAATCTAACCTGATACGCATTGCGTTTTTTCGTAAACCGGCTAAACAACGAGATCCTCTTGAACGAAAAACTAATGAATTATTCAATATTTATTCAAATAAAGTACCTATTTTTTATATAAACCACTGAAATTTACGCAAGTTATCAGTTGGAAGAATATTCAAGTTGATTCCGCCGATAATTTTACAAAAATATAAGTGGAAAAAAGCTCGCTTTAAAACTCTGTTTTTACAAAATGTTCAAGCAATTGTTTTTATTTGGAAAACTTTGATATGTAACCTTCGATTTGATTTACATGAAATGGACGATAATTCTTTTTGTGTGATATTACAAATAATAAACCTGTTCAACCCCTGCTTTATAAACAAAATACCTTGAGTACAGAGAGATACTACAGAGACAAACGAGAAAGAATGAAATAGCAATGTATGGCAGTCCAACCTGAGTATAATTTTAGTAAATTATGTATTAAAAAAATTAAGTCTTTCATATCTGGAAGGCTATCTAAAGAAGACAATGTACACACTTTTTTATAAGTTTATATAGTATTTAATTGTAATGTCCTGACTGATTCATTAACGCCTAAGCCACAAGGGTTCAAAACGGTTTTGAAAGTACACATCGGAACTAGGAGTTTAGGAAATTTGACCCCCTCACGTGTCGAATGCGGGTCGAAAGGTGGAAACATTTTCAAAGCTATTCAATCAAGCGGTTCTATGTTATATTAAGTTGAATATTTGTATTGCAGTGTTTTTTCATGACACATCTTACACACGGTCAGACCCAAGGGAAGATATTATAGTTTGTATTATCGCTAACACAACAGACATATATTTTAAAACAAACACCACGATAAAATAGTGCAATTCTCAACGTATATTATACATGTTCCTTAAAGTTTAATATAATATATATTTTTATATATATAAATTAGGTTTCGATTGCAAAAGTTAATGTACGTAGCATCAGATACAAAATCTAAGATACTTGAATGATACAATAAAAATTATAGCTAGGACAAAAAGAGGTACATTTTTAACATTTATTGCAACCGAATAATTTGTTGTCGCTTTCACAAACACCTTTGTTTTCTATATAATAGCAAACGCAAACAGTGATAATTGGTAGTCACCCTGAGGGCAGTCTGACTCAAAGCCATTCCGATGTTGCGTTGCCAAAATTATTTCAATGAACATGAACAATTAGTGTAACATAGAGTGTCAAAACAATGAAGCACCCGGTAGCTGTGAAATTTCCTGAAACACGATATTTTGTGGTTGGTTAAATTGGGTGTATTGTCCATTTGCCAACGAATTCTAAATTGATTGCTAGTTCGCAAGTTGCATAATTGTATCAAAATATCGCATTTAAGTGGTCGTAGCAGTATTAGTATAGTCTTCTAGTAATCATTTAATTCTTTGGAAAGGTTTTAAACATGATTTATTATAACTGTTTACACCGACATCTCGGATGCTTTTCGGCAAACAAAGGTAACTGCCAGACTGGATATAGATTTTATAAATAACATAAAATCCTTTCAACCAAACTTTTATTTTCAAAGGAAATTAAACTTATTTCCAGATATTCACTTTCTACGCTTGAAACTGGTATACAAAAAAATAACAATTATATCTCCAAATAGCAATTTCAATGATGAGTTTCTGTTTGTTGAAATCCCAAGGATATCGCATATTGAGTGCAGTACATCATACAACACTGGCTGAATGTAATAACAAATATTTGTATTTGTTTTCCTCCGTTCCATAATGGGGTTGGGATGTAAAATTCGTGCGTTTGGTCGGGTGAGGCAAACGAAATGACGGACCTTCACACGTCTGTGATCGTACTAGTCACACCAAATTCAAAGGATGACTATAATTATAAATGCAAATTTATCATATTTAACACATTTTTACACACATAGGTAAGCTATTTGTAGCAAACGTTGACCAAACCGGAATGGAACCTGGGGCCCTCTGTTTGGCAATTCGTCGTGACCATTGCGCCAACTATGTCGTCATTACATTAATGTGACCACGAGTATTGTACAGTAATCTTGGTCAGCGGGAGAATCCCTATAACAACAGAACAAAAACAATTTGATATTTAACATAGTCAAATTGCTAAAATGTGCGTAAATGAAATTTACCGTGAAGCCGTGCCGTGAAGTTGATATTCCCAATATTTCTGGATTTTTACAGAGATAATTGTGTCACTTTTCTGATGGAATTATCTATAATAAGCCATAGCAAGATATCTTACAAATGACAAGCACAGCACTTGAATAAAACATATCTGTACTTTTCATTTGCTCGCGCCAGTGCTGCCACTTTATAAGTACGTCTTTTCCTAGAATCATAACAGAGAATTTACTAAACCTTAAATTATAAAATTTGAGCAGCGTCAACCAGACAATTTTACGATTCTGCCCGATCTTGATTGGTGGATAGCATCTCTACACGCAGAGACGTGATGTCATACGCAATTCCAATCAACTCATCGTTTCGTCTGAAGTTTTAAATTGTCTCCAACTCTAATCATAAGAATGTTCGAAGTAAATAGAAACTAAACTTGCTAACATTACTTCGAACTTAAGTGGCCCAATATGGGAAGGTGTTTTAAGTTCAAGCGCTGATCTTTAAAACGACAAACGTTCCATTTTCAAAAATTTAAATATTTTTGCTTTTTACATAGTTGAGTCTATAAATGTTGAACTATTTATGAATGACGCTTTTTCCGTTTAGCTTTCCTTGTAACTCAAAGCTTACAGATGAATTTAAAAAAATGGTAATAAAACTTTAGACCCGCTCAGTGACGCAGTAATGATAGACATTTTGACTAAAATATTTATTTTACTTCGATATTCGACAATCATTAAATGCAGTGAGTTGAAAGCCAATGAAATAAATTTGAATACTCATAAATGCAAATAATATCGTCGATTTGGTGCATAGAATGCTGTTGAATAGTTATGATACTATAATTTCCAACTGTATTTATTTTAAGTGCTTATAGTGAGATTGCGAAGTTCTATCTATAATACCAATGTCTTTCACAATAGCGATTTATATGAAATGAGAAATTAAATTGTATTCTTATAACGCTAAAAAAAGGTATGATAGTATCTAAACGATGTAATATCTAAACCAATTTTATGATTTTTTTATCACAAATATATAAGTGTACGTGTAATAGGGCTTTTTTAAATATCTACCTAATAGGTTATAGAAATTACGGTACGCATATGCACATACAGAAATAACCACGGATTAATTTTGTTTTTCTCTTCCAGTCTCTTTGCACTAGAGTTAACAAATTTCTGAGTCTGTATCATGAGTTTTCATTCATTCAGTCTCTATCAGCCTTTCGAAAAGCCAGATGCAATATATTCTTCATCAGGGAGTTTTAAGTAAGGAGGCGGTGACCATTGCTGAGTGAGGTCATTTTAATTATGGCTATCTATCCTATTATATAAAGGAGTGTCTGTTTTTAATATTGAAATAACCGTTTTTTACTACATGAATATGAATATATATACGATACATACACCAAAATGACATTTTTTTAAATTTGTAATCTTTGTAATGGCTGGATCGATTTTGACGAGACTTTTTTTGATTGTATGGATTGGATGTAGTAAGGAGTCACTTAGGCTACTTTTATTAGGGTTCCGCCCGTTCACTCTAGCGTCGACACGTTTAGTGTTAGGAAGATGGAACTTTGCACGGACATATAGGTATTTGTTATATTACATAAAATAAAATTACGTAATAAAAAACGTATAAAATTCTGTAGTCTAATTCAAATTATTGTGATTCATTTTTGCTGCTTTCCTTTTTTGTCTTTAAGTTATTATTATAAATAAAGTAATTTGTCTTTATTTAGTTAGTGACGTAGATAGTAATGTTTTCTAAAATAAGTATTTTTAAGTTGTTATACCTAATCCATGAGACGAAGAGTGGTACAGCTAGTAGTAAATAAATACCGGTGATATTTAAATTACGGCTTATTACCAAAGTAAAAAGCACGATCGGCCGAAATAACAATAAATATATTAGGAATACAAAATAATACAAATACAAATGAGTTCCCTTAAACAAATGGCTGGAATTCTGAAGGGATCTGACATTTCTCCCTTCTATAAGCTTATTACGAACAACTTCGTCGCAAATTGATATGTTTTTGGTTTCCTTAATGTCTAAAAGTAATACGCCCGCTTTATACTCATATATACCTCTCGGCGCCATGATGAGATGAAACGGCGTATCTTTTTAAATTAAACAATTTTAACGTAGGCGAACGCATTCTTAATTTAATATGCTTTGTCTTCATACTCGAAAAGGGAAAATAAAATCGCTATCACTTTGATTTCTTCTTGTTAATTGACGGTATATTTAAATATATTTAAAGTATATATATGCCAAGTATCAGCCCTTTACTAGATACGTAAGAAATGTTACTGTACACTATTCTCATATTATATATTCTTTAGAAAATTAAGCTAGACATAAATTACTCATTAGTGTTTCTCTAGAATAAATCATAAAAAGATTACGATCTTTTAAATTATTTGTCTCAGAGAATTCATTCCTATTAAAAAAATACGAGAAAATTGACGGTTCGGTCTTACAGAAATAGTTTTATATTCGCTGAAATATCTTATGAATTATCTGAAATTTGCGCCGCATGTTCGGTTATTCGATATTTGAAAAGTTAATGTGTGTAATAGCAAAACGTGTTAAACGGTACCTGAAAATGTGGTTGGTACGTCTCATTGTGGATTTTGAAATATCGAATCGTGACTTACAATTATTGAACCAATATTCTTCTAAGAGAATTCGTTATATAGTTTTTCAGGCTATAAAAGCTGTTCCCCACGATTCGGTTTAATTAAAATACGCCTGCACATCGAACAATGCCCCCGTTTTCACATTTTTGGACTGACGACACAAAATTAATTTTTCAATTCGTATTATTAGCTCTTGAGATTAGCGCGTGGCAAACAAAACTTATGTAAACGTGTATTGGTATAAATTATTGGACGAGAAATATCTTAGCTAGGTCCGGTAAGATAGAGGAGCGTTTCAGACATTAGATTGTGATCTGCACTGGGTACTCTGTAAATTCCAAAGACGAAAGAGGAATGAAAATTATTAAGTTTTTTTTAAACACATTTCTATTTATCTGTGAGAATTGCGGAACATAGTTTTTATGTATAGATTTATCACTACATAGTATAAAACAAAGTCACTTTATCTGTCCCTTTGTATGTTTAAATCTTTAAAACCACGCAACTGAATTTGATGCGGTTTTTTTAATAGATAGAGTGATTCAAGATGAAGGTTTATATGTATAATAACATCCATTAAATAGTCGAGAAGTACTGTTGTATTTTTGAGGTTTCTAATGTGATGTCGTAAATAATTACATTTTTTCCGCTTACATTGCAAATGCAGGCTGAGCCCTACGAGCCCATTATCAAAATTATGTACTAAGTATTGTACACATTGAAATGGTCTATAGAATAGTCCGTGATGGTATATGTCTATCTCCTATGGATAACCCACAATAACTTTTTTTTGTCATTTACTTTTTACGACAAATAATGGCTAATTTTCGAAGCGATTTTAACCAATACAGCATTAATCCTTAACCAATTAAATACCTTGAATACGTTGTTTATTTAATATAGTTCTATATGACCCTGTACACCGTATGATTTAAGTGAATATTTTCGAAGATATTACAGATTTTACACACACTTTGAATTTAGGAGCGATCGGACGCGTTTATTTTTCTGTAGTGTATTTAGTATCAGCATTGCACCCGTGCGAAGCCGGGGCAGGTCGTTAGTACATTATATGTTCAAATACATTTGGCATCTAAACGAGCGAAATTAGTTACAGATGTCAAATGATTGCTTCAGACTGAATTTGAAGAATTTCCAATTAGACCGGAACTTGCCAAGCCGTTACTCAATATTCAATTCTCTTCTAGATATTGTAGTTTGTTGTGTAAAATTTTATTGTAAACAGATTTTGGTTTATGTAAAATATTTAATTAACGCTTACGGTATCATGTCATGCTTTTGTCTTTACCCAAAGGGTAAATCCGTACTTACTCTGTTCGTCTGTCCGTGATAAGATAGTCGAAATTATCACATAAAATATTTAAGTAGGTGCTACGGATCCTTACGTGCGGGAGTCCTACGCTTTCTCATTTTTGTTTGTTTCTTGATATATCTGCGTTTTCGTCTCTTTAAGACAATTGACGTTAGTACATATTTTTTAGGTTTTTATACTAAATATAGAGCGAAATTATATTGTATAGTATAAGTAACATGTATTTAAAATTGTTTATTAGACATACATTGTATACATTGATATTTAATTTTGAGTTTTGAGTAGGAGTATTTTTAAGTTCTTTTTGTGTTGATACAAAATGTTTAAGTATATATTTTCAGCATATAATTCTATGGAAACCCATAGTCGAGTTACTCTAATTGCATCTCTTCATATGAATAAAATAAGTCATGGTGCGTATATTTCATATCTCCATATGCAACAAATCAAGTTTTCGAGAGCGTACCAGCTAATTCCATCTTGAATATTAGTTTACGACAGTTTCGCTGCTTCCATTAATAAAAGCGTCTTGCTTGTTAAAATCAAGTTTGTTTCAGTTTCTATTGCTAAATCAGTTTTTTAGACGTCTACCTTCCAGCCAGGTCTCTACGCTCAAGTAATGTATTTGAGCTGTCGTCCTCGAAGACAAACATCGGGTGTAAAGCATATAATTTTTCCTAGATATAGACATATTTTTGTGCTTCCCAGCTTCTTTCGGGTGCGAAATCTTTTTAAAACTTGATGTAAGTTTTTAACTATTATTTTAATTTTCATTTAGTCGTATTTTTCATTTTTTGTTCGTATGTTAACGTCTGTGTTCGTATCCCGATTTAATTATTCACTCTAGTTATTTGTAAAACACGTTTAAGAACGCATATATGTGTATATCTCTATCTCTCTCTATCTGTATGTGTAAATATGACCTGTTTGTTGTGTTTTTTATAATAAATAAATGTGGAAACAGATGATAATGATAAATATTATTGATACCTGCGAGATTATAAAGAAAAAATTACGTGAAATCATAACATATGAAAATTTTATTATTATTACAGTTTAATGATAGACGAAGATAGTCTAATCGCTTTGTTTTATTTTGAAAACAATTGAATTCGTAATGTCAGTTGAAAGTTTTTACACAGTGTGACTGATCGATTGTGAAAATGGCTAAAAACTTTTTTGAATATGAAATTTAATTTATAGATAACATTGAAATATTCAAACACAAATTCATCTACAAATTGTAGAATTTTCGAAAGTTAGTTAATTTTAATTATTCCATACATTAAAAGTATCCCGAAAGTTACATGAGAACGTTTGCCAACTAAGTGAAAATTATTTTTCGCATTTGAAGAATAAAATTTTCTTAGTTATATTTTTACTAAATTATCCACCTAACCAAAGTTTTTTGTCTCTTACTATAAGTCAACGATCTCATTTCCACAGTGAATCAAAACTTCCAATTGCTACAATATGGTTTAAGTTTAACTCGTGAGTTAAACAACCGATTCAATTAAAACTCAGACGAAAACCTTTGTTCCTTCGATATTATATGCTCGGCCAGATGTCTGTATTATGCATTTTGCTTTCCGTTGGTTTCCCTACGATGTTTCCTTTCAGCTATGAGCAAATATTTATAGCGCAAATAGAATGAAATATCTATTGATGTTTGGGTTTCCACTGCCTCGGGGTATGGAGTTTCACATCTATCCTAGGTACTCTTGATCTACTATAACAGCTGTTTATATACCCAGTAAGTAGTCGCTTGGGTACCGAGTTAGATTGAATAAACACAAAGCTTTTTCATTAGATAAGTTTTCAATGTGGTCCATAAAGATCCACAAGCGGGTCGCCTTTGTGTTATGAGCCGATCTGTTGGCTATGGTCTGGATATATTTATTGTAAAACTTTATATGTAAGTACGTTATCAGTGCTCGTCATCTTATTTATGAGTTTAATGAATTGAGGCAATCCTTATCCAATACGCTCTTTTTCGTACAAGATTTAACAAAAAAATTAATTTTTAGTTTAAGTCTTGTTAGAATTGATTATTATGTGCGGAATAAAATTTTGACTTTATTACTTATCTCACTAATAAAGATTTTGTGAGCAACCAATTGCAAGGCAAACTTAAATCTATTTTAAAGAGCTGTATTTATCTTTTATTTGTCTTCTGGCCAAAATAAGGTGTTAAGCAATCCCTTTTAAATGTATGTAAAATTTGTGTACGTATATAATGTACACACATACATACACATATTTTTGTACTGATAGAACGCTGCTTGATTAGTTTTACCTTATATTTTATGTAATATCTTTTAGGCCATTTTAACTGGTCCATACACTATTAGTTTGTCGTGAGATTTCAAACATGAAGCGAATACGTGAGAGAATAACCTTCATAACAAGCTTTTTAAAGTTTTTTCTATAGTAATTAAGAAAGCTCGAACTTATAAGTTTGAATGTCTCGACACTTTGTCATTCGAAGTGTCATTAGCGTAGTCTGTAAGTTTTTGTAAGAAATACTTTGAATCGTTTATAACTTTAGTTTTGAATATATTTTTATGAAAAACTCCGTACTAGTATAACGAGTTTGCAAAGTGGCTTTATTTGTTTCGCCTTCACACCTTGATTTATTTTTTATTGAGATAGATGTGTTGGAAAATAACGTAATCTAAACGCGTCTCTGAGTTTAGCAGAGCAATTTACAAAAATAAATCTGACATACTGATTAAATAGTTCATCATATTTTTATGTAATTTCCTTTTTACAACGCATTATAGTGTTATTTATACTTAAACATAACTAGGATCTCCTATTTACTCACGTGTCATACGGATCACAGGTTTTATATTTAAAATTATTTAAACAATCATGATATAGAAACTCCTCTCTGTTGCATACATTACATGTTACAGGAAATATTCTGGAAACAGATGACGTACGTGTTTTTAAGCTTACAGAACATTTTAATGCTCTGATAAACATTACTCTGGTCACACAATAAGCGAACACAACAAAAAAGGTAATTGTACAAGGATAACTTTCGTACGTGGGAAAACATTCAATAAATATCAAATAGAATTGCGTTTAATTTAATTAACTATCTTTACATCATAAGTAATACAGAATTAGGGAGAAAGAAACCATTGAGTCTCTCTAATCACAATAGAATTATTCTAGCAAATTACTATTTGTCTCTCGTGAGATCGTCGTTTACTCTCTGATAGAAATAGGCAGGTATAATAAAATATTGTATAGGTATCATTATACATTGTATCTGCCTGACGAACAGATTCTTAATTTCTTTAAGCTTCTCTACTTTACCAATAATTATTTACTCTCATAATACTATTTTTTTTCAGTAATATACACACGTTGGTACGGACACGTTCGATACGTCGAGTCTTCAAGGCATGGTACACACCTTCGTACTAGCTAGAGGTCGACCAAATTTTATCGAAATTGTATGTGTGTACCTACACTTTTTATAAAATCCATAATGAAATATTTGCTTCCATGGTTATCATTCTTGTATGTAGAATTTGCAATGCGATTTCGCTTACGTTAATTTGAACTGGCTCATCATAAAAAATTAATTACCTGAATAATTCACAAACGGTCAAAATATTTTTAGCTTGCGTTAGCTAACACAATTTATACGTACATATAATTTTTATAAATACATTTCATTACCCGGTCCGGGTAATGAAATGTATTTATAGCGAACATATATGTTCGTAGCCCAAAAGAACTAACCGGGGTTTGATTCCGGGGTTCGATTCCTTTACTTGTCTTTATCCGGATTAGATAGTTGTAACAAAGTATATGTAGATGGATATCATCTACAACTAAAGTTGTTTCATTAAACTGGAGCCCTTCAAAACCGCCGCCGAACTTGAATTAACCTTTAAAACATAATTCCAAACAAACAAATTAAACAAACAAACTCAGCTTAATATTAATCAAGATATCATCACAATTGTTAACAAACATTCATTAAAAAATATTCACGCAAAAACATTGTCGCTCTTCGCTTAAAATTCGTCTTGATACAAAAGCGGTGTAGGCTCTTTGTTGAGGACATCAATTGTTGTTTTAAAACAAGGCGGATTCCATTTCTCTTCCTTAGTTTAATATTGAATGTGTATAATATAACTCAATCAGTGTTGGCTCAATTTTTAATTTTTGAGACATGACTATATATCAATTGATTTTTATGTGGAGTTACTCTTATGAACAATTCTCATTTATGAGAAAGTTTAAGTAGTAAGAGGAGGTAAGTACACTGTTCACACTCAGGATACATTCGTTCGTCGTTCTTTCTCACCGAGAAACATACGCGACTCAGGTGTTTTCGACGATGTGCGACAAGATTCACGATAAAGGTGGCTATCGATTCGACATACGTCAGTCGTAGAAGGCTGATCATTTTGAGTGTAGAAGAAGCTATTTCAGGCTAAGACCAGGAACGCACTGTAATTATAGTTTTAAGCTACCATAAGCTATAATTTTATTTACTCTTTAGCAAGTATCCACTGCGTTCCTTTGTTAATCGTACGATTCCATTCTCCAGCTCTAGCATGATGATTCTGTTTGATATTTTTTTCAGGATTCTGTTTTCTAATGTACGTGTGATGCGGGTTCGACCAGTTTTTTTAAAACATTTTCTTTATAGTACTGAATGATAGTCTTTAGATATTTTGTAAATTGATTTGCCAGCCGATGTGGGGTTTGTTGGGTCGAACCCCACAAAGTCGCTTTCGAGGCTCTTTGGGTTTGCCACGACCCATTGCTATTTGAAGTAATGGAAAACAACTGAATTTTCAGAATTTCTATGTCTCACTTGATAAACGATACAGAATTACTTTTACAAATTGAAATTATACAATGAAGGAATAATCTTATTTAATTTATAATAAGTAATAATAATACTTTTATTAACAACAAAGACTTACACCATACAATAGCATACATGTGATACCTAACTGAGAAGCCAGGGTCTCAGTTCGGTATCACCTGTGTTTGAGAAGCCAGTTCTTACCTTGATATATCCGATTTCTATACAGACGGTTAAAAAATAGTAACAGAAAAGTTATAAAAAAAACGTAAATAACGTAAAGAATAAAATTAATTAATTAAAAATATTATTAAATGTCTTTTGCAATGATTAACGAACGAGACAATTTTTTTTTAAACTTCTTCGAACTTAAAACTGGATACATTTAACTTTAAAAAGCTAAAATTGTTTATTGGTTCATAGTTGAAAAATCGCATAACGTGACATATAATAGTAGCTTAATATTTTACAAACAACAATAATGAAGAAAAAATCTCACAGACAAAATTTAACACTAGACGAACTATTTTGCATCGGGGCTCGTATTGACTTTAAGGAAACGTATAATAAATTTTCAATAGTGCACCACTAACCGTGTGATTTATGGCTGTGTAAATGAAAACTAAATACCAAAACATTTTGTGCAAAAGCCTGACAACTATTGGAATGAAGTAGAACATTTGTATTGTAGTCCAATAATGTTTAAAATATACTTCCATCGTTCGATTGTCAATTATTGTAAAGCGTGAAATCTTTTATGTTAAAATATTTTTTGTATTTACAATTTAATTAATTAAAACGCGATTTATATTGGTACTATTAATTCTAACGTTTTGGATGTTTTTCAGTAACCATGGTGACGACCGTGTTTTGTTTAAATTGTGATACCAAAAGACGATATAATGTGCACCAGTCTTTTAACTGGATTTCTTGAAGTTCGCTTTAGATTATATAAGAAAGCTAGCTCTATAAAATACTATTCACAATAAACATTGCTTCGCCAAGGATCGAACCCATTTTCACTTCTATTTACTTTTAATTCAAAGTAATAAAGGCTGTGGAAAGCTCATAGTGCAGAATATGTAACAGTTTAGGTGGATTTAATTAGAGCAATATGTCTTTAGGCTGTTTCCGTAATATCATGTTGGCTGCCGAGTTATGGTCTTCATTATGTTAACGTAACTCCGCCCGTTTAATAACGGTCGGAAACAATCAACTATATCGAAAAATATCGGTTTTCCCACATAGCTAATGTGGGATTTTTATAGGCAGAATGATACCCAACTTTCAGTAGTCATACGTAAATTGACTTTGGAATAGCGAAGAGACAAGATGCGCGTGTATTAAATCTATAAAATATAACTATAGATAGATTATTTATAGAAGTTCTTGAAAAGCGAACGCAGTTGAAATGGACTGGAGATAGCAATGGAAGTTGCTTAACAACGTACCCTGGACTTGCCCCCGTTGGTTTATCATCAGTTGTTACACGCGACGCAAAACTTATTTTCTCCTGAAAAATTACCATCCGCGTACATTTAAAGTGTGCGTAATCGATGATTTACAGTTTAGTGTTTACATAGATAAACGAATGTTACCACCGTTTATTGTATTTTGAGAATTTAATATTAATCTATTTTCTTCCCAATTATTATTGTTTATTATTTTGACAGATAAATTCTATGTATTTTCTTCCCAATTATTATTGTTATATTATTTTGACAGTTAAATTCTATGTACTAACATGATTAAAAACTTGAATTTTAATAATCACCACCGATTTATTGTATGTATTGAGAATTTAATATTAAAATTACATACTTTTTATTTCAATTACAAATCAATTAATGTTCTTTATTAGAATGTAAGACTATCACTGCACAGTTATTTTTAATCATACTGGCGACGACCTCTATATTAAGATCTCGAAAGTCGCCATTACGACAATACTAAGGATTGAAGATTCCCTCGAGCAAAAGTAAAGTTGAATATTTTATTTAATTTTTAGTATATATTAATATACAAGTTGTAGGACAAATTGTGAAAAATGTTTTACTAGCTTAGATTTCTAAGAACGGAAAGGGAATTCTTAAAGAACAAAGGTCTTTGTAATTCGGCCTGCGTCAAATTAGGATAATAAATTTTCGTAATTCTATATCAAAAACCCAAATAGGCTAGGTACGTAATAAAACGTTGCCTGGAGGAGAGTGCTAATTAAGTTGTTGCTTGATTTAGTCCAATTGTTTTTATATACCAAGAAGCATTATATATCTAGAAATATAGAAAGTTAGCTAAATACAACATCCTGTACTGCCAATATTATAAAATAAGAAATGTGTTATTTTATTTTATTGACAAACAAATACAGTAGGTTTCAGTTTGTACTTTTTATTATTCCTATTATGTGCCTAACGTGAAAATATTATAAAATACATTCTAACGCTTAAAAATACTTGATAGTGTTAATCTGGTTGGTGTATTGTTCATGGTGACAGTGTTCGTAAAATATTTGATAGTATTTATAACATTTTTTCGCTTTGCTATATTGCTGTCGATTATAATACAGAAAAATATGAAACAGGCACGTCCACCGCCTGAACTCATTATTCAAGTGGCTCCGAGTGCAAGGCGGAACAATCAAGGATTTCTTAAAAATTTAACAAGAAATCCTAATTTATCCAGTCAGATACATAAATGCCAGGGAAAACAATATCATTTGTGTGATAACCATTAATTTGTTACCTAACGTTACAATGTACCGATGCAAATGTTACCATTACATGCAGGCATAGGCATACATCGCATACATCAATATATAACAACTTTGTATCTGCTATTTCAAACAATAAAAGCAGGTTTAACAGATACTGCACGACGAAAAAGTGAACCGCGGCTAGTGCTAAGTATTTAATTGCAAATATATGAAATGTCAAAGTCTAATATATATTTGCAATTCGCGTAACCGTAAAAGGTTATATGAGAGAAACGAGTTCTGATAATGATATCAGTCATGAATAAAGAAAGTTTTCGTCATTTGAATTGATAGATTTTACCTTATTATGGATGGTCTGATGTACAATGATAACAAAGCTTAGTCATGCATTTTGCTAAGCTCATTGAAATCAGGCCTTAAATATTTTTAAACCGTATTAATCGTTAATTGAAATTAAGCTTGAAATAATTAAAATATGAAACCTATGTTAACTTTGTGGAATTTTATAACTTACATCAAACATTTGAATTGTTTAGCTGATTTAATTTGTCAAATATTCGGTCATTTTTGTTTGTTTGTTATAACAATGTTAATATTATAAAAAAGTAATGAAAAGGTACATTACATTATATAACGCTAGGTCTCGGAATGAATGTAATGACGAAATAATTGTATATTTATATATTAAAGTATGTTCGTAGCAAAAGTTTTCCAGCAGTCTTCAATTCTAAAGATTATTTTTCATTTAAGCAAGTGTTATCGCAGTCTGAAACGTGCCTATAAATGGGCTTCCCCGCTTATTTATATTGTATTTCATATTGAAAGCAGTCGGGTAGATTATATGTTGAAGTTTTGTTTGATATTTCAAAATAATACACAACACATTCTCACACATTTCAATGCCAAAACTTTTTAATTAGAGAAATTGCTCACATTTAGGAGGAAAATTGTGTTTTTCACCGAAAGTTTGAACGTTATCGCGATTCCAAACACGGGTGTATGCCAAAGAAAGCCTAAATTGTACTCCCACGAAGCCGATTACAGACATTCTTATATAACATTAATTTGTGGACTCCTTAGATGAGTGTGAAATGTTTTATTGTTAGTTGAAATAAACATTCTAATTTTGTTAGTGGATTTCCACAAGAAAAATCAAAATAATAAACTGAAATGAACAATGAAAGTAGATTTGAAATTAATAAAAAATCAAAGATAACCATTGGATATAACACAGGAACCTTTTCACACGCGGTCCGCCATAAAATAAGCTAAAAATAGTTTGCTTTCGGTTAAATTGGTTAGCTATTTATAGAAAAACACTTTGTTAACGGATTAAGTTATGTATTTTTACAAAATTTAAGTATATTACATTATTTTAAAATTTTCCGACGTTTCACGCGCTTTACGGTAGACCACACAAACAAAGTGTTTTTCTTTAAATGAGTAATAGTTATGTTAATAAAAGACAATATTATATAGCTATTTATAGAGTATGTTATACTTTACAAACTTCATTCTTAATTTAAATAATAATGCTGTAATTGTTTGCTCAAAATAAATTAAGGAAATAAATTCCATTGTTCAGAAGACTGCACACAGATAACAACATTTGCACTTCTTTGTTGTCGCTATGACGTACTTGTACAAAAGCGTTCTAAACTGTATTATGGTCAGACTTAAATTTGTCTAAAAATTTTAAGAATTAATTTTCTAAATTATTTACATTTTCTTTGTACATAATTTTCTTTCTTTCCTTAAAGAGCCCCTGCGTTAAAAAAACACACATATAGTATAGGTATCCTCGTATATCGTCTATGTAATCGTCTTCATATGCACTATGAAATGTGCATTTGAAATTAATTATCAATTTTTATTGTAGTTATGGTTCACTATTTTAGATATAATGGCTTACATATAAGATATATAGATGTATACTGTGGCGGGTCTTTTTGTTGTTATACTATTAAAGTATTTACTTCAATCATTAACTATTATTATATACTCAAAAGATTTATTTCAAACTAAAGTTCTGTTTAATATGGTTTTTAAGCCATTTTACATTAAACTTCGTAATGCTTGGATACCTACTACAAACATCTTTTGTTCACGGTTTATAAAATACGGGTCTGATAATTTTTGATGAGTTATGAAAAATATATATTAAAACATTATCATCTCAAGTAACTGATACTGCCACCTATTGTTAATTACAGCCAAAGGAACGACCAAGTTGTCGGTCTTTAATTTTTTTGGCAAACACAGAGTAAAGATTTACGTCTACTTTATAAGTTGGAAATAATATGATTATAAGATGACTCATATAAAATATATTTATTTCCAGAACAATGCTATCAAATACACTTCGAATCGAGAGCTCTTCTCATTGTACCACGCCGTCTGACCGCAATGGCCCTCAGCTGGTACCCGTTAAAGTTGGCTGCTTACATATCAATTTGGCTACAGAGTGAGTATAATCAAACTGCATATTGTATGAACGTCTTCCCCCGCTGTGTTTAAGTTTAAATAGTATTGAAATACACATACACTAGTAAAACATTTATTTGTAACATTCCTGAGGCTAAAAATAATCCAACCTACATTTTGAATCGCAAACACCTGTAAAACAATTTAGCATTTGTAGACCGCTCGTAGGCGTGCTACGGTGCCTCGTCTACGATAATCGGTGACGTAGAAACTACGCATGGTTAGATGAGTAGAGACGTTAAAAGCTACAATAATAGCTAAGTGTTAAGAAAAAATATGAAATATTAAAAATTACCTCAGACTCTTAGCAATGAAGACTATTTTCCTATGATTTTGTCTCACATTTTACGTACAATTGCAAATAATAATTGCAATTGGTGGACCCAGCGTACGAATTGGTGACCTCAGAGGTTAGTATCCTGATCACCTTCGTCCTGTCAATCCTGTTACTTGCCTGAGCAGACAACGTAGATACAGATTATATAACTATAACTCTTGCATACAATGAATTAAAATATTTTATTGTATGATGTATTGTAGGTTGTAGTGCTATAACTATTATACAATAATTAAAATATTGTATTGTAGGAGGGGACGGAAAATATTCCTACTACAGATGTTGGTGCTATGTTTTGTACCTCACGCAGCCCTTGTGTTTCAAAACTGTACAGTTATGGCCCATCTGTCACACACTATGGATGCATCATTATACCTTGACCACAAGGTATGTTTTAAAATCATATATTGTGTAGGATTAGTTTAGTGAATTATATTATTGACGACCCAATCGCGCAAACAGAAGGTCCCGGGTTATATTTCCGGTACATTAAACATTTCTGAGTAGATTTTTAGTTGTTCGCTGCGATCTGGATTTATTAGATGTGAATACAATATGGATTCTTCACGAGCTTTAAATAGATTACTTTGGGGAGGGGGGGAAATTTGTCCTAATATATTAATTTATTTCTGTTTACGCTTGAACTAAGCTGTGTAGATATTTCAGGATAGCCACTTATCGTATGTATAATTAAATATTCATACAATTAAATAACTATATAAGGTACATTCATTTGAAAGAAAAATTCATTTTACCACCATGAAATTTCCGTCCTATAAAATTGTAATTAATTGAGTCCTTTACACATATCCTTATTAAAAACATTTTAATGTACTTTAAATAAGTAAAGTTATAGATGGAAATATGTGGTAATGGAAAACTTTTTATATATGTGTTTTATATATTAAATGTGTAACTTTTTTATTGCAAATGATTAGAAATACTATAATTTTCGTAAAGTTTCGTTACAGGTGGCAGCGATTGTGTTACATTGTGAGTCTGTGTTAGCGATCCAAGATGAACGTATTGCCGTCACCAAGTACTTGGTAAAAGGGGTGAATGAACAGACTTCAAATCGGTGAGAATTCCTATTTAAAGACGACGTATAAGTATTGTCCAATATTTAAGCGTCTCTTTCACCTCTACGGAATTTGTAGTACTCACGTTTCTCTGAGTCATTAAATAAACGATGGATAGACGAAGGTCTTCGAAAGATTATAGGCCAGTAGTTGAATTGGATAAAGTAAATTGATGCGGAAACTGTTTAAGTAGTCTAATTTTGATTTAAAGATGTTTAGTATTTTAAATATTGTTAAAATTAGAGAATTTTTATTACAGTTTTACTATCATAGTGGTTAGCCTTGATGAACAAGCTACCAAAACGACACTTGTACGTGTAATATGAAACTATCTCATCAATCACTTATATCAAACGTAAAAGCGTTTTCCTCAGAGCTTTTAGAAATGCATGTGCTCTGTTCCACGCTCAAACGTGGCATGTTGTTTGCTGCGTTTTAACAGTCATTCTATTAAATTTGGCTTCATTTTCCTGTACAATAAAAATTTAAATGTACACAATTGCTTGAGTGTTGCAAACAATTAGCATTAAGTAATTACTGCAGATTTTAATAAAAATAAGAATTAATAAAACTCATTTACATAAAACAATACAAAAGACATCGTATTGGTTTTATTACTCATTTTATAGTTCTATTAAAATTCAATTGTGTAACTTGTATTGTAGTGTTATTTTGCAACAGATGTGACGTATATATAAGGGTTATTAATTTGACGTTACTTAGAATTAATTGACGCTTATAATATGTAAAGTACAACACAGGGTTAATATAGATATTACAGAAACGTCACTACTTAAGTAACCTTTTTTTAGATGACTTTTACGTATTTACAGCTTGTCCGCCAAATTATAAGTTGAACGAACGACTTTTATAGAACCTTAAGCGGGATTTTAGACATATTGATCCATTTTTAATACGTATCAACGCCGCTTAATGTCGTCTTTTTACGTCTTTCCGTTTTCAATAGTGAAATTTTTATTTTTACATTTATAGACAAGCATTCGATTTAGTTATTTAGTGTCCTTACTGTTCGTATATAACTTATTGAATAATAAATATAAGTCTACGTGTTTAGAATTTCAAGACTGTTGGTTGACAAAAAAAGTTTTGAACAATGAATGAAAATGATAGAAAGGTCCGTCCCAAAACAAATGCAAAAAGAAAAGAACGTATTATTGGAACAAACCGCCTACGCCTTTAATAATATGCGTTATATTATAACATATTTCGTATGTATTATTGTTTTTTCTTATCAAAATTCGAACGAAGTCAACTTGCAGTATTCATTCATAATACCTTCTTATTTAAGTTCGATAATGCGGTTTGTATTGTCTCAGAATAGAGAAGCGTAGCCAATTTTGTTATTTCTAAAAGAATATAGCAAACAAACTGTATCTTTTCTATTGATGGTTTGAAATCAAGGGTAAATGTAAAATGTATGAAAACATAATGTTTGCTTTACCAATGTCTGCCATAGACAACTGACGTTAAGCAAGTGAAGCAAAAATAAATGTTCCAGATAATATCACGAGGGGAAACTTTGTCGCACAAACAAATAAAATAATAATAAATTTTATTTCGGACCATATATCCAGATAGTTGTAAAATAAATAATAATTGAGATGGGTTGGTTACAAAGGTGTGTTTCCAAAACTATTTCATACATGTAGTCTTATAGTCGCAGATATGAGCTTTTTGTAGATAGTAACATTGCTTCCCTTCAGAAAGTACTGCTCAAGTAGACTTGATCAAATCACTAATCAGGTTTAAGAATCGCACACTGAGATTCAATCAAGAAATATAATTAAATAGTATTTAAGATTTCATTTTTATCATCCGTTTAATAATGTCTCAATTATAGTAGATAGTATTTATTTAAAGGTGATAAAAATAAACTAAATTTGTCTGGAAGAAATACCCTAATACCGAATATCGCCATCATTATTGAATTTTTACCTAGTGGCTACCCCCGGGCGAGGTTTTCCCCGGGCCGGTGGAATATCTAGCTAAATTAAAACAACAACATTTTAAATATTTATTAACAAAATTACAATAAGTACTTATTTGCTATTTACATTTTTAAGATCATTATTGGATTTGGAATTAAAACCTTAGGTTTAATAGATTGTAACTATATCCTAATAATTATATCATAGACTAATTCTGGATATCACTGCAATGAGTTTACTGATATTTTCTGTGATGACCACACCAGTAAAACGTACAGGTTTATAATAATATTATATATATATATGATATATTTGCTGGTTTAAATCAACCTGAGCACGTACTTCCGCTTTGTAAAATATTTAGCAACAGTAGTTTCAGCAAACCTAATATATTTTAATTTTCAAAAGTGCATTGTATTCTGTTACTAGATATAATTTAACAAATATAAATAAAAAAGGATTAACAATACTCGCATGTATGGATAAACTCCGATAAAAATTGCTTAGCATTAGATAATTTTTAACTCTGAAAAGTACTTGAAAAAATGACTGATGTCAAAAAGTCCGGTAAACAAACAAAGAGGTTTTATTTCAATGTAGATATAGTAACACTAATAGATATATTAGTATAAATCAGTTTGAGAACAGTAACTATAAACATTATACATACTTTATATTTCTTTTAGGATACATTTGGAGCGCGTATTTTCAATAACCGACGAGAAATTACTACACATACAAGACACACTACCGGAGAGGCTGAAAATGATGCTATAGTAAGTGATTACGGAATAATTCAATGTAAAAGTTGTTACCAATAATCGATATTAAAATAAAACTTGCGACATCGATAAATCGATTACTACCCTGGACCAGTTCATAGTGTATTTTGGTGACGCGAGATTCACACATTTAAAATACTACATATGTTAAAGTACGAATGATGACGACAATATTATTTCGGCCAATGTTTCGGTTAGTTATCAGCATTACCTTGTGTGTTAATGCAATTATCTCTGTTGTGTTTAGAACACCGTAATTTATTTAAATTAGCTCTCGTATATAATAAAAAAGTGTGGCTTGTGCTACCATACTTGTAGTTAGATGGAGATATGATATTTGACTTGACTGTGATATCACATTGATATTCAATTAGTTAAAATTGCTAGTTCGATCAAAAGATTCTAGTATATAAAACAATAATATTTAGGAAAATATATAGGCAGGGAGTTCACCATTTTAAAATATTATCGCTTCCTTGTTTTTATAAACAAAAAGTACATTAAAACACATAGTTCACAGTCGGCTGACAAAATGATTAAATTTATATCAATAAGGCTTGTCAATAAGTCATTTCACACAAATGGAAATATGAAATTCGCATTTGATCCATTATAATGGCCATTAATTTTATGCTTACCAGTTCGGGCTTTGATGTTTACAATTTTTCCTACAATGGATTCATTGAAAAAATATAATTATTAGTATATGAAGCAACCAACGTTGATGTTAAAGTTTAAGTTAAGTAGACATTTAAATCAGTTCACTATTTATCCAATCGACGACCCAATGGGCCCACAGGTCACATATATGTAATGAGCAAAACAGTTGGCTGTGGTCTGGCTGACGGACTGGAAAGTATATATATATATATATATATACATGACGGACTGGTGAGGCCTCTGGCATTGCGAGTGTCCATGGGCGGCGGTGTCACTTAACATCAGATGAACCTCCAGCCGTACTTGGGCTTTATTTTACAAAAAAATATGTTTAGCAGTTGGTTTTAGTACCTATACGTTCTTATTAGATTACCTTGGGTCCCAATTTTATAAATTGGGAGTTGAAACAATTAAATCGGTCATAAATTGATCAGGTATAAATAATAATAAGATTATATGCAAAGAAAATGGGACAATTATATATTTATCAGTTATTTTAGCACCTACAAGTTATTTTTAGCATACCTTGGGTTTAAGCGTCCGTGTAAATTGGTCAGATATTGATTAAATAATAATACGATTATATGCAAAGGAACATATCAGCAAATTACAAAGAAACCGCACTGTGTTAGTTGAATTATGTAAATTAACACGTTTTTTTTAAATTTCTAAATTAAACACACACATTACAAAAGCATCTTTCACAAATCTAACTGTGTGTGTGTGTGTATGTAACATTATTTTAACCATATAAAGTTTAAGAATTTAATTTTGTTACAGTTTACGCAACTTAATTGGTTTTTAAAATCAATTAAAAACACTCAGGTTTTTAAATTGTACATCTATTTCCGACCCTCAATTACATACAACATATATTAATGGCTCGTGGAGTAAAAAAACATGACACCAAAACCTTTATAAAAGGCCTAACATCATTTTAATGCTGTTTTGCTATCGACTACCAATTTTATGCAAAATTTAATCATTTTATTTCTCACGGACCCTTGATCTAATCTATGAATAGCCTCGATAAATTGATTATCCAATAAAAAATATATTTTTTCTCGTTGTTGTACGCGAAATTTAATAGTGTCATGATCATGTGTGTATAGTAAATGTGATGTAATGAATTTGGCTAAGATGACTAAATATGTGTAAAGAATGGTGTGAATGATGTTAAAAGGTGTGATCTAAAAACCTTAAAACCAAACGGATCCCAGAGCCCTACAGTTGTAACTCTAACCCATAAGTAGGGAATTTATAAAAATATAGATCCGGGTCAGCATCAAGAGACCTAAACTAACAGACCGAGCAATACGAACATGACCAGGTTCAAAGTATATAGGATTTGAAAGAATACTTTCCCACTTTGAGACGATAAGATAAATAAACCTGCCAAAGAAAGACTCAAATATCATATATTATACAATAATATTCTTTCAGCAGTAATAGATAAAAGTTAAGTTATCTATTGAGACCAATCGCATCGGCATCAGTGATAGAGAAATGCGCAATGACATCTGAACAGCGTTCTACGTTTATAATATTAATATACAACTTGCTTTATTAGTACAATGCAATCAGGTTGAAAATGGACTTCATGTCTTTTATACTGTTAAAGGGAAAAATTTATATTAAAAATACTTTTAACCTACAACTTTTCGCAATAAGAAGATAAATAATATTTTCTTTCATTTACCTAATCTAGATTTGTAGAGAAATGTAATTTAACACGAGAAAGCTTTTAACAAAGACCTATGTGTATTCTAGTAAGAAGATTAAAGCACTAAAAAGTTCACTTGAAGCTTTCTCTGTAAACTTTTCTTGTGAAAGGTCTATAGAAACTTATCTTCACACTATACAAATTATTTAAAAATATTTAAATATTTAATTATACTATTATTGTTTTTCTATTATATTTTTTTAATCATCTTTGATGTGACGAGCACACCATAATTTTGTTACTCTTGCTAATTAGCCAGCTTATATAAAAAAAAACCATTTTCTAACAAACAAATTTCACTCAATTATTTTATATTGAAAATAAAATATAGTGGTTGAGATTTATATTATAACTGACGACCCAGTGGGTAAAATGGACATATGCCAGTTTAACGAACAGAAAGGCCTGTTCGATTTCCGGTACGGATATAATTGTATAAGCTTTGGTATACATTTCTGCCTTAGTGCAAATGAAAACGTGATATGTATTCCGGTTTTATTATATTATTAATATTATTTCCAATCTATCAAAGCTTAGTCTAAAGCCTTAAGACCGCGGGTAATCTGAATGACAGAAGTGCTTGGGACTAAATTGTTCCTGTTCTAAAAATTATAAGTTGTAAACATGATCAAAAAAAGACAAACCCGACTGAGTTTCTTGCTTGTTCTTCTCAGACTCTGGCGCGTTCGTGAACAAGCCTGTAAATTTTGTTTTAAGTGACGTGCAAATGTGATCATGTAACGATCCTATTTGAATAAATGATTTTGACTTTGAGTTTAGTATTTATATGAGGCCAATTTAATTTTATTTGGACTCTCGTCGTAACAAACATCAGGAATTGAAGAAACTATGATTTCTTTCAACTCCGTTTGTAATGCAAATATTAAATATATAGTGAAAAATTTTGTACGAGTATTTTTAAAGCAGTGCAATGGGGATTTAATTATGAGCCGAGCTGATTTCGTTTGCATAAAATTCATTAAAACTTAGCCTGTCTATATCACGTATGGAAGTTTATCTCAATAAACGAAAATTTATTGAAACGTCCAAATTTGTATAGTTTACGTTTGGTGGATAATTTTTCGATTTTTCGAAAAAAAAAAGTACTAAAAAGATAAATCCCTATTACTGAGACATCGCTGTACGTCTATCTGTTCGTCTGTCACCAGACTACCATGAACTGTTATAATTAAGCAGTTGAAACAACAATACAAACATATTTGTTAATGTATAACTAAGTACCGGATAAATAAATATTCAAATTCATACAACAAACACAGTTTTTCCTAAAATAATGGTAGGGAGACCTATAGAAATCGTTCTGAATTCGCTTTCACTTTAGAGAATAACCACTCAGGGCACACTTTCATCCCGTCCTAACATAAGCTTTAGATCTGCTTAGAAATATATCTGTATTACCTTTCATCATTTTGACTGAAAGATTACAAGATCTATGGCAACCGCAAAGACGCTGCAGATATGTAGCCATATAGAGCCTCGTAGCTAAATTAAAAAAGCAACGCGTATATTTTTTATTAGGTATTTAAATGGAATGTCAATGAAAATTTTTTATAAATCAAGCGAACCCTGGACGCGGTTAAATGGTGGAAAAATATCGTGATAACGTTATATCTAATGTTTAATATGTTTAATTATTAACATGCAGCACTTATCGAGAAGAAGTGATGTCAATAGGGTAAGTTGGTTGAATTTATGGCTTCTAACGTCCGTACGCAGTTTTAATTTTCAGACATTGTTGCAACGAATAAAAATAGATTTTCCATTTTTTATTGAAAAACCCTAAAGTTAAACCCTAATTTTTCACTAGAGATAAAAAAGGATTTTTATGATTAAGTGTTTATAAATTAAACATAATAAAGAGATAATATATTAGTTCATACGCGTAGAATCGTTACTTTGCGGAAGTCGACAGTATACAATTCTATTTGAATATATACAAATTCCGCGAATGAAACCTTCCGACACCGAAACATCGTGAGTCGTAGTCCCTACGAACAGCGTTCATTAAGTTTCTTCACTCAATGAACGTTTTTTCGCGGAATATTGCTAATAAATTGGTGTAATAGAATCGTATATGATTGCAGCTTCTTTAGCTTGAACCACAATTATAGCGCAGATTTATATCTCAATCTTTTCATTTATCAAGTTATTAATTTATAATATATATTTGTGAAATTCTCCGTTTGTTTAAGATTTTTATCTAAAGAAGAACATTTTGTTAACGGATTAAGTTATGTATTTTACAAAATTTAAGTATATTACATTATTTTAAATTTTTTCCGATGTTTCGCGTGCTTTACAGTGTGCGTGGTCACGGTAGACTGAAGACAAAAGGTGTTAATTGTCAATTTATTTTGACAATTAACCGTCAACAAAGTGTTTTTCTTTAAATGCGTAATAGTTATGTTAATAAAAGACAATATTAAGTTTTTATCTATCGGTTTCTCTGAAGAATATCGTTTATAAGCATTCAGCCTTAATGTTTTTTATGAGAAATTTATTCATACAAAATTAATTCTTGCAGGAATTCAAAACGCACAGACGGTCTAAGCAGAGCGTCTATTTACGATCAAATCAACTCAGTTCTTCTCTTGTACATAATGAAGAGTGTCAAGGCTACGTCGTCTAACCTTTGGAGGTAGGTGAATTTGAACCTTTTTTCATTCGAATAAGGTTGATTTTAATAATTAAAGGTGTCATTGAATGCTAACGTTCATTGCGCTATGAGTTTTCTTCGAATTGTTAACTCTAAGCTTAAATTTAATAATAGCAATGTTTTGATAGTTTTGTATTGTGATAACTAGATGAGTTATGAAAGAAATTTAGTAAATTTGAAACGTTGTTTTTAACTTTTTTCATTACTCGCGAATGTTCAAGAGTCTGTTTGGAAAGTAAATAGGAATTGGTGTGCATTGTAACTTGGTTAAGTGTATTTAATTTGTAGTATAATTTCGTTTTAAGTGATTGGTGTAGTAGGAAACTAGCTCTATATATATTCTAATACATATTTATAGACTTTCCTCGATATGAACTCTCCAGGACAAAAGAAAAAATATCTCAATCCTCACTAGTTATTCCTGAAATTATACTTTACAATATTGGTATAGATATACCGTAGTTGCTGAAAATATAGAATCATGTCAAATAATTAACTTATACCTTATGATGAGCAATAGACCCAACGTGACAAAGCTCGATTCGATTATAACTGGTGTAAGCTTCACATTCATTCAAATCTCGAAGCTTAATTGAATATAGGGAACAAAACAAAACCATTCTTTCGTTTTTGTTCTTTAACAGTGCGTTCAAACAAAATCTATTCCATTGAAGATTTTCTTCTATAAACGATGATGTTTGCCGTGTTACGAGACTTTCACATGCACATATTAGCTTTTCCATTTCCCAGCTATGCTATATCTGTAGACGTCCCGTCTGTCCTATTACCTGAAGGCTTAGTTGTTATGCAGCGGATCAAGTTAATAAGCACATAGCAAACTATGCGTACAAATTCCCGATAGTCTTTATTATCTATGCTATAGTATTATAAATGGTTTGTTTGCATAAATGTGCTAATCTAGGCATACTGGTACCATAAAAGACATTTGTGTATTGGATAGTCAATTTATCGAGAAAGGCTTTAGATTTCATTAGTATTAGCGAAGGCAAAATGAAAATTGTTTTGGAAACAGGGAAAATTGTTTCTTTTGCGCGTTACAATGTGCCCGAGTATTTTAAATAACACGAGTGGGAACGCTTGGAACAGCTTTTTAAGTAATATTTTTTTGTTATTTTAGATTCTAATTAGAATATATATAAGGGACTTATGTATGGTTCTTTTTATTTTATAAATATATATTATAATATGTATGTATAGATATACATATATATCGCTGCCAAAATCTGTTTATATAATGTATTTATCTCAACGTTTACTGACACCATACACCAACTTTTGTATTTATTACGCGAGCAATGTCCATTGTCATGGTTCGTAAAACATTAATATAAAAATTTGATTGTAAGAAGTAAAGGATGATTTGGGTCATTTCGTAATCCCGACGTATTCAGTTTTCGTACTTATCTGTGAATCTCAAATTAACTTACTGTGTTTTTAAAGTGCACCGTATTTTAGCGAACAATAGGGATATCATTTTAAATTCTTATGAAAAGCTTTACAAGCATTCGTCGAGGAATTACGATAGCTTTCTCTAAACTACAGAGAGGACGGCAACGATCCTCTGCCATTCGAACCACTAGAAATCTCTAGAGGCTAATTTCGATTACTTAAATATACTTAACGGTCAGTGCACTTTGTTAGTGCGATTCAGGGAATGACTTCATCGGACTGTTGCACCTCATTATCGGATGTCTCTACATTCTTGACAAAGTGACTCTGTGGGCGGCTGTCGTTTTATTCAGATAAGGTGATACTTCAACAGATACAGATATGACACTAGAATGAAAATAAATTTGTAAATTTAATAGTTTATTGACAGAAAAAGTTCTTTGAGTTAGTGAATGTCTTATCTTTAATATATTTCAGTAGTAGACAATAGGCTATCGCTAACACATACAGATGAATAGTATGTGCTTACCAATCTTGTGCTTATTTACTTTTCGCCACATTAGAGAGGTATTTCCGAACAAATACGACTTAGGAACCCTCAAGAAAAGAGCGTATAAGCATCTTAAAGGCCGGGAACGCACTAGTGAGGCGTCTGGCATTGCGAGTGTCCATGGGCAGTAGTATCACTTTACATCAATTGAGCCTCCTGCCCGTTTGTCCCCTATTTTATATAAAAAAAACATTAAGTCTGGCGCACATTGGCCTATATGTATGTACATGTAATATAAGTGTAAATTACTTGAGAAAGATAAAAGATTCTTCCCAAGATTGGTATGAGAAGCAATTGAAATCAAAAAATACCCTAATTTCAATAGAGAAGACGGCTTAAAATTATCAAACACCTGGGATCCAATAATATTTAAAGTAAAATCTCATGAAAAACAATCCGGAAAAATAAAGGACACCGTAAGGCAGTTTTGTAAAAATTCTTCCGGTTTTAGTCGATACCAACTCCGGGGCAATAAATACAGATAACACATAACCTCTCTGCAGCTGTGACATTTATTTTGACAATCAACCCCTTTTTTCTTCAGTCTACCGTGACCACGCACGCTGTACGCGAAACGTCGAGAAAATTTTAAATAATGTAAAACATACTTAAATTTTGTAAAAATACATCGCTTAATCCGTTAATAAAGTGCTTTCTTTAATATAAGTGCATTCCAATCTCTATTACTGCCAATATTGTACACTGTACAATACATTTAAGTTGTATACATCTTGCCTTGTCGTGGCACTACTCAGGAGAGTGCTAGTGAGCTAATTTAAACCTTCAACTATCAATACTATTCAACGATAGTAATCTTTCTGCTTAATCGTATTTAAACTAATAATTTTAACTTAAATGTTAGATGCCATACGAGTTGTTAAATGGAACACGGCCGGTCTCGTTATTTCTCGTAACGTTTGTTTTTGCTAGTTTTATACATAGTAGCGGTTTAAGTATGACATATAATGGGTGACCTCAGTGCTATTTTTATTCGTGTGTATTCTTTCTTAATCCAGAGATGCTATGTTTCATTTCTAGTATAACACATTACTACTGCGCTTCTTAAAAACTCTTTTTTTATTCTTAAAAGTTAATAGCGCTGTCAAAAACTTTAGGAGTCGCATTCAACAAGGTTTTACCCAGCTTTTTTACCTATATTTGTTCCGATGTCCGGGTATATCGGGTTTCATTTTAAGCAAATACTTTTTAGGATTCGCTATTTGAGATAGAGATAAGGGGTTATCGTAGTATATTTATCCCTGGAAACGCCTAGAAATATGGGCCTGACATTTAAACTATACAATGAGTATAATATATAATTATATATTAAACATGATATGAAACATTTACTAGGAATAAAGCATTCATTGTAACTGTAGGCAATTTAAAAGTTAAGATTCTCTATGAGCAATCAAATGAGCAAAATTATTATCATTCTTGTCAAGGAATACGATATATGTATACGAGTTCTTTAAAACTATGGTGGAGCTGTTTAATTTTGGTAAAAATAAATAAGGATTAAATTTTTACTATATTCGGAATGTTTCAGGCAGTTAACAGCGTGCTACGAAATCTTGAAGTCAATGGAAGAACTATCGCTGGCGTTCCTGTACCCATTATTTCTAGATAGTTTGGAGACCAAGAACTTCTTCCTCCAGCTCCATTTAAAGCTCACCTTGGAGTACTTCGAGTCCACTAAGCAATATCTTGATTTAGAAGGCTTGGACACGCGGGTCATTGACAATCTATTGATAAGGTGAGGTGCTACGGTACTTTATCGGTCATCGTCTAATTGTTTTGACTAAAGAACTAATTAAATAAAACTTATATGATACGGCTCGAATCTTCAATGACCCTGTTCGTGCACAACTACTATTTCCAAGGCGATACGACTTGGGAGACTTGAAAAAATAAGAGCTTAGCATTCCCTTAAAGGCCGGACCACTACTGTAAGCTACCCGACATTGCAACTGTCCACCGATGGCGGTTAGCACTTCGCAAAATGACCCGCTAGCCCACTGAGACATAAAAAAAAGAATTTGTTTGAATATTTAAAGACACTATAAACCAAAAGTTTCATGATCAATTTTAGTAAAGCTTTACTCTTTAATGTATACAACTCTACAGTTACCAACATTGCTAGTTCAAAATGAATTGCACTTTCAAAGCTTAAATTGGTGACTAAGACAACATACCTCTTTTTCACAGTGAATTTGTTTTTCGAAGATCGATTTACATTCAAAATAGGATGTGCTTATTTTTTATACCGTTGGCATTATTCTAATGTAATGGGAAAATATTACTTAACTAAACAACAATTATTCGTTTCGTATACAAAATAATCCTTTTTATTGTATTTTTATTCATGTTAAGGGAAACTCAACCTCGATCGAAAACTGGCAATGATAATCTGTGCCATATATAGGAAATATTAAATCAATCGGCGTAAATAAATACATTAAAAAAACACTCATTTGTCCGGAAACTAGCTACTTAAAGTGACAGATGAAACGTCGGTGCTCAATTCACAAATTTTAAAAACTGCGGTGGTTACTCCTTCGTTATAATTCAAATTCCAACATACTATAGTTATGGTACATACATTAGAGATTGTATAGACTACCTATTGCTCCGCCGGCTATCTGAAAAATTAATATGTTCTATTTAAACATATCAGATTAATGATGTTACTTGAAATACTAGTAACAATTCTTTAAAAATAATTTCTTTACAAACATAACGGGCTGCGTATTGGTTGTTGTATAAAATACGTAAGCAATGAAAAAAATAAACAATGTTTTATACATTCCCTACACGTAGGTATTATCAAAAATATTTAGGCAAGCTATGAGAATACCACGTTATACAAATCGCTAGCTATACGATTATATATTTTCCATACGAAATTGTACTCTAAATTCGAAGCTCGATAAAACCTTTAGAAGCCTTGACTGTAAATACATTCTTCTCCAAAAAGGATTTGTTGTTAAGCTTCGAATCATGGGTTTTCTTTGTCTGTTTTTTTTAAGGTAAGGAGGTAAGCGATGTGTACTAACTGTTGTATTAACTTTTGATATATAAGAATGCTTTGGCTAAATAATAAGTGATTATGTGTGATGAAGAGAGATGAGTTTAATTAATTAAATTGTTTTATTTTATATTATTATTGCTAAAACAGCGGTAGTCTATTGGCGGTAGTCTCCAACAAAGAACATAACTCTGCGTCCAAATCCGATTAAAGGTTGAATTTTCGATATGTGCCTATACTGAAAGAAAATTGCTAAGATTTTTTTATCTTCTTTTACGCTAATTTCGTAAAACAAGAAATACACAGACATTAGACTTAGATCCAAAAATCGATGACTGTTGCTATACATATAAAATTTGTATAGTAAAAATTTCGCTTATTAATATATTTCATTTGTGACACAATATATTTCGTAAATAGTGCCTTGAGAGAACAACAGATTTTTGCCGCGGTTGACTCTAACATCTAGAAGTGTATGGTATGTTGCACAAATTAACCGCCCCATGCTTCTCAGAAATGTATTGTTAAATTAAGACGATAAAGCTAAGTAAGCTGTATAATGTTTAAACATAACACAGCAAAAATTGCTCGAAATTAACATTTTCCGATTTTTCCAGCTACAAATCAAGAGACGGCTTGAAGTTTGAGGAGGGATCAGATCTCTACTTTGTCGAGGAAACGATTAGCCACTTGGCTCAGCTAAGGTCCGTACAAGAGGATTTGTGGACTTATGTCAGGTAAAGAATTTATATAATGTCCTATGTGAAAACGTTTGCTTCTTTTATAAACTACCAAGTACCAAGACCATAATATAAGTAAGTAAGATAAGTTACCAAGACTATTCTGTTACGTTACTATTTTCACATACATTTTGATGAATGAAGAATATTGGAATGTCAATATTTTAATATAATTGTTTAAATGGTTATATTTTAAGGGCATCAGTAAACAGTGAAATGTGGTCTGCGAGACGGACGCTGTGTTTTGGAATTGCAATTCTGATTATTGTTCTGCTGGTATCACCACTGTTGATACTTTTACTACGGTATACAATTAATACTATTCAGGTAGGTACATATAGATACATTCTTTACACTAGAAAAAACGCTTAAAAAGTTGAGGTTAGAGATCTCTTATAATTCTTTAGACATACAGAGTAGTAAATTAGGTAAACCAACGTGGATGAAAGTTATATTAAAATAACATTTTTGGTAATCTATACAAATGTTAGAGATATTTTTTTTTGTATATACAAATTTCTATGTAATCGATGGAGGTATTTCCAAACCAATCAGACTTCCTCCTTCAGTAAAACAGCACACCAATTCCGACCGCTTAATGGCAGCGGTGTCAATTAACATCAAATGAGCCTCCTGTTGAAAAAGGTTAATCTTAAATTTGTATTATAACGTTATTACGTGAACTATTTTACACTATGAAAACCACTCTTACATAAACTGCAGGCGTCATACATTATGTATGATTCACTAGCGTTAATATATTAGTACGCTGCGCTATAATCCTTTATGGGCTTCGGTGTAGAATATTTCCACCCGCTTTTTACTAACTTTAACTACAAGTAGGTGATAAGCCTTTTATTCTAATTTTGAAAAGTGCTAAATTCCTTTTAATCAAACAATTGCCGATGGAGGTAAAAATCATTGGTGTACGGGTGGACTTGGAACTCGCTTATTTAAGCAGCGTTAGGGTATTTTTGATTATACTCCTAATAAATTACATAAATTAAAAATTTAAGCAATGCTATAACAAATTTTTGAAATACAGCTTGTAAAACGTTTCAGAAATTCACAGAGTCAATAGAGATAAGTACGCACAAATTAATGGCTGAAAAGCAGAAGAGTGACTTGCTGTTATCAAGGATGCTGCCACTGCCCGTATTAAGGAGGCTTCGAGCACAAAGGACAGTGCCTGCGGAATCTTTTGACGCAGTAACTATTTACTTTAGTGACATTGTTGGATTCACAAATATATCTGCCAATAGCACCCCTATGGAAGTGATTAATATGCTCAATATGCTTTATAAGTAAGTTAAATAAAATAATATAAATGTTAATTAATAATCTTTATTTATTTATATTTATATAAGTCACGCCTGATAGCCAATGGGGTAGACAGAGACCACAGACCTCTTCTTCTTCCATACTCATTAAATTCATCATGCATTTTCGTCGGTTATTGGTGCTTTTGACCTGCCCTTTTTCCAGAACGTTCTGAATCTGATCCAAAAACGTTCGGGCAGGTCTCCCAGCCCCACCCTCGCCATCCACACTCGCCTTGTCAGTCTATCCTCATTTCATAATTAATAATAATATATATTATTATAACAATATTTAAATTAATATATTTATGATAGACATTTTTTGACGAATAAACACGACATCAATTAACTATTATTTACATTAATAATATTATTTACATTTGTAATAGTTAAACTATTACAAAATTTAGGAATTATAAGCAAAGTTCATTCGAGTTTATTTCCGTACAAGTTTTATGTTTTTACACGCAAACCCTTACATAAACACACACACACACACCCACACACCACACCACACACACATACATACACACACACACCCACACATACACACACACACGCGCGCACAGACACCCACACACTGGTTATAAAATTAATTTAAATTATTATTTGATTTTGTGTTCTATTTTTGTTTATTTACCAGTAAGGCCCTAATCTGGAAGAGAACTGTCTTCTGAAATACAGATCTATATCTAGTTCGGAAAACAGTGCTCAATATAATTTGTACGTATGTTTTTGGTGAAATAAATAAATCTTTAAATCTTTAAAATTTAGAATAGATTGTCCCTCTGTTTGAGATGATGCTTTTAAAGTTAATTTGTTCCAATTCAGGATGTTTGATGATAAAATAATGCAATATAATGTATACAAAGTGGAGACAATAGGTGACGCATACATGGTGGTGTCGGGACTTCCACAGAGGAATGGTGAGTTTTTAGAAGTCTATGTTAAGAATGAACATATTACATACAAGTACACATTCATTCTTCGATATTATTATACTTAAAATTGAACGTTCGTGGCTCTTTTACAATCAATAAAACCATAATAGTCCACCATTTTATATCACAACTGATTTTATTGCTGGCGTTTCATTAATTAATCCGGCCATAGTTGACTGTATTACCTATGATTGGATTAAATATTTCGCTGTTATAAGTGGCATAGCTAGTTAAATTTCAGAGTTAGCCAAATTCTATAATACATTCTTATATACATACCGTTATAAAACATACATACAAATATTAATTAATCAAAGTTACTTGGAAAATATGTAGGTGACGTAGAGTTTAAATGGTGAAATTGTACTAGTCTATTTTTATGAATACACAAATAATGAAGAATGAACTATAATTTAGGACGTTTGATCGATATTATATTGAATATAACTCGTTCGTATGAAGTGTTAATGAATGAAATCGAATGTTATAGGAAACGGTCATCAAACCTGTCGTATGAAATAAGATATAATTATAGATTTATTTGTATTTATAGTGTTGCCTTTATCTTATGTGTGTGACTGAAAATGATTCAATGCAATCTTTTCTGTATTAAAACAGTCAAAGAATTTATCAAAATGTATATGGTCAGACCGATTGTAATATGGCTCTTATAAAAGATTTAGTAACATTGATAAACAGACTCAACTTGAATATATATTTAAGGCCAAGACAACTGACAATCATTAGATAACGATAGAAATAGACGATAATGTTATAAATGATAATAACATGAAATTACTCGAAACGACGAGTTTTAAATAATATAATATAATATAATATAATTTTGCGTTAAATCCGTTTTTTTACCTATTTGGCCTACCATCCCCGGCGACTTCCGCCCCAGGACCGTGGAGCTACTACTTTCCCCCTAACTTGTGCATATCAGGGACATTGATATTACTTTATTAAATAATTTTTATCACAATTAACAATTAATAGAAAAAAATTACAATTGTTATTTACATCTTTTTAAAGTAGTACAATTTTTTAAAGCTAACGATAAAATAATGATTTTTATATTATACATTTTAATAAAAACAATGGATTCGTTACATCCGTTAAAGAATTTTTATTAAAATATGTGTTATTCGCGCAAACCAAATAGAATATTATGATTAGCAACCCACGCCTAAGTCTATTTTCTTCAAAGTGATGTTCGTGGCGCGGCTAGCTTTTAAGATAAAGATTAAGCACGTGGCTGAGCGTGTTTCAAGACCATATTTCGGTATTTTAATTAAAATTCGATTCCACGCGCGTCTTAATACGATAGACTTAAAGTTAGTGTATCAAAAAGTTTTGCTTTAAAACACTAAAGTTATATTTGAGGGGCAATTCTATCTAGGTCGCAAAAAACACTCTATTAATATTGTCTTTTATTAACATAACTGTTACTCATTTAAAGAAAAACACTTTTTTAACGGATTTAAGTCATGTATTTTTGTAAAAATTTAAATATATTTAGATTATTTTAATTTTTCCGACGTTTCACGTGCTTTACAGCGTGGTGGTCAGGTAGAAGAAGGAAGGTGTTAATTGTCAAAAGAAGTGTTACAGCTGCAGAGGGGCTGTGTGTTTCTGTATTTATTGCCCCGGAGTTGCTATCGACTAAAACCGGAAGAATTTGTACAATAATAATAATTAATGTAATATACTTAATTTTTGTAAAAATACATAACTTAATCCGTTAACAAAGTGTTTTTCGTTAAAACGGGTAATAGTTATGTTAATAAAAAGACAATATTATATTATTTTTATTTCAAAGCTTTTACTAACCGTTGTATATAGAAGCAACTTTGATTAGTGAAAACACATTATAAATTAATACAAAAACATCGATCGCGGAATATTTTCCCAGAAAGCCGGGCATATTCCCTGAGGTTGTCGTAATTATTCCAAATTCGGGCTTAAGAAAAGTTGCCGCTCGGCTTTACCTTAAAGGATAAATCTGAATCTAAACTAATTAAGAACTTGGATAAGCCGGAAACAATTTCTATTTCAGGAAACCTTCATGCCTCTGAAATAGCAGATATGTCTTTGTCCCTTATGAGAAGTCTGGAAGGTGCCAGGGTTCCGCACAGGCCTGAGGAGTTTCTCCGTATACGAGCTGGTGTGAACACGGGACCGTGCGTGGCTGGTGTAGTGGGGACAACTATGCCACGATATTGCTTGTTTGGCGACGCAATTAATACAGCCAGTCGTATGGAAAGTACTGGAGAAGGTATTTAATATAGATGTACCAAAATTCACAATTATGAATACGTCAATGAACTGGACTGAAGCTTTGTACAAGTTTGTGAAGTTATTGAATTATTTGAAAACATATATATTGTAATCTTATTTATTAAACTCAACTCCTTCGAAACGGCTTGACCGATTCCCATGAAACTGTGTGCATATTGGGAAGGTCTGAGAATCGGACAACATCTATTTTTCATCCCCCCTAAACGTAAACGGTGGTCCATCCCAAATTTTTTTTGGGCAAAATTTCTATTTTTCTATGATACAAAATACATACAACCCTAAATTTTTACCCCTCTACGATCAACCCCTATTTTTTATTGATTAATTGAAAATTGAAATCACATGTATGCCAAAACAACGTTTGCCCGGTCAGCTAGTAAACATATAAATTTTCATTTATTTTAATATATTTTGCAAACGCTTGAAAATACAGATCAGATGATCAGATGATCATATGATTCAATATTGGTCTAAATATGGTCAAACCATACCAATTAAATTTATGATGTTTCGTACAGAGTAGTTATTTCTCTGAGTGCAAATTGAATTTATACATTGTTTTATTCTAGCTATGAAAATTCATATTTCACAAACAACCAAAGATGCACTCGACGAGATTGGAAACTACATAGTGCAGTCACGAGGACTGGTAGACATTCAGGTAATTCATTTCTATTTAGTTGATGTCACTTATAGACATCTCTTTCTGCCGCGCACCACCGCTATGTGGAACCAGCTGCCAAAAGAGGTAATTCCGAACAAATATGACTTAGGGACGTTCAAGAAAAGAGCATATAAGCATCTTAAAGGCCGGCGTCTGGTATTGCGAGTGTCCATTGGGGTATCACTTTATATCAGGTGAGCTTTCTGCCCGTTTGCCCCCTATTTTAACTTATTAAATGAAATGGGCCATCCATTCCAGGAATGTATGCAGACGTCAATAAAAAACAATGTTTATAAGATCCGCATAAAAACCCTCAAACACTCGACGCACGTTTCCCCCGACACCGGAGCATTCTCAGGATGTTGCCTCTACGAACAGTAATCACACTCGAATTATAATTGAAAACTAAAGTATAATGAAGAATTATTATTTTATAAACTTGAAGTAAAATTCTCGTATAGATTAGGAGCTTTTTTGTTACGCTGAGTAACGTTAAAATTTTGCTTTTTCAGGGAAAGGGCGTTATGGAGACGTTTTGGCTGGTAGGAAAGAAGAATGAGAAGATAGAAAGCCCCAAATGTGTTCGATTACAGGATTACGACCAAAATGTTTTAGATATCCTAATTAGGTCTTAACGTTCCGACACAGGACACATCCATTGTTACCAACCCTAATAATCGTTTGCTCAAATCACTACAGTTTACAGTGTTTTAATTCATATTCTGATTGCCTGTTTTGTGCAGTTGGATTTTTATTTCTAGTTTTTAAGTACGTTTATTTCTTGGTTATAAGCATATCTGTCTATCCATGTCAATGGTGGTAGGTCTTAGTAAGTTGTATGTATAAACCCCAATTTTGTTATATATCTCTCTCTTTTAACTAAGTATGATATAAAATGACAAAATCGGTAACTTTTGATACAAAATTCACAGCGCCTAGTCTAAACTCGAAGTTTAATCTAGTTCAGGAGGTGATAAACCATTTTTCTATTTGTAGTTTGACATATTTGGCAATGCTCAAGATTGTAACTTCAGATTCTGGTACCACAAGTAACAGCTTTGGACTTAATTGATGTTAGTTGATAATGTCAAATTTCCTTGCTCAAATAAACAATTATTGTAACTGACAGACTTATGTTATACAGTTTGTGTTATTATTATTATAGTTATACATTTAGTTATTATAGTTATATAACGTGTTTTGGGCGAGCGGCTATTGTTTTTAAATTTATCTCAAAGTATCTCAATTCTACTCTTGTTCACAATAAATCTAACTGAATGTTTTTGTTTTTTTAATGACTACAATGTACACTTTTTTAAAGGTTTTACTGTTTTATATGTTACTAGCTGACTCGGCAAACGTTCTTTTGCCATACATGTGTTTTCTGGCATAAAAATTTTTAGTTCAAGAAAAATATTAGTAAATAAAAAATAGGGGTTGATCGTAGAGAGGTTATTTAGGTTTATGGAGGGATCTGTTCACATATAAAAAAAAAAAAAAAAATAATTTTAGGCCATTCCCAAAAAACTTAAAACGCATAGAAATTTCAGAGGACCGTTTGGGATAATCACCCGCGCGACACGAGAATTTAACATTTAGGGTGATAGAAAAATATCCAATAGATATGAGTTAGCATAGTGGCGATGCGAGAGTGCCACCAATCTTCTCAGCTGTGGTTTTCAGTTAATATATAATAATATAAGTTAGTTACTCCATAACTCGGGGGGGGGGAAAAACCAAGGGGGGGAAAAATATTTTTTTTTTTTTTTCCCCCCGGGGGAAAATTTTTTTTTTTTTTGGGAAAAAAAAAGAAAAAACATTTTTTGTTTTTTTAATATTTTTTGTTGGGAGTTTGGGGTTTAAGAAAAAAGTTCATAATATATATTTTTTAAATTTTTATTTATTTTAGAGTTGAATCATTCATCATCATGATCATGAATCATTCAGTGACATAAATTTAAAATAAACTACGTAATCACAGATTGTTATCACTGGTTTATAACTTAATATTACTATAGATTAAATTTTCAGTTATAACATAAATAATTATACAACATTACAAGATTAGTTACAAGATATTATTACAATATTGAGATGTCGAACTCTGACACTTTATTTGACATATACATTGGTCAATTATATTGTAGCTTCGGGCCATATGCATATAATAAACTAAAATCAATGAATTAGAAAGTTTTTCCGAAGTTTGACGATATTTTCAATTTGTCATCGTAAAATGAAATATAAAAGTATCGCTAAATAACAATAATTCACTTTTAAATTACATGTGTTGATAAAAATAATCAATATAGCTCTGATAATTATATAATAGTGACTATAAGTTACTAAATAATCTTAATTCTAGGTGAACTGACTAGAAAACTAATGAGTCCCACATTATCTTAAAAGATATCACGATATGGACATATATCTGCGGCTGTTCTTAGTAAGAGCTGTTTCATATATTAGATTATTAATAATATATATAGGCCAGCGTTTATAATTAGTCGAAACTTACCAAGCCGCAAATTTTTCACTTAAAATTTCACTTATAATTTTCTACAACTTAGTCCTAATCTTCTATAGCCTAGAGCACATCTTCCTAGGACAATACCCGATCTCTTTCTTCTTAAAAGCTTTCTATTCCTGTTCTCAAAAAGTTCCACTAAGTCTTCTTCTTGAAGATCCCTTTTTAACTTCTCCAACAAGTTCGATATCAAAAACTTTTCTTTATAATTCATTGCGCTTAAGCCAGTATCAATTCTTCTATCGACCACTTCCACCCTACTCGATTTGATTGAATCGATGTACCGCGATTGAACGATCGCAAAGCACGCGACTAACAGAAGGCACCTGTTCATTGTGAGTTTCGAACTGGTCTGGACCATCCTCAGTACAGTTTTAATATTTAAGTGATTAATGAGTCAGTTTCTTAACCGACGTAACGAAAACCCGTCTAACGCACCGTTATTTTACCTTGTTTGTATGAAAAATGACGTATAATAGAATTGGACTTTGATCTTTGGGATAGAATAAAATATCCATTTTAAATAACATTTTATTAGGGTTAATATAAACTATATAGAAAGTTAGATAATTAGTTCTCGCTCAGTTTAACGCTCATGAAGAGCAGTATTATGAATTGCAACCAAAACGTCAGCATATATAGAATTTATAATAAACGAGTTTGGTATAATTTTTAATCACTTTAATTGTAATCTTAAATTCAAAGATGAAATAGAATTGGGCAATAATTATCACTATGTGACAAGTCTTGTTTTTTATTTCATTGATTTTATTACCTGTATTTTTATGTATACATAAACTATAAAAATATGATTTAATATGATTTTTATTTAACAACTTAAGGCAAGGTGAAGAAGCTACTGCCTAGCTTCCCCCTTTGAATAGCTAAACTAATTCTTTGTCCGAGGCAGTTGCCAGCTCTTCGGTCTCCTTTGATGTCAACTAACCTTTTTCTATTATAAATCTTTTTTACTCTTACCTTAAGAAGCCTTATAGCGCTAGGACCCCATGGACCAAGGACATAGACCTGCACACCAAATGGGACAAAACTATATTCGGGCCCCTGTATTTTCATGTTTTAGCTTTTGCAGCTACTTCAGATGCCGCAACATGTAGATTGAAAAAGGCCAGCGTGTCTGAACAGGTTGCACACCCTACCAACATCCGGTCCATCTTCCATGTACTAATACCTTCCGGACTCTTTCCATCGTCTCTTACAATACTAATTGGCTTAAGTAGATCTGCCACGTTGACGCCAAGGGAGGGAATGGTGGTATATCATTTTCGTAAGTGCGTCATGTCTCAAGAAGTGGCACTTTTTTGGCATGAGTATCCATGACGTCAGCTTGTCAACATCATTGCCGCATTGATTGCGACAAGGATAGCTAAAGTATTATAATAATTGAGGATCCGATAACAACCCCAATTATGAAGGAAATAATTTGTTTGTCGTCTGCTTGATTCGAAATATTTGGGATATTAATAATATTGTACCCAAATGTAAGCAAGACAAGTCATTAAGAAACGTTTTCATAGATATATTCATTAAAATTATATAAGCAATTTCACTGGCTATTAATGTTATGTATAAGAGCTGTGTATTTTTAATAACGAACAACACTAACACAAAATTCATATATTAATCACGGTCATTCCTTTGGTATTCTATAATAAAAGAACAATATAATATTTGAATCGCCTTTCATAATGGTTAGGTAATTCAAATGTATCATTAAGTAAATGGTAAGTATAATGAGTCATAATTCAGGGCATATAATCGTAACAGATGCGACTAATAAAATGTTCCTTGTTACATGGCAAAGAGTTTTAATGTGATGTGAACATTTTGAGGATACATGTCAAATTGAAAGTGTAATGCAAGCTCATTGGTGCGTTCTTACATTCTTTATTCAAATAAAAAGAGAATAAATTTTACCATTAAATAGTCAGTTCTATGATTCTCAATTCGGTATTGCTACAGTGGAAGCCATCCACTGTAGCAATACCATTTGATTTTATCTATGTACAACACTTGTGACGGTGAATGATAACCTCCCAGGGAAATTGGAATGCTCTCAAATCGTTAGCAAAGAAAAAGATAAAGAAATTTCTGGCCAAACTTCGTATGTAGAACGACTAGATTCTTTATCTCTTATAATGAATCCGATTTCAGAATGAAAGTTTTATCTTATATATATTGTATATGCTGTTTTATTCAGTTTTTATTTTATTTTTATTGGACAGTAGACAAAAGAGCAAGAGGCAGTTGCCCATGGATACTTGCAACGCCAGGAGGCTTACCGATGAGTAGCATATATTTTAACTCGATAGAATCTCTAAACTTACAAAAACAATTGTTATTCTTTTTATAGTTTATTTAAAATATCATTTTTATAGTTTAATTAAAACTAGGTAAAACATGCGATAAAATGATTACTTACTAAATACCTTAATGTCTTTTAAATAATATTTAGGTCTTAGTTTATGACATACTATGAGAAGTAACGTGGAATAACGTTTAAAAGCTGTAAATATAACTATGATCTATATATTTTGTCTCTTTTCAACATAGTGTAAAATCAAGTTGACGGAAAGAGAAAGCACTACAATCGTTACAAAATTATAGAGTCATTAATTTTCTAAGAGGCAAGTGTACTAACTAAATGCGAATTTCATTCGCTTGTAATTACAACTTAATATTAAAATAAATTACATAATACTTTAAATTCTTACAGAATCACAGATTTTTATCACTTGAAGCGAACATATCTGAAAGCTACACTTGGAGGCTCTAAGGCTCTTCTTCAACCACATCTCTATATTTCAATGATCGATTCAGATATGTTTTCTACATTATGACATAATCTTACACTAATAATTTGACTATATTTGTCCCCTGTTGGAAGCAATAATGGAAATTTCTGTACAGTTAAATTATAAATTATTATAACTAAATTAAGTAATTATAACTTAATTGTAGCAGTTTTAAATTATAATGAACACAAATTTAAAATTATGGTTATATAAGCAGATTGAGGAAATGCGAAACTAAAAATATTATATATGTTATATACAATTCAAAATCGATCCTTACGTGTTTTATAATATGAAATGTCGCCTAATAGCCACGACCTAAACTTAAAGCATAAGACTACTAGCTTTGACCTATCTTAAATATTATATGAGTCTTCGCACGTACTGACTACTGAGGACTATGTTTAATAATAAATTAAATTCTGAGGCGTGATTGTTTGACTAGAAAAATCCAGAGAATAAATAGATATCCACCATTATCTGAAAGAAAAGGAATTTGTTAGTGATGTGTTATAAAACTTGTAGTTTTTAGATTTTGAGGTCAAAACAATTTATATCTGAGCTTATAAACAAGGACAAATCTTTTATAATAATTATTTTTTCAATAAGTAAATAACATACGGACATATTAATAAAAAAGTAAAATAGTCGCAATCAAAAGTTTTTAACAATACAATTAAAAAATGCCAAACATTTGTATGCACATCCATTAGACTTAGGATCGTCATTTGTCCATTTCAACGATTTACGTTTAATTGAATATCAAAATACTCACTTTATATTTTATTACATTTAACTCCTATTCTTTTAAAGCCCCTCGCACACCTTCCAACAAGCATACCCGCTCTCTTCCTTCTTAAAAGTCTCCTCGTATTCCCCACAATCAACCTTTCGAAATCGTTATCCTTTTTTAACTTCAGCAGTTCCAATTTCATAAATACATTATGTATTGGTGTTAGTTTGTCGATTTTTATTCCGGCTCTATCTATTTTCCTATCAATCTCTTCCACACTATACGATTGAATTGCATTGATATACCGCGATTGAACGACCGCGAAGCACGCAAACAACAGAACACAGGTCTTCATTGTGAATGTCTAGAACTCGTCTGGACCAACCTCACTTTGGTATCAATATTTAAATGTAATGTGAGTCAGTTTTTGTCGTAATACTGACGTAATAAAAATCAGTTGGTCTAACGCATCCTTAGCTTCTTAATAGTAAATTAATAAATGATCTTAGTACTTACCTTTTTTTCTTCTTCTGTTCGCCTACAATATGTCATCGATGAAAGTTATCCTATTTGTAAAAATCCAATAAAATAAAAAATAAATCCAAAAAAACAAAAACAAAAATACCTTTTTGTTATAAAAGAGCGGGCAAATGGGCAGGAGGCTGATAAAGTGACACACACACACATATATAAATATATAAAAATTAGTTTATGCACTAAAGATTAGATCCATTTAGATAATATACTGTAACATACGACATTAAAACATAATTACATAATTTTACCAATATTTAATAAGAACATTATAGATCTGGTGTAAAAAAAACTGAACAGTAACAAATGAAAATAGATTTATATGTTACCAAATATTAGTCATAAATATCCGAACCATTCTATATAGGTAACTTTGGTGGACTTAACCTTACAAAAATACTATGTGAAATATGTGATTATGTCATGTAAATTTAAATATAACAGGATTCCCTTCTTAGTAACGTCAAGGTAAATGTATAAAGGAAGAATTCGCAACATCTCTTTTAAATGTATTTTCTAACAATCATGGAAAAAGACATCTTAGCTTTTGATGAAATAGCTGTGGTATGTGAAATGACTAAATATTTACTTCATTATATAATCACATAGTTTATATATTGCATTTTTGACTGACTTCAAAATACTCCCAACTGTAAGCCTCTCATGTTAGTCCCCTCAAATTAAAGAAACAAAACGTAAAAGGTGTATTTGGAATTAAAAATACATTTCATATCGTTCTAATTAAAAGTAGATATTAAAACCTACGAATTTCTCACGATAATTGAAGAAAAAAATTGGTTCAAGTCATTTGGGAAAAACCGTGATTGAAGTTCGCGTGCGCGGCACGCGTACGTTTATACGACATCAGTATTTCCCTGAAATTGAATCATTGCAAAAGTCATCTCCTTGGAATTAAATTATTTCACACTGTTACTTAACATGATGTCAACGAAATCCTAAATTTTATTTGAATCAGTTTTTGATGTCTCTTTATGGAATGTGAGAGATTGAGATATGCGTGTCAATAGAAAAGCAAAACTTTTAGACGTTTTTGTATACACCATAGTAACAGCCAATCAACTAATTATAGTTATACAATAATAATCTATTAACAGCTTGTATAATGGCTGCAATATTACTATAACTCCATCAACGATTATGCTGATCACAAAAATATTAGCTGTACCGGAATCGAACCCTTTGATCGGCAGTCCGGCATGATGAACAACAGGGTGCTAACTGGGTCGCCAAAATTATAATATATCCGTCTCCGTCAGTCCATACCGAGCATACCCATCCATCTTTGCCTATCTACAAGTTGTGCCTTTCTTTAATAAACATTTTGTGATCTTATCAAGCCGATCATAATACGATTTCCTTAAACCAGTTTGGCACGTGGGTTCTTCCAACCGATTATTTATTTGCATACATCAAGTTTATGTATTTTAATTTATTTTAATCTGTTAGTGGCAGAGATAATTCCCGCTCTTTAATATAATCAATGCGTATACCAGTGGGCAATATGTATTATTAATTTGACAATACTAAAAATAATTGTACCTACTCCAACAGTAATTAGGTTTTATAATTAATGTCCAGATAACATTAAGATGTAGGTGACTGAAAGCAAAATAGAAATAAAAAAATGTGTTTGTTTGTGTAGGATTAAAGCACTTCAAATTATGTAAATACGAATATATTTCATATTTAGTAAAACTTAATCCTAAGAATTTTTTTTTTTTAAATTATTATTTAATATTTCATTTAGCCTCCTGACCATTTGCCCCCCTATTAAAAAGCAATATCAAGCAACAATAATTTATTATAATGATCATCGAAAAGCCTCATAACACTTATTTCGAGTAACGTATTACGAAATACGTGACGTATAAATTATTCGTGACGTATTCAAGTCATCAGATGACGCGTGATATATATACCTGCGGTTGAGTGCTTTACAAAGTAAAATTAAAAGTTCGTTGTGAAAATGTACTATAAGACATATATGCGTTGGTAGGAAACTATACTTCTATACTTATACGAAGTTCATTAGAAACGGGTGGCTGTAAAATTCAATTGCTCGCACTAACTAATCTGCTACTCAAAATTCGTCTTGCCTTGGACATATAATCAATCAAGAACTTTTTTTGAGTGGGCGGTTTGTAATGGCGAAGTTTCACACAGATAAAACATTTTTAAATTACCTATTAGAATTATAGACTTTGACGTCCAAACGTCAAATTATATTTATTCATCAAAAATTGTCGTGTAATTGGAACTCTCACGTTTGCCACCAAGTATTTACAAAGTGCTTGTAAACATCGCACCATCTCGACGGAAGCTAGCTTGAGCCAATTTAATAGCAGGAAGTCGTATTATAAAAATGGCAACGTTTCTTATTCTATATTATCTCTATGATTATATTTACTCTTAATTTCCTTCCTTATAAGTTAATCCACACAAGGAGAATATTATACCAGCAAATTATCCCACGGCACGCTTTTACCTTAATATGACGTATCAGTTATTTGTGACGTACTTCACATCGTCAGATGACGCAGTATTAATACATGGCCAAAGAATATCCTCTTTGATATAGTATTCCAATTTTAAAAAACACTCACGCAGCTCTTTCAGTGTGAAAGACATCGTTTTTAACTGTAAAATGACATTCTTTTATCCATAGATCACTAAAGATTTCCGTTATTCATGTGCGTGGGATAAAAAATTTCAAATTTGGAATTCATCGCACGTGTCAAGGTCGGGGAGGCCCACAGATTGACATTGGCACCGTTATGATATCCGTATCCTCTTTCACAGCCAATTCCTGAGAAATGAGTCTTTATGCAAAAAAAATTATAAGATTTGCATAATCTTTCTAAATACCGTATATTTTCATTAGCTGTGCGTTGGTTGTTAATCGCGCGTGAAATATTTTAGAACGATAAAGATATTTTTGGTTTTGATCTGATACTGGTTTAATTTACATTAATTCATACATGAGTCATTTGTAAATTGAAGTTGACTTTGCTGAATAACTAATGTGTTATAATTAAAACCTATCAGGACGGTAAGCCGATGGGGCTAGTTAACATATAGATGCAAGGATTTTTAACAAACTTTACACAACTAAAATGGTTTGGATTTCAAATGATGGTTATAGAGAGGAAGAGTTAGAAAGTTGGGATCTTGGAGCTAATCAGAGGGTAATTGAAAGAAGGAGAAGTTGTTAAGCAGAAACTACGAAATTCCCCACTGATTTATGAATTTATATAGATTATTAAAAATAAGAAATATAATCAATAGTTACCAGGAAGAAAACATTATAAAACTTGACACAGTGACAATATTTAGTCATGTTCAAGTAAAATATGTATTTTTTAAAGTTACATAAAAAAATTTAAATTACTTTAAAAAAAAAAACACGTGTTTATGTTGCGCATCACTTCATAATTCGAGATGCCTCCGTCGTTTAAATAATTAAATCAATGAAAGCATAATTTCTTAATATAAATAGAAATTGGGGGATCATTTTCTCTATCACACCATTTTGATGTGCATCTTCTGTGGCTTTGAAAAAACGTATAGATGGATCGGAATAAAATGATTTAAGAAAATAGTACTGTATTAATTAGAGCCTAATCCCTTAAGGGCTGCAAAGCTAGAGTAGATGTTTATGGGCAGCGACTGTTACTACTTATTCCACCCGCAAGCGGGTTTGACCCTTTTTTTGCATAAAATGCAGGCAATCATCTTAGGCCCCAGGTAGACTAGTATATATTTTAATATAAAAAAACTGCAATCACATTGAATAATTTTATTTACTCTAATTAAATGCAAATTATCTTTTTATCTTAATAAGCAGAACATTCAGAGGGACATTTGTAAGGAATATGGTATACTAATCATATCTTTTCACAATACGCGAGGACTAAAACACATACAAACTTACATAAATAGGCAACCGACCTTAAGTTTTACAAATACATTCAATTTTTACAAAGGACTTACTTATCCATACTTCTAAAAACATAATCAGACAGTGTGAAAACCGGTAAATGATGAATGTATTTGTTCTTACAACATAATTTTTGACAAATATAGCAAATTTAGTGAAATTAAAATATGCACAGAACACAAATTGTTGAACAGAGGTTCAACTTCAATTCATAATAAAATAGAAAGAGTTCTATGGCGTGGTATCCCATGTAATAGATTCCATGATTAAATTATAAAGTTACTTCTTACAAAATATTTTATATTTAACAAAATACACATCTACACATGATAGAAGAAATACATTTTTTTTTTGCAATACGTGTTGTGCAGATATTAGCTATTATGTCGCAAACAGACCTAATCTCAATTTTAATTCAATACTGCGTTAAGTGTCATTGACTATTTAGTTCATTGACCTCACAAGCCTCCTCCTTTCTATACAAAGCAATACAAAACTAAGTGTGTTGGTACTTTTTGATGTCTTTGGAGGCGGGTTTTCTTAAAAATATTTTGTAATATCAGCCGACTTGCATCAGTATAAGCACAAACCGATTTTCAACCAGATCCGGTTTAACTAGGCCGTCCATCGGGCTGGTATCGCGGCGAGGCTCGTCCCTGAGAGTGAATCCGGGAGAGAAAGCGAGGTGTGCAGTCCAGAGACGCTGTGGGTCGGACCGGCGACGGCCCCGTTCGGCCTTCCAACCAGTGCGTCATCATTTCGCCTTTACCCTGAAAAATGAATAGCTTTTAGCAATCAAGCAGACTATTGTCAATAAACTATTATATCTAAGTATTTACAATATTTAATCGGAAGTGTTGCCACTAGGGGAAATGTTTGAATCATGAGATGTTTAATACATATATATTTTAATAGATTACTTAATACCAATTCGTAATACAAGTTAACTTGCCTAAATTTGTAACTTAATTTAGCAATTGTGAGCATACGTAAATTCTATCAAATTTGCTATTGGAAGTTATTGGAAGTACACTTACCTTAACTTCTATCATTCCTCTTGGTCTGGTAACAAAAAGTCCATTTCTGTCCAAAGCGCGCTTCACATCTTCCGATATCTGTATCTTCATTGCTGTAACATTAAGACAAAAAAGAGAAAAGTTTATATAAAGACTTTCTGGGCAGGCAAAGTTTTGTATATAAGTCAACCAACCGCCATTTGAATACATAACGTTAAAACGGATTATCTAATAGTAACTCACGTTCGCCAGTACTCTCCATACGACTAGCAGTGTTGATCGTGTCGCCGAACAGGCAATATCTTGGCATCTTGGTCCCAACAATGCCTGCGACGCATGGACCTGTATGGATCCCACTTCTCATGCACAGCATCTGAAAAATAATGCATACTACTGAAAACAAAGTTACAAATCTCTAAGATTAATCACCCAGTATTATGTGGTAAGATCAACAATTTGCCGCTATAATCATTATGATGATGTCACTCTGACTCGCGTTGTCGAAATTCTCTGGCCGTTCCTGACCGCCAGTCAGTTGTTCGACTGGTGAAGGATCTTTCCAATAGAAGTATCTTCTCAATAGTTACTCCGCTACTTTTCTTATTCCGCATTGTAAATTTAATGTGAGCTATTTTGATTTTCGAAGCTATTGAGGTCTTGTATGGCTGAACCTTGGCCACACCAATGTTTTGTTAAGGATTTGGACAGATATCATGATAAAACCAACAAGCGTATGGATGCTATCCCAAATAAAAGACATAACATTGGATGAAACAATGTCAACGTGCTTTTGTTTTAATATTTCAAAATCATTGAGTAAAATTTGAATTGCATACATTGATAGCATAACGAACCTCTTGCCAAATGATATGAAAAATAAATAAAAACCACTTTTATTACATTCTAAATAAATATAATATAGCTTAGTTTGTTTTTAATTTAATTAGAAATTATGTAACTAAACGGTAAATTTATCAAAAAAATATTTTGTGCTCATTAGCTCGTATAACATTAAGCAAAAAGCTACAACAATTACCTAAGTACCTGATCAGGTCGGTGAGGTAGTCTACACAAAGATGTAGCTTCGAGTAATTCCAAAGCCATACTAGCTATTTCCGTTGCGTGTCTATTACCTGAAAAATTGTTAAATTATTTTCACCAATCGCATTAAACTCTATCATTGAGACTTCGGTTCGTGATACACAGACCGGCAGACAAACAGACAGCGAATGATATACTTTGCAGATGGTGTTATTCAGTTGCCGCTATAACAACAAACTGAAATATATATTAAGGGGGATTCCATACAACAATTTCAAAACAAAAATTCAAGAAAACAATCATTGTAGGTTGTAAAAGCTTGAAAATAAAAGATATATCATAAATCTATACTAATATATAAAATTGGAGTGTCTGTTTTTAATATTGAAAGAACCGTTTTTTTATACATGCATATGATTATATATACGATATATACACCAAAATGACAAATTTTTAAAATTTTTGTCTGTCTGTCTGTCTGTTTGTTCCGGCTAATATCTGGAATGGCTGGACCGATTTTGACGGGACTTTTTTTGATTGGTAGCTGATGTAATAAGGAATCACTTAGGCTACTCTTATTAGGGTTCCGCAGTCTACGTAAAGGGACACTTCGTCATGTCCGTTCGTTCGCCCGTTCTCACTCTAACGTCGAAACGGTTAGTGTTAGGAAGATGAAACTTTGCACGGATATATGTGTATTTACTACGCCGATATAAAGCTAAAATAAAATTCCGTAATAAAAAACGTATAAAATGTCCAGTAACGCGCTCCAAGAATCCATGCGGACGAAGTCGCTGGTACAGCTAGTAATAAATAATTTTGAGTATTACATACCGTTTCTCACAGGAAGCCCTGATGCTACCATATATGAGTCACCGATCGTCTCTATCTTATATACGTCGTAGCATTCTATTCTTTCATCAAATAGTTTGTATACAGAGTTCAAGAAGCTTATCACCTGAAATTAGATAAATATAACTACCCTCAAACTTACCTAAATTTGAAAACTACAATTATTTTTATATATTTTAATGACATGATTTTCACAATTGCGCACATAAACAGAAAAAACTAAGCGTACTATGATTGTACCTATATGTTATAACTATAAAACAGATACCTGATAGGGCGTCGACACAGCAGCGATCGCTGTGAAGCCAACTATGTCACTGAAGTATACAGTTACGGAAGCGAAAAATTCCGCTGGCACCTAGGAAAGTACACAAACTACGTAAAAGTATGACATTCAATAAGGTGTAAATTAAGTTCTCAACTTTCTCTTTCCATCACTTCGAGAACATTCCTTGGCAAAGCAAATTAGAGTAGGGGAATACTTTAATGAAATATATAGATAGACTGAAGATGAAAGAAAATGCATTTCAGGGGGGTATAATTACCAAATGAGTCGCGGCCAACACAACTAATATATCTATCCAAACTTAAACATACTTTTTATAAGTTCATATGTATAGCTAGACCACATCCAACCTTTTATTACCTGTTGTGTCTGCTTGAGCTGTTTCGCGACACTAGCAGGTAGCATCTGGTAAAGAAGAGAGTCACTCAACTCTTTCTCGTACTCCAATTCTGTTGCCTTTTCTGATAAGTTACGCGCATACACCTTGAAAATATGGTTAGATTTGGATGTAGAATTCGCAAAGTTTTGTCTATACTATTCTTTATGTCATATTCTATGCCTTACGACTATCACCTATCATTGATAGTAGTAAGAGAATTTTTATAGCTCAGTAAATTTTAGTAGTTTATATTATCGTAATCTTATATTTATCTAACATAAACTTATTTAAATAATCGATCAAACAATAATCTATAAATAAAAACTATAAATGACGTAAACATTTTACACATGACGGGAAATTAACAAAATAAGAAGGTACCGGTATTTCCTCGAATAATACGTAATTCTCATGAGTGATGCGCACGCGACTCTTATTAAATCTATAAATGACCACGTCACATAATAATTTACAATAATAACCGCAAACCGCACGTTCATTCAGTTGAATGAAACTCTTTCGTTTATTAATCTCGTTGTTGTTTTTTTACTACCTATTATGTCTACTTAAAAATCTTCCAGTTATCTCAGTCACGAATAATTTTTTTTTAAGAAAATGGGCTCCCTCAAATGAGCTTCAAGGTGACGTATACGCGACAGCCGCAGTCAACACCACTCTTTAGATTTCTATTTAGTATATTGTAGCTCATCACGTATTTAGGGCTTTTGTAAGCATTTATTGATGATGATTATATTTACATAAAACATAAATTTTACCTAAAAATAATTTCAATACCAAAGACAAAACAATAATTAGAATCCCTTTATGTTTTTCGAATTATTCAACAGATGGCGCTGCAGGTAATATTAGTAATGAAAGTAAATCTGGGGTAACAGGTGAAAGGTCAACCAAAAAGGTTCGAAATGTGAAAAATCTTTTAACAATCAAACGTTCATTTTAATATTGCAGGAGCAATTTTTATATTTAATAGTGATGAACGTCAGCCATTTTTCGAATTACTTAATTCGATTAATTTGAAAATTTTTATTACCGATCAACACAAGGTTCTATTTAAGTTTGAAGCCGGGCCATATAATATCTTTATAATTTATACAATTACTAATTTTTATTTATCACTAAGAAATCACGGATCACTTGCATTATTCCGAACCTTGATGTATCAAAAAAACAGGAAGCTTATTGTCAATAAATGACTAATATTCATACCTGTATAGTATTAACAGCATTCCTAACAAGAACTATTATTATAGGGGATATTACACAGACCAATACAAGTATAGCTGCGCACACAGCCTCACTCTGTCTCGCTTCACGCAAGTTTTCGTTCACACCATCTCTGAAATGATTAAAGACTATGTTATAAACGAAACAAATACTTAAATTTAATTTAATTTTACTCGTTTCTATATAAATTTGACATTTCACACACGGTCTGTGGCTAACAGCCCCAATATAAGCCGTGTGCTAAACCTAAATATATAAACGTATACTTTTTATACCATAATTTTTTTTATTTTAAGATGTAGAACAGCCGATCCATGGCCAAAAAGAGTTCTACGAAATACTAAACGAACTTTTTTGTATCGGGACTTGCTTCTTACTGTAGCTACTAGCCACCTCGCCAAAATTTCTAAATTTATTAAACGTAATTTAATAGTTTCAATATTAATGAATTACAAATTCAACTTAAGACACACTTAATACACAGAGAACCGAGTGAATATATCTGGGCTAGCTCTAACTATACCATACCGAAGGGCCATGCAGCTCAGCTGTACAATGTGAAAATTGTATCGATACCTCAGCACTCATCAAGAATTTACAATAAATATAAACTTCCAAGTACCTTATATATTCCCTTAGCTGCTTTTGGACCGCTCTAAGCTTCCCCAGTAAGGTTGCTGTTTGATCAAAATACTCGATCGCATCCGTTACACTGCCGGCTTGCTGTTTATTATCAACTATTTGTTGATTCCTGGAAAAAAGACGCTTTCTTAAGCCACAAATTAACCATTTAGGCTATAACCCGGCCTTATACTTATTTGCGTGCATTTAATTCTTTCAAAAACTTCCATTGTTTGAAAATGTGAAATCTAATGAATTTTCTAATAATCAATAGGATATAGCAATAAAATAATAGAAAAGAAATTACATAAGGACATAATTAAATAGCTCCATCATCACGAGTATGATCGACTTCAGAAGTATCGATGACGAATCAGGCACAGGTCACCTTTACAGAACAATAGATACATCATAATATGAAAATAGCATTGCCACTATGAAATAAAGATGAACCTGAGATAGCACTTAAAGTATTATTGCTGAATGCAATAGAAAATTGCGGTTTTATGCAAAATTTTACAGTCCACACGAGTTTTCCATCTCATCGAGGATTTTATTTCGCAAATTGCACGAAAAATAATAGAGTAGCGCATGCTGCGAACAAAACCAATCTAATTATACAAATACGATGAATAGGCAAATGTGTGGAACTTATTTTTCAACGACACAACCGTTTACGATTTATGTAAAAATTTTAAAAATCCATACATTATACAGGTCTCTCTCTTAGGTTTTATCGTAGTGAGAAAAATTATTTGTATTCTTTGAAGACTTCAAAGTCTTTCAATGATGTATTAACTTAGTGACATGATCTATTAGGCCTATTGAAAGTCTCTGCCAGCATATTGTAAAAATGAAAAAATAAGATATATAGAAATAATGTTAGGTTTCATACGACATTGAGTCGGTATTCTAAAAAGTTATAATTTCTGATTGTAGAGTGGAGCGTCATGTTCAATTGTTTTTTTTATTTGTCTGCAATATAGTACGATCGCGAAGGTAAATATCACCATAACTTAGACCCCAAAAATCGAGGTGTATTCAACAGTATCCTATTGTATTAATATACAACGGATACAGAAATCTGATTCCCCTACACTTCTAAACCATAATTTCTCATAAATATATTCTCTCAAACACGTTTCGCACGCAGCTAAGCTTTTTTGGTAAATAACAATTTATTACACACTGTAAACGGCGAAACCTAGTTAAAAATATACATTCATGCATGAAAATATCAAGCAGTCATATCTCATTTATCTGGTCATGTGAACGAAGTTTTAATCATAAAATCCAATTTCCTCAAATCGTGCCCTAATGAGTTTTTACAGAAAGCCGGTGCCGATACGTTTTCCACGTGCAAGCCTTCTATAAGCGAGACTTTAATCACATCGGACGTATTATAATGTAAAGGGAGACATAATCAGCCTCATTTTCGAATATTAGAGAGACGGAGAATCAATTACATGGGTACTTACTTTTTCTCAAGAACTTTGTATTCTGGACTATCCTCCTTTATATCCTTGTGGAGAGGGATTAATGAGGGCACCAAGTTCAGAGTATTGTCCAGTAGGTCACGGCCTAACACCATGTGTGCTATATACCTAAACGGTGTAATATATTAAAAAATTAAAACTCATACTTTGAACATACAATTAAAAACTTCGAAAGATCGGTCCGTTTTGATTGATTGTACATTGATTAAAACAAGGATGTTTAAAACAATATGGTTCCTATTTTATCCATACAATAACAAGGAGTGTTTTATTATTTTATATTATAGTATTTATTAGATTTGAACGTATATTATCACTATGGTGCGAATCTTGTCATCAAAAATATAGTCGATTCTACCAATTGAAAATTGTTACTTGGTTATTATTTTGTTAAGAACAGCGACATATCAAATATTAAACAATGTATATTCTTACTTTTTGACATTTATGTACGGTTCCAGCAGCCATAATTTTAAAGTGTTTGTCTTACCTCTCATGAGCTCTGCCTTGAAGATAGCCACGCGCGAAGTAGTTGATACCAAGGACTGATGCTATGCCCTTACATTCTATACTTCGAAGCAGGTTCTTGAAACCCACTAAATACCTATGATATATAGTATAGTATAGTATCTTCTCGTCCATTTAGAGAAATTTTTGTAAATACAAAACGGAAATGGACACAAGCCTGTTTGTTAACAATATTGCCCTGTTCTGCTAGTATTAAATATATATCATTAAATATTTTATATCCTTCGCAAGCTAAGGACATATTTATGTGTCTATTTTAGGTTAAATAAGGATGTCCATTACTTTTCTAAATATCGAATGATAGACAAAGATGATAATTTCTTTTTTACTCCTTTCAAACCGATGGCGTTTTCCAATATTTTCATTTTTAATATTTTCTTCAAATATAATGTAAAAATGACGTATTAATTTAGTCACTGTGAAGGTAGTCGTCAATTATTCTCTATGAACGCCGGTATTTGAGTCATTCATACGTATTCATTCATTTTATTGGTCTGCTCGTAAAAAAATTAATTTAACCAATCAGTGTGACATTTATCATCTAAACTTATTCATGAAAAATTATGACTCAAATGTGACTCAAAAAACTATAGTTTGTAGTAGTTTACGTGACATAACCTAACAGATTTAATAATAAATTATTATTTAAATAGGGTTTTGATAATTTTCAGTTTCACTTCTAATAATATTTACTGCTGAACGGCTACGTGTATTGGGCTATCTGTGGTAGAGTGATGGCTGAGTGTAACTGGCCTTATAAAAACTAATAAAAATACGAATAAATAACAAAAACGATCTCTAAAAAAGAAAAAAAGATGAGTGTTAGATCTTTCAAATACAATTTCCGTATTTTAATAATAAAAAAATACTTCTTAAAGATCAATTATCTTTTAACTATTTTAATATTGACACCAAATGTGTGAGCTTCGTTAATCGAATGAAGTGTCAATGTCAATAAAGTAATAGAAACATCAATCAAAAGTAACGTGACACTAATGACAAGAGCGTCAACACGTCTCGTTGCATGCGACCTATTTGCACTTAATTATATTAATCATGGGTGCACTATCGACATGAATTAACCTGAATACAAAACAATTTAATATATCACTAAACCGTAAAAAATTACAACACTCAGGTGGAGATCTGACAAGATAAGTAAGGCAAGAGGCATTAGTATTTATACTTTTAAAAACCAAGCAAATACGATTTGCCTCGCGCGCTAGAGCTCCCATTAATTGAGCCAAAAAAATGTTTGTTGTATGGGAGCTTTCTTATCTGCTTTATACTGTTTTTATTTGTTTGAAATGTATATCTCTGTGAACTTAGCAGGGCTCTTGCCTGCAGAGCATCAAGATATTAGAGTTCTGATAGCCTCTATCTTCTAGGGCCTGAAGTTTTAGAAATAGTTCTGTATAACACGGTTCATGAGATAGACCTTGATAGCGAAGATTAATATTATAGTCCCTTTCCTCGTTTATATCACTGTGAGTACATACAAATCAGTTTTTAAATTTTCTGTATATTTAAAAACCGTCTAATAAAACTCACCTTTATGAAATTCATTGAAAGGAAATAAATTACAAGACAATAGAAGATATACGATCAATAAAGACAAGAATAAGCGACAAGTAATGATTAAAGTTTCACGAGCGTTTATTGGAAAACTATTTGAACAAATAAAGTAATGGATACTTAAGAGTTTATACGAGGCTAATTCGTTGCGCTTACTCTAAAAAATCAATTGTAAATATCCAAGATTTTATCCAAAATAATTAAATTTTCAGATGATGAGTCAGCTGAAAATCATGTCAATCATGTCTGTGTGCGAGAGTTCGACCCGAATTTGTCCAATTCTTAGTAATTGTTTAACTTATTTATGTATAGCTAAATTTTAACGTTTGCGATAGGATAACGAGCTTGGTCAGAAAAATTATTTATTGGTTACTATTTGTTAAATATAGACTGAAATAAACTTTTTTTTAAATATCGTTACCTCCAAATCGTGCTGCTATCAGTATCCTTAATTTCCTTTGTAAGGTGAGCTAAAAATACTGCATTGGCACTGGTGTACCATTCAACCACTTCCGACATTGGGGTGCTTGGGTTAATGCTCGCTCTGAAACACATCCACATTTCAGCAACTCCAAATAACTGTGTTAATACTTAATGGTGATGTCATTTTTGACAATTGACACTCCTATCAGAAACGGATCATAAAGTGTTCAGCAAATTAAAGTTGCGCTCATGTTCTGTACTTCTATTCTCGTATTATTAATTAATCAAATAACAATATGAACTTGTTTATTGAATGATAACCAAACTTCTTAAAATTCCTTTATTAAATGTTGCAATTTGAAAAGATGAAGCAATTTTCACTACTTCTTGTTAGGAAATGTCAAAAGTAAAGGTTACTCATTAAGCTTGTAACGGTTTACACAAAACCTCAACAAATTAAATGTGATCCAATACATACAGTTAATTAACGTTGTGTGTGTGTTACATCTGTGAACATACCTATGTCAAGCTAATGTCAATAAACCGTGGAAATTTTGTGATAATGTAAAAGAATTTTGGAATGAAATGAGAGAATTAAAATCAGTAAATAATCAAACGTTATTTTATACTTACTAGTTATTATATACCGGACAAGTGTCAATAACATTGATAAGTCAGGAAAATTTAATTCTTATTACTTTGATTTGGTTGATAGAAAATGTCGACAAGTAATGTTATTTTTATACAAATTTACTTTGGGAATTTCGACAGGTCGTTATAACATTTTACTAGGCGGTTCCAATCTTTTCCTTCTCCCGGGCTAAAGTAAATTTGTTTTTTTTTATTTTGCTCTATTATACTATACCAGCTAACAGTTAGTTTCAAACATACAAAACTATAAAATTTTATTCATAAATGTTTAATAAAAAGGAAGAATTCAAAGAAATTCCTAGAAATTTATAACCCTTTTTTGTAGAGTATCAATATAAATTGGCATCGCAAGATTTCATCCAAGCAAATAAAAAGTAAAAACATCCTAAATTGCTAACCGCTAAGTGGCCGACATACATTTGCGATGAGTACGACGAAAACCGCGAGAGGAACTTGTTTAATAGCATACATTGAATCACCGGTTACTTTTCTTTTTGTATGTGACTCATTGCTTCTAAGATATAAAGGAATGTATAATAAATAAAAGCCGGCAGGAATGCACTCGAGAGTACACTGTAATAAATTATATAAATATATAATTTGAAGATGATGTAATATCTCTTTGAAATCTGTGTGGTATGTGTAAAAACCCTCAGACCCTCTCAATCCTAAAATAAAATATTTAATAAGAAACAGAACATATCGCAGGTTGCAGAAGATTGGGGAAGTTATGGAGAATGTCATAAATAAGACTCAAATTCACATCAACTCTAGAGGTAACTATTTAAGAGACATATTCAAATCCTAATGAGGCGTAATTTCATGGCACAAATATAGATACATAAAAAACTTATTCTATTTTTCTAATTAAGAAAATAACTTGTAGCTGAACCAAATATTGCTTACGCTGTAATTACTTAATAACGAGTAAAGGAATAACTTCTGATCTAACTTTCGTGACAGAAGCCAGTTTTTTGTAAGTTGGATGAAATATATTATCACGTATGTGAACACACACCCACGTACGAGTATTTCGGGGCAAGCTAGCCTCCCCAAATTATTAATTATCGATAAACATCCAACCAAGATTATGTCGAATAGAATCTATATTGAAATATAATTATAATAAAAATCCTTTTAAAGGAGCGTCTTTATGGACGAACATAATGTATCTATTAGTCTCCTTTTGTTATTAAGTACTGTTTGGTGTATTAAAGTTTTGAATATAATCATGTCCACTATTCAAAATTTATATATGTAATTTCACTAAAACTGTTTCTGACTTGCGCATGCGGCTTTCAACCCTCAAGTCTTGTTTGACGCCTATGAACCAATGAAGTTTTATTTCTGTGGGTTTTTAACACTCGTTAGGAACGCACAAGGAAAACATACTGAAGAAACTATTATGTCTCAAAAATCGTTGGGATGTGTCAGGCATTTTTATGCTTCATTAAAAAGTAACTTCTAGGTGCGGTACATTACAGGTAGGTACAATTTTTTACGATTTCATCAATAAATATCCAATGAAAGCTATAATTAAGGTTTTATGGCCAGATGCCGTGTCCTTGATACAGTACATTATTTTAACTTCGATTATTTATCTTGTATCTTATCATAGGAAATAATATTCAATGCACAATGAAAATACTGGTGATTTTTTTAGGAGGGTAACTCTTAAGAGGATATACATATACAATATGCTAAACTTTGGCTAATTTGGAAAAATTTCTATGAGAACAAAGTACCGACTGGCTATAAGGGTCACCCAATTGTATGTGTAGAGGCAAACACACATATCAACCTATTCAACAAATTAAATATTACATCCGAAGCGGGATGTCCAAACACCTGCCCAACAGACGATTGAAATTTTTCGCGTTAAAATCGTATTTTATACGTATAAGGCCTCATCTGCTAGCGAACAATTTTCATGCGAAAGTGGGTGCTAATGGAATTTTAATAGGATTTGAAATTGATAAAATTTTTACCGTGCAGTAATCAATCTACGTCTGAGGAAAGTTTGTATCGCTCGATCTTTATTAAGTTGGCTTGGCTACCTTAGATTATAGGTGATTATTAAAGTTTTAACTATATTAGATAAGACAATTGATCTATCAATGTGTATACCACATCATACTACAATTTGGGGAGGCTAGATTGCCCTGACATACTTGTACGTCCGCGTATGCGCTCACACGTGAGTGATATGTGTGTGATTTTGCGGTAATGTGGGTTTGTGTGTGTGGAGGGGAGGTTAATTTATGGTATAATAAAGGTAATTTGATTAAAAATGGTAAATAAATTAATGTGTACTGACTGTGAAATTAGTAATTATTAAAAGCCTAACGGTTATATTTAGCTCATTATCATTAAATGCATTCGTACGACAATTGTACATGTATATTATGTCCATGAAAATTATTATATAATTCTCTAATATATATATAACATTACAGTTTCCTATAGCTTTGTACATGCAATATTATGGCGATCCGATTGAATATTTATTTAGTTGATAATGAAACTCTCGGAAATCGATAAATGAGGGGATTTCAACAGCACTTTGTTTGTGTTTCGCTTGATTGTAACAAATAGACCGATTTGTGTTAACTGGAATTGATCTCCGACACCTGGATTTTATAGCGTCCAATCAATGCTTCAAGCGTTCGTTTAATCAAAGGACATAAAATGAAAAGTATAGGAATTCACATTTTGAACATCAAATGTGCAAAACTGTATTAAATAAACATTATGTTTATAACATAGAATAAGTAGAAAGATAGTATTATATGAGTATGTTATATTGGATTTATAAAAACTTTTTTGATTTCATAATAACATTTTTTTGTTCAAATTTTTGCTTAAAATTAAGATATGCGCCATTTCTATAAATAGCAAAGGCATGCCGGCGCCCACTTAACGCGTTACAATTTATACGTCAGTATATATTTATTAGGTTCAATCCAGTTTGAAACTTAATAACTATACATTGACACGGTGAAAGAATAAATATATATGAGATACTTATATAAGGCACTCTGCCTTTGACAAATATTATCCAAGACAAAAAGAATTTTTGAACCAATAGTTTCTGAGATTGGGTTCAACTTAACAAAAAAACCGACTCTTTATACTCTTAGTATAAAGTGTAAACTCTTTAATCTTACCTTAGTTCCGACAATTCTTGCAAAAACGCAGCGCCATCTATCGGTTTCAGTCTGTTTTTGAAAACCAGAGGGGGTAGGTCGCCCATTTGTAGAAGTGCGTTGTCTGTCGCCGCAAACCGCTGTGTCAGGTTCGATCTGCTCAAAATAATGTTTTTGTTTAATTTGTGGTATAAAATTAGGTCAGGTTTATTGTACAAAACGTATAACTAATACATTAGTAATTTGTACCTCAAAGTTGTGGCAAACAAAAAACAATCCATCGAAAGGACGAGCAATTCAATTATCATGTTCCGGGAAGAGATTTATACAGCGACGAGAATTTTTTTGCCACTTCAAAGAAAATACGGCAAAGTAAAAATATTTATTGCTGAACAAACGAGAAACTGTAAATATAGTGTATTATAGGCTACGTGTATTATAGGTACTATCTGTGGTAGAGTGGGTAAGGCTGAGTGTAACGGGCCTTATCACATTAAAACGATCTCTTCCAGCCAAGCTTAGACTACGGCAGACAGAAGTGCAAAAAGAAAAAAAGATGTGTTATTAATTTGAGATTTGTCCTTAAATATGATAAAAACCTTTTAATTATTTTACTAAGATTTTTATTCTTCACATAAATATAATATATGTTTATTCATCAAATAATACTATTGATATATTGATCAATTGATACTTGCTAGCATTTTGCATTCTAAATCGCTTCAAATGCAATATCACCTCACAAAATAAATTCAATGTTTGTATCTAATTTTTTTTTCTGCACTGCATGTATTGTGATGGGATAATTTACTTACTTACTTACTATATTTCTTATAAATGGTATATAATACCTTAAGGTGCTTCCATTGGTGAAGATGAAGAAAGCAACTTCAGACCGCTCTTGTTGCAATCTCGTCACCAATTTTCCTAATTCAGTTGCTCTACTGACCTGTACAAGGGGAGGAACGTATTACTGTTAGATAATAATACGCCACATCTCTTGAAATTTTATTAATTACTAGCTGATCGGGCAAACGTTGTTTTGCCATACATGTGATTTAAATTTTCAATTAATACATAAAAAATAAGGGTTGATCGTGGAAGGGTGAAAATTTAGGATTGTATGTATTTTTGTATGTTGTATCATAAAAAAATGGAAACAAGAAGAGTTGACTAAAAAATAAAATTTAGGGGTGGACTATCCTTAATATTTAGGGGGATGAAAAATAGATGTTGGCCGATTCTCAGACCTACTCAATACGCTCACAAAGCTTCATGAGAATCGGTCAAGCCGTTTCGGAGGAGTTCAAGTTCAAACCCCGTGACACGAGAATTTTATATAATATTGTGAATCTCAAACCATTCCCAGATCCCCTTGAACACACACAAAAAATTTCATCAAAATCGGTCCAGTCGTTTGAGAGAAGTTCAGGGACATACACACTCACAGAAGAATTATATATATAAAGATATACAATCTAATTTCCTTCATGGTCTATGTTTCTCTATGTATACATTTTCTTCTTTAATAAAATTAGTCTTCTGTCAATCTTGAAACAAGAAAAAGTGTATTAAAATTATTCTAGTCGCTAAATACAATATGGAGCCATTAGTCGATCAGAAAAGATCCACATCACAGAACGTCCCTTTAATATTTAACACAGCCATGAGACAGAGCTTAGTGACAACCACTGAAATTTGACTCCCGTATGTAAGGAATCCTAAGCTTATAAGAAAGTGACGCGAAGTTATTAAAGCTCGTGATAGCTTAGAGTAGCTACTCTATTCATTGCAGATATATCGTAAATATTAAAGGATCTTGCAACGGAAAATTCCTAGCAATATATTGCAAAGCAATCAAGGGTGAAATTAAAAGTTTCCAATCAAGAAAAGTTCAATGGAAATAGTATCGATGTTATAAATTTTCATGAACCCCTCGTCCATAGACACGTGAGGATGACGTGACATTTTAGCTTCATTTAAAAACATAGATTACAGAGTCTTAGTAATTATTTCGCTTCATACAAGTTTTTTGTATGGTATTAATGCGTTTGTAATGTTATTTACGAGGGATGGTCAATTTGCGTGTATTGTGGCATTACGACTACTTTTACTACATAGGAAATTTTCTAAGCTATGTTAAATAATGTACTTTCATTATCAATATATATTATCAATATCATGAGACTTTTTGTCGTACTAAATTTATGGCTTCCAACTTATATTCCACAATATGTTCTGAAATATATGAATATCCTCCTGTGCCGATTTACAACAATTATTATTTCACCGCGAATCGAACACAGGATCTGTAAATTCGCAAATAACTGCGTTGTAATCACATTAATTAACATAAGAAAAGACTGTCGTGGTTTAAGAACGTGATTAAGTATGTAAAATAAATACATAAATGTAAAATTCTGATAATCTCCATTCACCATATTATGGCCACAGAGGACAGCATAAAAATTGTTAATTGTGTATTCAGAGTTTAATTTATGCTTCATGTTAGTCTGTGCACTGTCGGAACAACAGAAGCTGACGTGAATAAATTTTCCATGGAAAAACAGTTTACATTTGAAGGGATTTTGTAAATTTATTTTCTAGCCTCTACAATTTAGATTAGACAATTTCATCATTTAAGACGTTTCATTTTCACGTTAAAGTTCCATTACAGATATAGTGCAAATCTGTACTTTTATATTTTCCCCTAGAAGCCTTACACAGAATCCCAACAAATTTCCTTCTTTGAAATTTCTTTGATTAAGTTTAACTAACTTGATATTCATTAAAATTATATTGCTTTACGAATGTGGCTGATTCATTTATATTTCATAAAACGACGTAAGAAAAATCTCCAGCTTAAGCCTTCTAATTTGACTATAAAGAAAAGTTAAATAATCAATGATGCCGATGCAGGAATATGACGTCAAAGTATTTAGATCGCTCACCACAAAATGTAGTCTCATAATGGTGGCGCTTCTGATGTACACCTCTAAAACTAAAAATCTCTAAATTTAGGTTTAGACCTGTCAAACGTGTGTAACTTATTCTATATATTTCTACATTGACAATTTAAACCTTATTGCTATCAATTTAGAGATTTATAGAATAGTTTACGCTCTCTAAAACTGTTTGACAGGTTAAAGCTAATTTTAGGATTTTTAGTTGAGAGTGTGTACATCAGAATCGCCACCATATAGTTAATATTACTACCAAATCTGTAGGCGCTCATGAATTCGATTTGATTTTGATCGAGAAATCTTGCAGTAAATAAGTATTTCATCTTATTATGTGTCAAAGATAGGAAATTCATTGTTATTAGTCCAACGCTGCATTTACAAGGAGGAGATGAGTTGAATATTATTAACAATAAGTATAGAAATAGTTATTTCACTAAAATTTCAATTTCATACACACGAATTAGTCTTGTGCCAGAATTCAAGAGCAGTGTTAGTTTTGACGACTCAGTTGGTCAAAGTCAATGGTCGCAAAGCGAACTAGTAAACAGAGTTCCGGGTTTCATCTCCGGAGCATATCTGTGTTGGTTGTGGTTTGGGTTTTCCATATTATAGGTATTAATAAAAAGTATGTTTGTATGTATGCTAATACATAACACATGGTAAAATAGCTTGCGGCTAGTCGACCGTATGTGGAAAATGACTGTAAAATGGATATGTAACATTATATATAGTGTTTATTAATATATATATATATGATGGACCAAGAAAACACATTCAATTTTTTTTCAAACCTGTTCTTCAACATCAGCCACCTCCAACCCATTTGTAAGGCTGTTTTTTAGTGAGAGCGTGGTCTGAACGATCAGAGCCAAAATTGGTATGAAGGGCAAGAGTAGAAGCCTCCAGAGTTGACAGCGTCTGGTCTGACACCACGCTCGAAGCTTGGGTCTACATTGCAGACTTTCTTCGCTCTTCACTACCGATGAAGCTGGAACAAAAATCTTCTTAGGGTAAAAGGAAACTATATTTCTTAAGATTAGTTAAGGTTGTAAAGTACTTGCATGAAACAAAAATTGCTATTTTTTTTTGGCAGGCGTTTAGATTGTTATTTATAAATGTAAATATCACATATTACATACAATCAGTGCCAGAGTAAGTAGAATCAACTGAATTAACAAAAAAAGGTTTATGCTTTAAAATAATTGGTATAAAAAAAATTAAAATCATTGCAATCTAGTTAAATTTTTGGACTTTATTTGTCGGTTGTCAAGATGTGCATATAATAGGAGTTATGAATTTGAAAAAATGTAATAGGTATAAAGATCAATACTTATTTTAAATCGATCCCAAAAATTTTGTAATAGACGTTACAAAAATTGTTAGTTGGATATGTAATTTTTTTTCCATAAATGAATGATTTTGAATTGGCAAGTAAAAAATCATGCCTGGATTTTTTGGGTCGTAAGGCTTGGTTTGATCAGAAACCTCACGATGTTTTCAACGAACGTGTCAGTGTTCAATCCCACAGCCAGGATTCGAACGCACAACCACGGTTGACATTCTCTTAAGTAATTTTTAAATGAAAATATGTTTATTTTCAAACAAAGGATGACTGAGAGTGTGATTCTCAACTGTGACGAATAAAAACTATACAAGTGCAGAATGCCGTCTACAGAAAAAAATAACGGACAAAATTTAGGAAGTGACGAGAAAACGATAATCAGGCCACATTATTCTGAGTGCCAACGGCAATAGTGAGTTTAATATTGTGTTTCCTCGTCTCTCCGCAGTGTTATAAGATTACATCACCAAAACTTTTAGTATAAATTTGCGTAAATATCAACTATACACCATTCCAGATATTACGTGACACGAAATATTAAAATTTGTTTCAGAAGTTATCGAAATATGAAAAGATCTGCTATATTATATATTACTCTATATTTACAGAACTCTCAACAATAGATTTATGTAGCTAAATTTTTTTGGAATTCTGCCAACAGATCTTTTTGGGCTGGCCATCAATATAATATGAGAGTATCGGTAAATTTTTATGCTGTATGCAAAACATAACCAATTAAAGATTATATTAATGTGAACTCTATCTTTTAGCGGAAAGTATAGCCCAAAAATCGACGTTGTGGGACAGACCCAGAAGGGGCAATACTAAGGAGAGACAATAAATTCTTTCATGATAATCAAATTCACATTCTTTAACTTAAAATCTTGAATAAATAGCATAAACTCATGTTTATGGCATTTTAATAGAATTTTTACTAAATATTTTTTCAGAACCCGATAAAAACCGAATCCGTTCTGATTTGTGAAGTTGATAGCCGCCTATGATATAATAGCACCAACCAAATGAACAAAATATTACTTTATTGTTATTTTCAATTTAACATTTAGTAGCAAAAAATCTGGATATTTAGAATATCGAACTAGGACGACGCATTTATATATTATGATCAAACAACTCAATCATTTCCTTAACTCTGTGCCAGAATGTGACATGTTTGTGTCTAGTTTCGGTATACTAGTGTAGGTATATAAGCAGTTTCTAGACCAATAGTTTCTGGTTATTGTATAATTGTTATTTATCAATCTGTCTTTTGTATTGTTTTTTGGCCTTAGCTGTAATATATAAATAAATCTGTATTTTGACAAACAACATAATAATATCACTTAAGTCTATGTATATAAGAAAATGAACAAACTTGAAAAAACTTACCCATTATTTGGTATTTCACAAACAAGATAATTTATTCAAGAAAGTTTGGAGAAAATTCAGAAAGCGTGCACCCTTCTCGAGGGTTGCAGAGCTACTGGTAAGGGATGAGAGTGAAAATGCTTTTCCCACGTGTTTTCACTTGTTGAATTGGATATTACAATCTGTTTTCATTTTCTAGTTTGGCTTAATTAAATAACTTTGTTAAGTTGTTTTAATAATCATGCTATTCAACAAGAAATAATCAACAATGAGTTTTAACTAATATTAAATACTAAAATTAATTTTTACTCCGAGAACATCGTACCACGTTAAATTTGATTCTTTATTTTATTAAATTCTTAATCGGGACGCCGTGTCAGTATTAGCATAAGTAGCAAAAAGAAAGATAATAAGTCAATAATTCATTATGTCACATTAACAAGTATTGCCTGCAATATGTATACGATACTAACGTCACTCAGTTGTTTTGCCTTCCCGGAACCTACTCAGCTAACTATACATATACAGCGACAGTCTAGCTAAAGGTATTTATTTCTCAACAAAGATTACAAAAATCACTTAAATGAGACATAGCATATAAGTTTTATTAAAAGATTTCGTTCCGCGCTTGTAGGAGGTACCCGTGTGTAGGTTGAAATATTGATTATATTTAGATAATACATTACTTGAAAATAAGAATAAATACTTTTAAAAAAATAAATACTTTATGTATAAAAATGCACGTAAAGAAAATATATAATTGTTTAATGTTCATTAATTTCTTTTTATAAATTAGTATGGTATTAAAGTTGAAATTGACTAAGTATCGCAGTATTAAGTATTTCGCACATCGTTTTAATCGGCAATTTAACAAAAAATATCCTCGTACTACAATATTCAAATAGAGAATGAGTGAAATTGGATCTCCTGTTCTCGAGATTTGTGCTTAATTCATTATATTATAGAGTCTACTTCGAATACAACATTATTCCTAGCTGTATCTATACTAATATATAAAATTGGAGTGTATGTTTTTAATATTGAAATAACCGTTTTTTACTACATGCATATGAATAATAAGGCATACACCAAAATGACATTTTTAAAAATTTTTGTCTGTCTGTTTATTCCGGCTAATCTCTGGATTGGCTGGACCGATTTTGACAGGACTTTTTTTGATTGGTAGGTAGGATGTAATAAGGAGACACTTAGGCTACTTTTATTAGGGTTCCGCAGTCTACCTAAAAGTCCTCTTCGTAATTTCCGTTCGCCCGTTCTGGCTGTAGCGTCGAAACGGTTAGTGTTAGGAAGATGGAACTTTGCACGGGTATATGTGTATTTATTACTACGCCGATAAAAAGCCAAAATAAAATTACGTAATAAAAACGCGCTCCAAGATGATCTAAGCCGCGCGCAGATTACGCGCAAGACATGCCACCACACTCTCTCTACTGGGCCTATCTTTTATAATTCCCCTAATCTGTTCTGTATGCTGCTTTCCTTTTTTGTCTAAGTAATAATTATAAATAAAATACATTTGTGTTTATTTAGTTAGTGACGTAGATAGTACATGTTTTCTAAAATAAGTATTTTTAAGTTGTTATACCTAATCCATGCGGACGAAGTCGCTGGTACAGCTAGTATCATATACTACTTATACTTCTTATAATAAGAAATAATACACTACTCGCTGAAAATAAATAACAAAATATTGGTCAATATGACGGAAGCGTTTCCTCACTGTATTGAAATGCTTTAACAATAAGCGAGGAAAGCAACGGTTCGGTTGTAACCGCTTTTATATTAATGCAGTATTTTAAGTTTTGTTTATGTAAATAGTATTTATTTTTATATTATACTTTAAGGGTTATATATGATATTACTCTGGTGTTAGTCCAAAATGCTTTACTATCGCATACATTTAAACTGAATTCATCTACCAATACTTGACAGAACATCCACGGTTGGTTATGTTGGCCGACATTGAACCTCTCTAGTCGTTTATGTGGCTTAACATACAAGGGATGTTTTTTTAATGTAGGTTTTGTTAAATGTATTAGAAAAATCGTATCACGATTTTAATTCGTCAATGTTGTTATTTTTTATATTCTTTTCAGCCAGGTTACTCGCCTTTGACGCTGCCTTTCTCAACCTAAAACCAAAGTTTTAAGTAGTAAAAGTTCATATTGTATGGATCACCTACAATATGCACTATGGGAATGGAACGGAGATTTACTCAAGAAAAATCTCCGTTCCATTCTTTAAGCTACAGCTGCAGTGGCATTTATTGTAAAACAAGGTACACAATGAGGTATTATGAAATGTTTGAAACATATTAGATATTAAATACTTTTTTATCTCTTACAAAGGAAGTAATTCCATTCATAGGTAATTTCTTGGTAACCCGTTCGTTTTGAACTAAACAGTGACTTGAACAAGTTGAAGTTATATAACTTTGTAAATATCATATTTTTAAATTGGTATTAATATAATTAAAAAAAATACATATACAATAACTTAAGGGTAAAAGTAGTGTATCGGTTTCACAAACCTAGAAACACTAAGATAGATAAAAAAGAAAAAAATATATTTCTTTCTCTTTATGTATGTTATATATTCTGTAACAAAGGTTAACACATAACTTACTGTACAACATATAAGAAGTAGGTCAGAGGGGTCATTAGATGAACATTCACTTGGCAATTTGCAACGTTGATAAACAAAACTGAAGATTAGCGTCGTCGACATTTCCGGATAAACTTCCTTTTTCGATGGAGATCCTAATCCAAATTAATCATATTAGATTACATCGAAGTACAATGAACTTTTGTATTGCAGGTTTTTACTATCCCTTCGACTAGAAGGGTTCAAGAACATTTGAAGAGTACTTTGTTAAGATAGGCATCTTGCCCTAGACTGTGTGGTCGTATTCTCCAGTCGCGACTATGCATTTTTACTGTGCGCAATAAAAGTAGCACGTTGGATGAACACGATTAACCGAGGCTAGTATGTCTAAGACCCAGAGTATTACAACTCCTAAGGCGTATAAAGGCCATATTAGCTTGGCATGAAATGAACAAAAACCGATTATTTTAATCACAAAACTTGGTTAAAAAAATTTGTCAGTTTGAAACGTAAATTGTTTCAACTTTAACTGTTAAAAGCAATATATATGTTCAGTTTGTGTATATATACAATCACACTGTATCAGGATAGTCGGGTAACCGCCTGTACATAATTTTAACAATAATTATAATACTGAGAATATACCCGAAATAAAATCTTGGTTTCTGCTTTTTTATTGAGCTTGCAGATGTCGGGAGTGATATTAATTAATAACAAAAGTTAACCCGCAAAAATACTCACAAAAAATAGTTTTAATTTGAACTGAACGATTTAAAAATATATCAGGCGAGGCAGATTACGCGTCGAATATACAAATTGTAAGATGGCGATCGGTCGAATTTCGAACACTGTTTCTTCATGGCGAGCCGAATTAGATTTTTGGTTTATTTTATATTGTATTGAATTAATTTAGACGAACCCGTCGACGTAATGGCCATCATGTGGGACTGCCAAACAGGGGGTCTGGGTTTTACCTGGATACTATCAATATTTGTGTGAAGAGCAATCAAAAAATGTTGTAAGCTCTATTCAAAGCTCAAGCCAAAATCAGTTTATCTCGGGCTTAATGACAATGTTTGAAATCGCAACCAATTGCATCGACAGCATGTTGATTTCAAGGTGTATAATATTCGTTACTTGACTATTTGCGAGTTTAAAGCTAAATGAAATAAAATCGTCGTCCAAGCGCTCTTAAATTTTATAACAAGAGCATTTTGCGTACAATGCCCTAAAGATTGGTTCATAAAATTGTTATGTATTTATCAGACATCTTTGGGCGTCGGGATGATATTGAGTTCTTTAAGAGTCTCATAGATCTTAGCTGATTCTAAGGGATAGTTTTTCAGGAGGGATTGATCGCGGACCGTAGGCACAATTAAAAAGAAATATTCGTATTTAGCAAAAACTTATATAGTTCAAAGAAGTAGTCTACAGTAAAATAAGCTCAAACTCTTATATTTTTACCCCATACACACCCACGAGAAATAAAAACCAAGTAAAAAAAATATAATTCTCTTTATCTTATGTTATTGTTATATAATATAAGTTTGTAAACGGGCTTATCCGATTAACATATAAACTTAAAGACGACTTCTGTTGTAATATTTATTGATGAAAATCCAACCGGTTTTTAAAACGTCTCTCGAAAGTGTTCCAAATAGTGGTGATTCATAAATGTTGATTTTTAATCTGATAAGTAATATCAATTTGGCGCCTGCTATTAATCCAACATAAAAATCGGTTATCGGAATGTCGCGGCGCCAACATTTCGTTGCTATGTCTTAGTCACCATTCACCTGGCCTATAAAATTATTATTAGTTGATAGGTTTTAAATATTTAATACAATAATAGTGTTAGCAACCGGTATACTCTTAAGTTGTATAAAGAAAGCTTGTGTGCTTGTTACGTCTAGAAAAAAGGTCCAACTTTCATAAGATTTGTAACACTCTGGATAAACACAGTGGCTATTTTATACATGGCTACTATTTGAGAACAATACGTATGTCAAACGAGGGGCTCCGCTAGGTACGACTAGTGAAAAAAAATTGGTTTTAAGTCTCAGCGAGGATACACACACGATCCGATACAATTAGCTCAAAGTGTGTAACCATTTAACTTTGCCACTAAGGCAGCAAAATCTTGGCGGTTCTAGGAAAACTTTAATGCGCAAAAAAACTCGCAAATAACGTCCATTGGCCCAATACGAACGCTATGCAAGCAGTAATCAGTGCTGCAATTGTATTGAAAAACTGCCCGATTCAAATCCGGTATTTAATCTGTTTCTGAGTATTTGAATTTCGTAGTAACTTCCATCTAGCTTTTCATCTCTGAGGTTTGTCCGACGATTTCGCATTGCCAACCGAACCGTTTCACGTGCTGCCTTCCTTTGCTCTTTTGAATGAGAAGCACGAAGTCGAGCCATACTAAGGCGGAACTCTTAACGTACAATTTCTTACTCTTTCTGATTCGCAATCTTTCGATTTACTCTTGCATTAAGCTTTGTCGAGAAATATATGATCGGTGGTCGCGGCGTGGTATTTTTGTTGATGATAAATGGTATAGCAATACAATATTAGAAATTTTAAAGTTGAAGTTTTCTTTGTGGCTTTTTATTAGTAACTTTTAACCGCCAGAGAGTATCTATATTTCTTGCTTTAAACGAATGTATCAACCGGTAAGCTTTTTTTACTATTTCTTGTGTGTTATACCACGTTTTAAATAAAATATATAGGGATAAAAAGTCATATATCCATCTCCCAGTTCTTAGCGACTTCTCTACCAATTTTCAGCCAAATCGGTGCAGCCGTTCTTGACTTATAAATAGCGTAACTAACACGATTTTCTTTTATATAGATAGATTGATATTTTATAGAAATTAAAATACATTTTAATAAATTATTTTGGTAGCAAGTTGGACTACTAACCGTTAAATGGGTTTGTTCCCTGGTACTTAACATAGCCCAGCTTGGGAATAGCCTACCGTGTAAGTTTGTCTTAAGTCTTATCGTAATTTCATTTATTGAACCAATAGTAAGCACAGGTATTATCCAACCTCCTTTCAATTATCTATAGAAGACCAAAGTCACAACTTTTAAGACGCAAAATTGTCAGCCTTGCGCCTTGTCAAACATTATGAATGTACTACATACGCTCAAATATGGTATCGCAAATTTTCGTTTCATTTGTCATTCAATCATAACCGCCATGCAGATCTGAATATAATTCAATTATTAGCCATCAGACACGATAAATTAAATTATTTTGTACGCTACGTGCTATAATATATATAATAAAAAACAAAAGAAACACACATTAAAACTATAATGCCCATACGCCGGGAGGATTTTGTTTTTAGTTATCCCGCCAAACCTTATTTATATATCTATAATTACAAATTATTCCTTAATGAAACATATAAAAAAATCTCTGATCAGAATCGCAACAAATTATGTACGAAAGTATACTAGATATGATAAATTTAAAATTTTATTTCCCCCTTGCAACCCGCAATCTAATAGAGAAAGAAGAGAAACAAACGATTCAGAAATATAATAGTTACGCGGTAAATGTCTAATAGATTATTACCCTATTACTTAGTTGACGTGAGCGATTACGTGGCAAAGAATCATTCAATTGTGTAGCGTGTTCAAAATTGTATTCTTAGTTGGTGTTATCGCATGACGATAATATCGAATGCCGGAAATATAGTCATGTTTAGATTTTCAGTAATTGATTTGTGAATCATTTTCATAAATCATTCAATTACTTTGTATTTATCCTGTTATGGATAAAAATTAAACCCAAAAGTCGATGAGTACTCATCGAACGCTGTTCGTAGAGGCAACATCTCCTGATGATGCTCCGGTGTCGGAGCGAAACGTGCGTCGAGTGGTTGTGGGTTTTTCGCGGAGTACTGCTTGTATATTGATCTATTGGGATTTTGTACTTTGGACTTCCGCAAAGTAACGTCTGATTCAATTAATTATAAAATTAAACCCGTCAAATTTGTGTTTAGACTATAATTAAAGGAGTAATAAATAATGTTGTTAATGTAATTAATAAATTAATAAATGCATGGTTACTGTCTTAATTATCGATTAATTTGACAATATCAATTAACAACCTTGTCGAAGGCTAATGAAAATTAAATGATATGTATGAATATACCTTTAGGATGTGATAGACTTTACGATTTATCAAAAACTAATTATAATCAATGTTTCATTAACATGAATTAATTTGACGTTCATGTTTACAGCAATGTCAGTTGAGACTGCTTCCAGAAACCATCCGAATATTTTAATGTTAAATTGGTTTCGAAAGTCTGGTTCGATAATAAGGTTTATTGATATTAGTAAGTCTTGAGGAATGTGGGTTCATGACGACACTCTTAATCTTAAGAATTTATTTCCTTTGGTCGCGCTTCGCGGATTACCTAATCATTGGGATTTTATGTTTGAGTTTTATAATTTTGTTCATTTTAAGAGAGAACTCCAGAGTTTTGATTTACACAGAAAGTATCAAAATGTACCTTAAAGTTTAGTAACTTAGGTATATGGTACTGACTCGTTACAGCTTTTCTCTTGTAAAGTTTTACTTTAATCTGTCAAAGCATAGAAACATATTTTCAATTTTAATAGCACCTGATGATGCTAATGAAATTTCATTTATATACACATGACAGATGCATTCATGTTATTAAAAAATAATATTTGATAATAGTAATGTTAGTGTATTTCTAAAAAAAAAAATTAATTCGAAAAAATTCTTCAAAATTAAAAAATTTTGTTTACTTTCCCAATTCGGATTTCAAGCAATAATGAAAGATTTTATCCCTCATATGTACATTCAAATTTTAAAATTAGATATATTTTAGCCTTCCCCAATCGGATGATATTGACACGATTAATTATTACTTACTCCCCTGTATCTCTTACGAAACATACACAGCTGAAGTGGGAAATTAGGCACATTATAATTTTCCTCATAACATTTTTGTGGTAGCACGTAAAGTCTTACGTTTTCTACAATAAGTTAATTGTATAATATAGTTATATATCACTATGAGAGTGATAGTAAAGATAGCTCTTATGTACTATTCATCGCCCTTTGTAAACGACAGGACGACGCCCATAATTTGTGAAGTGAATGTCAATTTAGAAACAAATTTTTTTCCACCTTCATAAGTGTTACCTATATATTTTGAATTGACTTGACTGTGACGGCCCAGTTGGTGTAATGGTCACCATGTCAGACTGCCGAACTCTGTATACGGTAGGTATATGAGGAGTATTAGATAAAACAACCGTGGGTGAAATTTCTCCTAATAGTACATCGCTTCGAGATGTTGCAGGTTTCAGAGGTAATCCAATTGCGAGGCAAAGCTAGTGACATATACTAGCAATATGTTATACACATCAACCAATAACCACGTAATCAGGATCCACCTTCACAAATGACTCACGTTCTGTTATTTCATTATCACGACACCTGAGCTGAGTTCAGTATGTAACCAACAGTCATCGAGTCAAGATGCATATTATATACATTCTCTATATGCTCATGTTATGTGTTCATTGCCGTATGTGCAAGGCCGAGTACCCAATAGGTCCATCTTTAGAGATTGGAGTGCAAAGTGATAGTGTAAGAACGAAACGAAGTCTCATTAATGACTCAAAGTGTCCTGCGGGATATAGAAGGGTGTTTATACCACAGTCGAGAAGTGCGTTCTGTTTGCGAATTAATCAATAATTATGTAAGTAATTTTAAATACATATTACCTGCGTTAAATTAAGACACTTTGATCTCCTCTTTGAGCCTTAGGATTATACATTACCAAGGTTATGTATTCGTTTATTGAAATAGGTTTGGCCATGTCAGCGCTACAGACCTACAGACGTCGTACGTGTTATTTAAGTATGGTTTAATTCATTTGACAACTTTGTAGAACAAATTATTTTCTCAGACGTATCCCAATATTCAAGGCACCAAGCCTACAATATTGGGATTTGCAGGTCAATGGTAACAGGTGACCGGCCTCCGTCATATTATCTGTTAGCGCGTATATTAAACAAATTACACTTTTAGAGGTTACAATAAACACTATATCAGCAGTAACAAATATAAATAAAATATCCTGTTCCAGTGTGAATAGGTAAACATATCGTGTGAATGATTTGAAAATTAACATAACACCGTAACCTGCAAGCAAGCAAAAACCTGACTGACACAAACAAATTATTTTTATTTAAAATATGGTTAACGACGCTCGAAAGAAACAAACGGTTCTATTTCGATTATGTCGCGAAAAGTTTGAAATTATTTTCTTATAGATATAACAGTTTTTTTTTAATATTCAATATTTTTTTATGTAATAAAATTAAGTAACGGTATTATCGACATAACAGAAATAACATTGACAACGTTTCTCTTTCCTTTCAATCCTGCATTGGAAGAAACTGTTTTCATATAATCAAATATAACACATAAACATTCATTTGAAAGCTTAAAAAAGCGTTTCATTATAAACAGAGTAGAGCTTATTTTCTTGTCTTGCACCATGCCATGCTGCCACATTGAAATTACCATAGGATTAACACTTCTGTACGAGTATTTGTTAGTTATAACTTATAGTGTTTAATATAAACGTTATGTATGCCTCGGGACTTGCCGACTCTGCGTAATATATCCTGATAAAAATAAACCTAGCCTACACCAATCGCATGTTCAAGGGCAAATCATGCATGCTTAAAAATCACTGCTTTTAGCAAACCAACTCCGAGCAACAGAGTGGCGTATGAAGTCGTAGAGAGATTCCAGTACTTGCCGTCCACTCTTCGCCTTTGATGACTTTGAATGTAAAATTACATGTTTTTTAATTTTTTTATGACATTTTTGAGGTTAAGCCAGCCAATTTATATTACATATATTAAGCAACTCACTTGTTGCATTTCTAATATACTTTCCTCTCACGTCGTTTGGTGAGTCATGCGGTTTGTATCAACGCGAAAGGTAAAAAAGGTTTTCTGTTTGGCTCTTAAGTGTCTCCTGTTAATTGCTATTAAAACTTTATAAACAAGTGGTTCTTTAGAAAAAGAAATATTAAAAGCTACCCACTCTAAAGGCCAGTGACAACAACAAGATCATAGAACTGGTTTTAAGTTGACATTTAAAATAATTATATTCACAGAGAAAGTAATATCATATTGATTTCTAGGAATAAATGTTATCGTATTTAAATTTTGTGCTCTTGAAAAGTACGTACTGATATTTAGTTTTGAAATATTTAATTCGAGTTTCGACATTTAAATCATACTTAATACATAAATAACAGTAACTATATTATATATTATACATATTATTTATACAAGTTATTCGTTAAAAGACATATATTACTAGGTGACTTTTCGAAAAATAGCGATTAAAACTTTTAAAATAATCGTATCTCAATGCCAACTTTAAAGCTGTCTATCTAGTTCCGTCGCCTCCGACATCCGTTCCTTCGGGCTGTGATGGAGGTATAAATGTAATGTTTTGAAATTTAATATTTTGAATTTATTGCTTTGTTAATATCTTAAACATTGTTTCGACAGTAATTATCAACAGATGTTTACAATGTTAAAGCAAATGCCAAAGTCTAAAGGATATGCTACCTCCTAATTTATCGAACTAAACATATTTTTAAACTGAATTTATGGTCTATGCCATCTTATTTGGAAATTTGGTCTTCATTTCTTATTTAACTCTATAAACTATGAATGTAAACTTAAGTAAGGTTTGCATTACATAACACTAGTCTCAATAGATTAATCAACGTGGCGAATCGATCTTTAACGCTTTATGCGTCGTGCTCTGACTTGCGGTAGATGGTCATTTTCGGACATATTAATCTTGAATATTGTTATTATTAAACTGATTCTTGGAGGTATAATGAATAGTAGTAGAGTCGAGCTTCGAGTTGAGCTTAGTGTGATGGTACCGCCTCTTACAACTCTAGTCAAAATATAATCGGAGATTGAAAAGAGTGCTGGATAGTTCCTAGCCAGTTCTCCTCGTCCGCGCCCTTGACTTGGCAACTGATGTTAAATGTCAATTTACCATTTTATCATTTGGCATTCACGATTATCTGTATAGTTTTTTTTTTTGGTTTAAATGCATACAATCGTAAATTTGCAAATCGAAGCAATTGTTCAAACAAAAATTCCCGCCAATACCTACTTCAAACAACCGAACAAATATGAAGACAATATAGTAAGACAATACATAATTACATGCAATGTTTATGTAATGGTATGATTGTTTAGTCTAAAAGTGTGTATAATCAGAAACTACTGCTTATGTATGTTTGTTTAATATCATATTGCATTATCATAGTGTTATCACTTCTATGGTTCGTGGATAATTGAGAAATTCAATTAGTTAAATTGCAATTGACCGAATACCGATCAGCCGAACCGTTGTCTGGTGCAATGACTGCGAAAATCTGTGGTTTGTTCTCATAAGAGATTCTCGCAGACCTAAAAAAACATTAATCAAGAAATACGGACCATATAGGAAGAGTTGATGCATGTTATGAAAATTGGGACACAAATTTGCGTCTCATCAATGTTAAACTCTAAAGGTTAACATTGATGATACGTGGTTTTCAAATCCTAATGCGAACAAATTTTATCGTAAAACTATGCATATATAAAAACAAATTTTCTTAATTAAGAATACAATTGATAAGTGAATCATAAAAGGTCCACACTTTATGCGACATCCTTTACTTATTTGATTAAATTTTGTAAATGCTGTAATTGAAAAGAATGTAATTCAGACGAAAAATAATCGAGAAACCTTCGTCATTTTTAGAGTTATTAAAATATTATTAGTCTCATATTTTAAATACTTCACATTAAAGTTTTAACATAAGTTCTCGTACTGAGAACGCTAAAACCTAATAAAATGATTATTTTATATATATTCCTGTCCTATTCACTAAATCAGAGTTGAAATTTAAATATATATTAATTACAAATCCTACTATTATAATAGTTGTAGTTTGTGTTGTGTATGAGTGTTTGTTATTCCTTCACGCGCAAACAGGTGGAACAGTTTTATTATAGTGTTATACAATAATGACTTATATAACACATATTCTACTTTATATTAATGATAAAAATATTAAAAGCTATGAACTTAAACACGAGTGAGACCATGCTGTATTCGTAGTAATAATGGCGCAAACCAAGAGTCACAATCAATTTGCATTGGTCACAATGTAAATATGCACTTCCTCTAACGGGACTCAAGTAAAAGCTGCTGAACAAGTCGCTTTGAACGACCCAGATTCGTTCTCAAATTTCAATTATAAAATGAAATGTTAATTAGTATACGTAATTATTAACAAAGTATTATAATGATTTAAATTATTTTTTTAGATTATTTTACACAACTGTTTTGATGGTGACATTAAAACAATATGTTATACATTCTTACATTAAAAGAATTTGAAAATTATTTATTAATTAATTATTATATGAATCATTCTCGAAAGTTAAAGCGCCTGCTTTTTAACTAAATATTGACTTCTACACACCGATACATGCAACGATTGTAATTGAATCGTAAATATATAGATAAGTTGAAGTCTTTAAAAGAATTAATTGTTTATTTTATAATAGTTATTAAACAATATTGCAACATGCCATTATAAGGATCCTGGCTTCCCATATTCCCATAGTATGAATAAATTGCTTTGATGTTTTCTTATAAACAAATAGTTGACCAACGTTTGTGTGCCGGATTTGTATAGACTTGTTCACAGTCAGAACTCAAAAACACGTAGTACCTCAAACCTCAAAAGACTATCAAATTTAGTGTAGCAAATGTGTAAAAATATTATCAGCACCAAACAGATGCTGTGTAATTTATCTTTGGGAAACAAATGTTTGAAAATACATTTTATCTGAAATCAAATATAGATAAAGAGGCATAGACTTTCATTTTACATTTACGTCACGTATACACACTAATCAATCATGGGTATTTTAAATCGGTTATTAATCGAACAGATTCCGTTTTACATATACGTAGTGATTAAATTCGTTTCATATGTCGTACGTAAAAATAACCACCCGTTTTAAATTTTTGAACTCATCTTTTAATATGAAGCACTTAATCTTTAAATAGTGATAGATTTATTTATTTGTATTCTCTATTGACAATATCACTAACTATGAGTACATAGTATTCTTTTCTCCATACTTCGATAATTTTCTATATAGCTGAGGTTCAATGACACAAACCTAATACCAATAAAATGTAATCAACGTATAAGGATTGTATATATATAGTGAGTGAATAATCAAAAATTTAATGTGTTTTTGTACAACATATAAATTTAACTCAAAATATTGTCTGTATTTAGAGGAAACGATCAGTATTTTGAAGTAAAGGGTAATGCAATAGATAATAATACAATTCTTATTAAGATTACAGATTTGTAATATTCACTCAAATTTATGTTTTCTTCGAATTGAGTTATTTCATCATAACGATAAAAATACATATTTTAAGCAAGATCTTTTATATATCTTCGATAATTATTATTTATCCAACACGCACAGTGTGTAAGTACATAGTATTGACCCTCCAATGTGAACAAATGAGGCGCAACTCGGTGCTCGTTGTTTTATTGCCTATATCTTTTATAGATTCATCAAGTTTATTCATCAATTAGAATACGGTGCATATTTATGGTAATTCAATTGAATAATCAAAAAACAATTTCATATATATCTATTGTTTCAGGTATACTTCTAGAAAAGTAAAGAATTCCACAAGGCAACAGCCCTATGCCCTCAATGAGGCGCGCAAGTAATGGACATTCAGGATCCACTCAGCTACTCAACCTTTAGTCAGCTGCGTGGCGAAAACCCGATAATGAATTGAATCCAGTTCTTCATTTAGCTCTATGGAAATTGTAATTATCTATCCTGAACCAAGAAATTTGTTCACATTATCCATATTTTAATCGTAATTCATGTGTATATCACTATTTCTCGTAGCTTTGAGCAATTGGCATTTTGATAAGTCAGTAATATGGTAAGAGCGTTTACAGCGATCAGGGCGATTGCTTGCCCGTCAGTATAGACTATAGAAGAGATTAAAACAATGTACCAGGCTATACTAACTGTACGTCCCCTTAAAAATTTGTAAGCGATGTCGAAACAGAGACAAACATTCATGTTACTTTATAATATATTTATTTAAACATTTTTTCAAAGAACATCTATAAAGAAGTAGTAAATACGTGTGTAAATATATATTAAGTAACGGCCTGTATCCAAGGTGACATTTTACGCAATGCACATTAAAAATTAGGTTAATACCAAAGAATTTATTTTACAATGTATTTCAAATAAGTTTCGTCTGTGCCACTATTGATATACAAAAAATTGTAAAGTTTTGTTAAACTATGATGTCACAAATGGCGCATGATTCAATTTGTATATGAATCTGTCAATAGTATAAGAATTCAGTAAAGTTAATAAAAGTGTGTTGTAAATGTATGTTTTTCTTTGCGCTGTAATAAAACTTTTGCGAAGAGGTCTATTTCTACTTTTATTTATTTATTTACAGTCCGTATATTAACCAATTTTGGACTCCAGTCAATCCTGTCCTGTGCTGCCTGTTCCAGGTGACATTTTTATGGGTACAATGTTATACCGTCACTTTTTACTTTATAGTTTAACTGGATTTAAAGATTTCAGACCAGTATGCATTCCATTTCCTAATTTGTCTCCCCATTTTTTGATCGTAGTGTTTCTACTTACATTTGACATTAGTCGTAATAATAATAATTTAATGCTGAAGTGTGTTTGAACGCGCAAATCTCAGGAACTACTGTTTAAGTTGAAATACATGTTTTTTATTGTGTCTGTATTCCGAAGGAGGCTATCATAAAAATACTCACTGACTGTAATTTTAGCAGAAGATTCATGAAAATTGTCGTAAAACGGGAAAATATTTCCTTTTTACGTGTTACGACGTGCCACATTACTAACGAGAGTGAAGCCAAGAGAATCAACTAGTATCATTTAATTGTTCCTTATATTACATATATAAAAATAAAGTAGTCATATTGCAAGTATAAACGGAATAGGAGAGGCTATCCACAGCTAACCACGATCGAGCTTAATCGAAAAGTATCGTTATATAAACATGCAAGTTTATATAAGTGTGATACATCCTTGCACTGCAAAATTAGGTTTAGATAGGTCATAATCATGGGAAGCATATAATTATAGAAAACAGACTAATAATAATTATAGACTGGACAGTGGCTGACAGATAATGTTATAAATTTCACCATAGATACAATCCATCTGCGCTGACCATCAATTAATCATAATCTACACAGCTTATAAGCATTAAGTAAAACATGGCGAATACAGAAAGGCCAAATGCAGAGGATTGCGTGCCTGCGGTATTGTCATCATTTGTGTGTGAAGCATATTTGTTTGGCTTTATATGCTTTTACAATAGTATAAGTTTAAGTATATGTTAGAAGATGGCACGCATAACACGAGCTAGTTAGGTCTCCTCATAAGTGGCAAAGAGGTGAATGGAAATGCTGGCTGGACTAGAGTTTTTATATTTACTTTTTCACGTTTACAATGTTATTGATATGAAAATAGTACATTACTGGAATTAATTAGTAAAATTCGAAATTTAAGTTTAATCTTTGATAAGTTACCTCTAGGACGCCATTTTGCGGAGTAGAAGATCGTTCCATTTTTAAATTACACGATAAATATGATTTTACATAGTGGCCGCTAAACACGACGGATTTTCATATAACAGTCGTCGGCCGCTGCTCGACCAGTTCAGCAAGTTCGATTTATCTCGAAGAAGGTTGAAAAGGTAGTGCTTAAATTTCCAAGGATCTTTAAGTCAAAATATATTTTTACTTTAACCTTGATAATGTCATAATTTTAGTCATCCGATAACAATATTCAGAGGGTTCATCAATCATATTACTCATTGTACATGATTCGGTCAGTTAAGGTATGAATTTCAGACCTGAAGTCGTGATTCACATGTGATTCATATAAATGTCCTATGTCCGTATGAAAAATATTTGCGTTACTCTAAATTCGAATAATAAATTTATGGTGACGTTTCGGATGCCTCTCTGCAACCTCTCACTTTGAATGTTAACAGATGTCTGATTGGTGAATGCCAAAGTTTGGCATATTTTATTAATATTAAAAATTATGATGATTGCCTCAATAGACAAAAATCACATTTAGCATGATAAATAATTTATAGATTTAAATGAAGCCAGACGAAACCAAATAATTGGTTTTGTTTTCGGAGAAACATATTCGATTCGGAAAGCATAAAAAGATTTGCTTCAAAAATAATAATTGCGTTATGAATCCTTACGGAATAAGTATTAAGTGAAATCAAAATTTCAAATACTATATTGAAACATTATTTCTCATATTTAATTATAATATATAGATAGTTTTAATAGTATCGTCTATCTACAAAATGTGATATATAATGTAAAGAAAATAAACAAATACACTTCGTAAGATTTTTAATATTCGGTGTAAATACAATTAACACTTAAATATTATACATAAAGTCCGAACACTACTATAGTATTTCTAACTATAGGTCTTATATGGAAGAAATTACTATAATCACCATCACCATTATATTTCCATTTATATATATACTTATATATTTATTGAGTCCATGTGAATCATACAATGTTAATCATTTAATTATTTGTGTTAATCTTGCACCCATACATGCTCTAAATACCTTACTTAATAAATATAATTAAATTGTCTTTCATAATATACAAAAACAGAATTTAAAGATATTTGTAATTTATTATTTTTATTTAACAATTCTAGTTTATTCATTATTATATTTTGATATTCCTACAGCTAATTTATTCTGATTTGTCTTACAACTAAACATTACATTCATATAACCAGAAATTAAATACATTTAGAATACGAATGAAGACAATAAAAAACAACATGGTTGGAGTTTTTTAGCATTTTGTGTTTGTGTGTAGGAAGGGTGTTATTCAGTGACTGCCATGAATATTCATAATATTTTTAAGAGTATTTGCGACAGTTTAAACATTACCTAATGGCATTTCAATACCATATAGCAGGAATGAGGTTTATCTTTATTTAAAGTCTATATTATATAGAATACAACTTCCACAGTATAAATTATTAAGATCGCCATAAAGCTGTGGCAATTAGTCAGACATTTCATTTTATTGAGCTACTTCGATTGATTTCACAGTTTTTACTGCCATCAAGACAATCATATTTCACTAGATTACTAACCTAGAAACCGGGCTTACAGAATAATTTCCGCGCGTGACCACAAGGCCACGGATGGTATTAAGTAGAGTAGTATAAAAATTGCTATCATATATTTATATTCAGTAGGTAAATCTAATTAAGTTAAAAAAGTTTTTTATTGGCATTTCACAGTAATAATTTCGCACAGTAGTAAAAAATACCATTCACACTCAGAAGACTGGTAGACACATTTAGCTTACACCTTTAACAGTTATTCTAACACATTTATGTATGTGTATGTTAAAGTATTTACTAATAACAATATTAATTGACATTAATTTTGTTTCCTTTGCCATCAAGTACCATCATATTTCACTCGATTACTAACCTAGAAACCCGGCTTACAGAAGAATGTTCCGCGGTGACCCACAAGGCCACGGATGGAATTGAAGTAGAGTATATAAAAATTGCTATCATAATATTTATATTCAGTAAGGTAAATCTAATTAAGTTAAAAAAGTTTTTATTGGCATTTCACAGTAATAATTTCGCACAGTAGTACAAAATACCATTCACACTCAGAAGACGGTAGACACATTTAGCTTACACCTTTAACAATTATTCTAACACATTTTGTATGTGTTTAAATATTTACTAATACCTGGACATTATTTGTTTCCTTTGTTGATGCCAATAAAATATATTTTTTCTGAAATTAGATAAATACCGCAAATTATAAAAAAAAAAAAAAAAAAAAAAAAAAAAAAAAAAAAAAAAAAAAAAAAAAAAAAAAAAAAAAAAAAAAAAAAAAGGGCCCCCCCCCCCCCAACCCCCCCCCCCCCCCCCCACAAAAAAAAAAAAAAAAAAAAAAAAAAAAAGGGGGGGGGGGGAAAAAAAAAAAAAAAAAAAAAAAAAAAAAAAAAAAAAAAAAAAAAAAAAAGAAAAAGGGGAAGGGGGGGGGGAAAAGGGGGGGGGAAAAACAAAAAACCCCGGAGGGTTTGGGCCTTTCTGATTTATATAATTATATGTTTGGTGAAATATTAAAAGAATTAAAGATAGAAATATTAAATATTAATCAAACTTAAAATAACTTATTTTATTACTCTATATCAATAATGCGATCAGCAAGCGGAGTCCTTGTATTTGCAGGCTTATATTGTCCTTGTAATATCATATCCTATTTGATCATGTGGTAACTTTTACCCGTAGAATATATAATAAATAACAAAATAAAGTTTTGTTTTGAGACATAGCATTGGTTCGTAAAACTTGTCATCCATTAATAGTATGATCCATGTTATAATTACACTCTAATCGTAGCCTTTTTTTACGAAAACAAAAATTTATTGTCACGCCATCTAGTTGCACGAATCGGTACTTCTCGATCATGAGCAGACGGTAAGTCCGGTGCCCAAGCATGCTGCATAGGCGATTGCATGTGGTATGTAGTTCTGTTCATAATTTCCACTGAACAGGTGCGACCAGGGACCGGTGGCAAATACTGCGACATCTTCCCCACCATGCGTCTCTCGCACTATTGGAACTAGAGCGGGGTACGTGTAGTTGAGACTCGCTGAAAGTTGATAAAATTGATAATTTAAATAAATTTCATTTTTAAGCCACTTATTTCCTAGATTTTGATTTAAAAAAATACTTTATAATTAAATAATTGTAATTGTAATATAAACTCAAAAATACGATCTATTTAAAAATCATTTCACTATTGGGAAGTTAAATTAACAGTGAGAATATATGACATCAACACTAATAGCACCTACACAACGACACTACATGTTTTTAGCACCAGTTTTATATAGGAAACCTCTAGCGACTTATTAAGTTCATAAATATATAATAAACGTTTAATTTTAAAATTAAGTTTGTAATTGGGCTCTCGGCATTTAATGAATTTGAGACTTGAGTTATTTGGAATCCGATTATGAATTAAACATAATTTAATTTATTTTCGCATGATGATTTGATATTCTTTTTGGATGTATCAAATATTTCTATATTTTTTTATTGCTGCGATTTACTGTAAATGGGAAGACACAGGCTCAGAAAATGCAGTTCTCACTACATCAGGGGACCGGGATTCAGGAACTTTAATGTAAATATAGTGCAATAAATATATTATTATTATTACGCGGAAGTTCGAAATCAGTATTATAATAATATAGTGGATTTGTTGTCAAATGTAATTAAAGATAATAAACAAGTCGTCATACGAATGAAAACACAGAAAATGGGAACTAAATTTGATTTATCAAATGAATTTTGTTTTTCAATTGTTTTTGTATATGAATTTAAAGTCGCGCTCTGTATATTACGTTAGTACCAAGAATTAACTTACTCAAATCGTCCAACATAAGATTATGTCTTTTGAAATCCTGATGTGGTCGATAGCCTGGTCCGTTTGCGTAACTCAAAGTGGTGTAGGGAAGTTCGTCAGAAGCGTTAAACTGAAAATGATGAGGTTTAAAAAGTAATTATTTATAAATTTACTAACACATCTGTATTACCTTCACACTTCTTACTTTTCTTACTTATAATCTATGAATGGTTTTAGTATCGAATCTCAAATTTAAGTCTTAGACTAATTAGTTCTAAAGAGTACGACGACTTCCTGTGTCAATTATTTATCCATACCAGCAGCTCTTACCCATGTTTTACCCACATTCATTAAAAACGTATGTAAGTAGGGAAAAACAAGCATCACATTTTGTTTATATATTATTGAATTTCCAGGAAAACCATACTAGTTTTTCCGACATACAATCATTCACGATAACAGTATTAATAGTATTACCTTAGTTGCAAATCCCAAAATATCCGACCCTCTATCGCTATAGCCGCTATACGTCATAGTGTGGCTGTGATCTGATGTTACAATCACGAGTGTATCCTCTGTGTTGATAATTCGGAGAGCTGCTTCCACAGCCTTTGCAAACTCTGCCGTCTCATCTAGAGCCTTGCGGGCCTTCGTCTCGTGGTGGGCTGTGTCAATCCTCCCACCTGTATTATATTACATGATCATATTCTCCTTACTTGGAGTGGTGTGGCCAAATTATAAGTAAGGGGAAATGGTCCAATTTCTTTACTGAATAGTGGCCACGGTATAAGTTCAAAAGAACCAGGAGTCTAATTTAGGCAATAAATTGAATCATTGCATATTTAATGCCAATAAATTATTTATATAGGACAATATGGACAAGTTGTGAATTTTACTTATGCAAAATGATGACAATTTTTACGTCACTTCACTCAAATGCCTCACTATAGATAAATATTTTAGGTATAAATATAAATTAAACTTATTGAACTATAAAAAGATATTCTTTTTTTACAAAACTGAGGCAAGCGGGCTTGAGGCCATGGACTAACTTGCTACCTCACATGGTTCGTGAGTGCGTCGTCGGCTTTTATATTAGTTATGTCTCAAATTAGGTTTAAATAAATTACCTTCAATAAAAAGGAAATATCCGTTAGAGTTCCTTGATAAAACTTCGATCGCCTTTCGCGTCATATCACTTAAACTTGGATCGTCCTCTTCAGCCTCCAAGTGATATGGCATATGATCATATGCAAATAATCCTAAAACACTATTGTACTTGGTATCGAGGTTGAGTAGATCGTTCTTATTGTAAACATATTTGGGCGTTTGTCCGAGTGATTCTTTGTTTAAAAGCCATTCTCGAATCAGATTGTTCTTATCTCGCCTGTATCCAGACGCTTTCCCTTTCGAGTCTTTCTCGGATCGTGGAAGGAAGTTCTTCCTTCCTCCTCCTAGAATGACCTGTAATAGACATTTTATGAAGAAATCATTTTCTAATTAGAAATTGTTAAAAAAAATTTGTCACAGTTTATTTATTTTCTATTTCCCCTAAGTTACGTCATAATTTCACAGTACAGCTTATATATACATTTGAATCATTTTAACTGATAGATATCATGACAAATCGGAGATCAGGAAACCATTCACGTACATCAATACGACTGCCCACGCGTCCTCTCACTAGCTGACTGGCAATATCGTCACACCGAAGGCCGTGCTTTGGTAAATCAGTATCCGCTTCCCATTTCCGGTCCGCCGAATGCGCATATGCAGCTGCCGGTGTCGCATGCGTCACGCGTGTTGTTGTCACGATACCTGGAATAATCGGGTTGTTTTTTAAAGACATGATCAAAAACACTCGTAATTATTTATTTCGATCATTAGACGCACAATGGATAAATATGTTTCTAATGGTAATACTTATAAGTACATATAAAGATTTTCATACATATTTTAAATCGGATAAAATATGTAAATAAGTATGATACATATTATTTTAATACGACTTTCAAAATAAGAATGTGTCGCCATCTGAATGGCCGGCAAGCACTAACGAGGCCTTCGTAAGGTGAGCCTCCTGCGTTTGCACGTTTTTTATATAAAAAAAATGCCAATTATATTTAATTTCTAGAGTCACTACTTTTCTCAAAATACACACATATGTTTACTACTTCAAACAATGTGACATCACAAATTCGATTATCGGTCGCTTTCTGGAAGGAGTGTCATTTTTCTGAACCGACATTACTGTTAATTTAACCAATATGTCAAATCCATTCAAACCGAAACTATGACTTAGCTATTTTTCGCTGGGTTAATTCCAGCAATACAGTTGTCATCGGTAATAGTTTTTATCCCTTTTTTTAATTAATAAGTAAGTTTATGTACGTAAGAATGGCGTGTAAAACCTTCTTTTGTGTATAAGTTCACTCCAAGACCTTACACCGAGAGTGAGATCAAATATTTGAAAATGTATTACTAAATTTATTCGCTTCAGAAAATGCTCGTACATCTAATATCACTCATTCATTACGTTTGCTTATACTCCAATCCAAAGTAAAATACTCCGATATTAGGTATTGGGATTATTCCTTACCGAATACTATCAAGCTAATTGTAACAACGTAACTCATAATTAATTTGTAGAAAGGAAACGTTTCACTAGAACTAATATTAAATAGCTAGTCTTGACCGAGTTTTCTTTCAATTCATATTTTAGTGTCAAGGCGCGTTCTGGGAAAATAAAAATTAATACTCAAAAATGATTTGTCGCACTATAACTGAGAATCGATTGTTGACTTTAATTTCGTTTATAATTATATTGGGATGCATTTTTACATACGGTAAGCTAAGGTAAGCTATGTATAGCCAGTAAATATTAACAAGGCTCTCAAGGCAAATATTACATAAAGTTCAATATGAGTTCAGTTTAAAATTAAGGTTGTGTGTTCTAATCTCCGCTGTGGGATCGTGAAAGGTCTCTCATATGCGTATTTTGACACTACAACGAATCTGAAGTCCGAAGTCCCGAAGTCGAGGTATTGTCAAAGATCCACGCCTTAAGATTGAAACGCAATAAGCCTTTCTTAATTTTACATATACTTTGAGTCAAGGATATCCACTGTTACGAGGCAATTTTTATTTTATACATTTATAATAACTAAAGCGGGTCGGTGGAAACTAATTCAGTGAATACAACCCATTTTTGTTATAATACAAAATATTTACAATCATGCACAAATTTATAATTCAAATAAAATAATATTAAATACTTTTTAAACATAAAAAATAATGTGCACGAATTATTAATATATTACAATTCATTTCTTGTCTGTCTAATCTGACAGACGCTGGCGATCGTCATTTTTTATTTACATGCCAGTACTTACAAAGAGGTTTTATTTACAGAATATTAACAAACGCTGCTACAAAGCTACTGTTTACCTTACCATTGAAGTATATATCAGCGCAGTTGATCCAGTGAACTAATAATCTGGAGATATTGATAACTTAAACATGTTCGAATATAACGCGGCATAGCTGCATAGATTTTTCAAACAAGGCAGCTAAATTTTATGCCGTTTAAGCGTCGAGACATTTTCCCTATAAGGATGAGAAATTCTGACTCTATTGCCCTCACGTCCCAGCTGCCGCAATTAATTAAAACGCCGGTTTGGGTAACATATGTATGTATAAGACAAGATGATCCCTGCGGCTTCCTCCAAGTTCATAATGACACTCGCGCTTGCCAATACATACAAATAAACATAGTATATATAATATATCTAATATCTCTAAAACTATCTATTTTCATTTAGGAACAATTTATTACTACCAAATTGCAAATAAATTATCAATTTTTGTACTAGGTGGTTCACTACTTTCAAGCTTTAAAGGCTTACACAGAGATGTGGCGAGCTTTTTTATGTATATATATGTTAACCTATTTAAGATAAACATTTTCAGCGTTCATTACTTATCTGAAACTAGCGGTTTTGGCAGCGCACGTGCTAAGAGCTAGCAAGTGATATTTTTTTACAAAAAAAATTAGATAAACCCACTTATATATAAGCTTTTATATTTATAACAATATTCTCCATAGTTATTGTTACATACCTGTTCCTTTTCCGGATTTCTGCGCCCAGTCAACCAAACCAGTAACTGTATTTGCTGAATCCCGCTGGCCCTCACAGTCTCCGCGTTTGACAACCGCACTTAATCCCACCGTCCCACTATTTGCCTTCACACCTGTGAGGTAGGCTGTTCCGCTGCAGGCGGAGTCAGCAACGTTGCTGTCTACGCAGTATGTCTGAAAGAGCGTCTTACGAATCAATGCGAATAATCTAAAGCTGAATATTTTTAGGCTCAATGCACCATGCTCAGTGGTGTAAATATAAAATATAACCGCCCTTAAATTTTATATATATGTCAGGTTGCTTGGAAGAGATCGCTTGTTAGCGATAAGGTCGCCTTTTATTTATATACTAGTTTTTAAGTTCTTTTAATGCTTTTCCTTATATGATGTATGATGTTTAATAAATAAATAAATAATAAAAATTATTTAAATTGCATAGTACAATTTTTTATAAAATAGGGGGCAAACGACGCTGGTCACTTGGAGTAGACCCGTCCATGGACACGTGTCCAATGCCAAGGCTTACAGGGGTGTTGCCGGTCTTTAGGATGTAAGCTCTTATAAAAGGCTTATCTTATCGAAGAAGACTGTATAACATCTAGCAATTAACAACAATTGCGAAGAATAAAAAATCATGTGAAAACGGACACAAATTGGTATTTAATGTGCGTTTTATGTATTAAGTGTTTTAATATTTTAGACCCGTGTTGTTCTTGAAAGAAATTGAGTAGTTGTTTTAGTTTCATTGAAGTGCATTTCGTAATTTTTAAAAGAGATATTTTTTCAAATAATATTGTAGTAGTCATACTTCCACGCGTAGAACTAAAACTTGTTGATTACCTTCGCCAAACCTGTGTGAGGGAACGACTCGAAGCTCAGCTTGACCTCTTCACCAGTAAAGCCATACTTTCTTCCCAAATAGACCCTGGTGGCTGCCAGAGTGGAAATACTCATACCATCTCCAAGAAATAGTATCACGTTCTTTGCTACTTTTGTGTTGTGTTGATTGCCCAACTGAAATGTGAGTGGAATTTAGTAACAAAATTGTACCTTTAAATATCAGTATCGCAGCACCACTAAATATGGTACTAAGAATATTGAAATAAAAGCATTTTATGTATCTTTATATATATAATTCTTCTGTGAGTGTGTATGTCACTGAACTTCTCTCAAACGACTGGACCGATTTTGATGAAATTTTTTGTGTGTGTTCAAGGGGATCTGGGAATGGTTAAGATTCACAATAATATATAAAATTCTCGTGTCACGGGGTTCAAACTTGAACTCCTCCGAAACGGATTGACCGATTCTCATGAAACTTTGTGATCGTATTGAGTAGGTCAGAGAATCGGTCAACATCTATTTTTCGTCCCCCTAAATGTAATGGTAGTCCACCCGTAAATTTTTTATTTTATTTTTTAGGCAAAAAATTTCGTTTTATATCTTATGACCCAGCATACAAAAATACATACAACCCTAAATTTTCACCCTTCTACGATCTTATTTTTTAATTTTAATTTTGAAATCATATGTATGGCAAAAGAACGTTTGCCGGATTAGCTAGTCTATATATATATAAAAGCAAATACGGTCCACTTTTTTTAGGGTAACCAAGAGTAAAAACTAGCACCTGAGAACTGAAACTTCACTATTATTGTGTATCACATGAAGCATGATAATAAGGAAGTTGAAATACTCTAAAAATAAAATTAAAAAATTTTTTGTCGAATAATGGAACGGAACGCTTTCTGTTTATTACTTTCATAAGGTTAAAATTACATTGTAAGTATTCAATATAAGTTGAATTTCTTATTGGCTGAAAAATCAATAATGTTCATTAATTTTATAATGGAATTCCCTTCCTTTTTATTATGAATATTAACAACAAAACAAAATATTTTACCTTTGACCGTAAAGTCCATTGCGCTTGGTGTCTCCAATGCTCTTTATTCTTTTCGTCAAATATCCTCTTTGGCATAGAGTCTGCAACAATAAACAAGTCATGAATTCGGCAGATACCCATAAAGGAACTCTTCTATATATCCGATTCGGCAATAACAGTACAACTCTTCATTCAAGAGTTGCTTGTAAATAATAAAATATTACCCGCATATTTTAAGACAAAATTGTTTCGTATGAGTACCAAGCAATTTATATGTGCACCCGAATTTAATTGTCTTCAAATTTCAATAACCGATCAGTTTCTCATAACAATATTGAAACAATGCGCCAAAAATCTTTTGAATGAACATATTGTTTAAAGGTTTGAGAGGAATAGGAAGTGTTGGGATGTCTTATATTTTATATAAAAGTACTCAGACTTAATAATGGATATTTTGCTTTGACGGATCCCCAGTACAATCAACATTTGTAATGACCTTGGCTTGGCTGTGGTATATGTATTTATTAAAATATCTTAAAATTATCTAATATATGTAACAGTTGCGTTAGCACCCATATTATATTAATATTAGGTATTCTAATATTAAAGGTGGAAGTTCGCTTGTGAAAATCTATTGATCGTACGACATTTGATCGACAACGTAGTACCAATTTATTCTAATAATTTACGTAAATATGTAAATTTTTATACGTATCTTTTATAAAAAGCAATAAAATCTTATAAACATAATCATTTTTAACACTTATGTTGATAATTTAACAGTAAAATTGTAATATTTCAATGTCATGCAAACATATCGGAATTCAAAATGCCGTGAGAAATCATTATGATTCCTAGGCCAAGGTTAACTTTCTATGGAATGGCTCCACGGCTGTTGCTGCATGGCACGTTTTCAATCAGCGTAGAACCTTGTTCCAAAGGGACAATATAAACTATTAAAAATCTTAATGTTGCCTCTATGACTAAGCGCTACGTAAATATAGTCTGGAGTACGTATATGGCGGAATAAAGAAGTAAAATACAAGCAGATGTATATTAATTAAAAGAGAAATAAGGACTGGCTGAAAATCAGCGCAGACAGACCCTCGGGTCGGGCGAAAAGATGAGCAAATTTATGTTAATTGGTTGGTGTTTTTGCTTTGGTATTGTGTATCAATAAAGTTATTTTTTCTTAAATTTTGAACTTGCAATAAAAACTATGTAAACTTAATTGACTGCCCCATACACCAAAGTGGGTCAAAGTAGGTTGACAGAACTTACGATTACATTACATTATATACATTAACATACGAAAGATTTATTTATTAAGACTAACGCGTAGACGACGTATACCTCCAATGCGATAAATATTTATATTTAAAAATGATTAAACGAATATGTACCTATTTACAACATATATTTCTTGACTGATAATATTGCAAGAAATTATTATGCTAAACTAATATAAAAACTAAGTAAATTTAATTAACAGAACAAGGTGTTACCTTTCGGAAGTCCATAGTACAAAAACCCTAATTCGTCTCTTAGGCTTTTGAAGTTTAAGTTCACTTTCTAAATACTTAAAGATTATTCAGGTAACTCGTTTGACGTTTTATGACTCTTTTTTAAATAGAAAGCCCACATGCGATACAAATACAATATTTAATGAAAAAAAAAACAATAAAGCAAAAGCTTTTCAGGACTTTTAACTTTCATACTGATTTAGATTAGGATCTAAGAAAATGATATTTAAATATTAAGTTAACAAAGTAGTAAAAATATGTTTTTGAATAATAAATGTATTATTTTTGGTAAGGTTAAGAAAAATAATGTTTATAAGTTTATTCCGAAAAGTGGACAAGGTGTCGTGTCCCTATTTCAGAGCTTTGGCATAGGATAAATTGATCCCAACCTAGTTCCAGTAATACGTAATAAAAGGGCCTTAAATAATAGCACCTAGATTTCGAAGAGTAGGAGGATTTACTTATTACCTTTTAGCCAAAAAAATTAACACAATTGTCCCATTGTACAAAAATATACAGAAAATAAAAAAATAAAAATGTACAAAAATATCAAGAAAAATATAGCATATGGACGCAATTTACACGATGAAAGATTGGCCTTTCTTATATATAAAAATTGGCATCGATGAATGAAATCACCGGAGTGAGTCGAACATGCGCACGATGGCCCTAGAATAACATTTCCGTATCTTAGGAAGAAATAACACTTGTTGTTTGGAAGTCACCTTAAATGTTTATAGCTATTTGTTTTATAGCGCCAGCATGCGTGAAAATTTTGTGTAACTATAACGGTGTATGAGATAAAGCTCACTGGGTGAATAGCCAAATCTATCGAAGTGTCAGTAACATTCAAACAAACACAGGAAAACTATTCCAAGAATATATCAAACGTCCATCGCCAGCTGATTTCACATAATGGTGGAGCGCAGCAGAAAGTGTCTTGAAAAACTCTGATGAATCGGTCGGGGTGATACGGATGGAATTTCGCGTTCTTCCTCGACGTCTGAATGGTGGAATTCATTCATGAGATATACGCGGTAAAAGATCAGGGGAAACCCACATATCATAATTTTTTGCTAAATGAATATTAATTTTCAAACTACATGCTTTGATATTCATATCTTTGCTAGCTTTTTGTGCCAAATAGTTCAATGAGTAACTTGATCTGCTTTCTGTTGAATGTTATCATTTTGTAGTAATAAAAATGGATTATGAGTATTTTTTTAGCTATAAATGTTTTGTTAAATCTTGTTTAAGTTAAGTAATTGTTTGGCAGTTATTACAAAGTTAATTTTTTATATACTATGGTGGTAGAAGAGGTAACAGAATTTACACATTTTTATTAAAATATAACAATTATTGTTAAAGTTATTGTTTAATATAAATAAAATTAAACAATACAAAACATGTGATGAATTTAATCTATTTCAAATGTACAACAATTATTGCATATGTAGGTAAGTTTTAGGATCTACGATGAGAACATTGGTTAAGCTAGTTTATACAAATTTAAATGAAAATGCAATTTATATTACTTATTGCTAAGTTTAATTTGAAATTTAATTGTTTTAAAATTAAACTTACTACTAAATTAATGCTACCGTCAAATATTTTTCAAAAGATACTCACTTTTCGCCGAAATACTCCTTGATTTTACACACTTAAAACATAAAATAACTACAAAACACAGCCACACATTCATTTTCAACCCGAAAATTGAAAGGATTTTTTTACCTATACTTATTATACTATACTTATTTATATTATTTATACCTTAACAGAGCAGTGGTTGACATAATACTGACGACATTGATCTTTTCGTATTCTCCTAATACCATTTTGGTAGAACAGAGACGTGCACGGAGTTGCTATTACACTGATATTTTTAAAATTTTATGTTCTCATAACTATGGTTTCATGATATACTTAGAATTAATTATAAATTACGTATCAAGCCAACTTTGATGTGTTTGTCACGCAACGTATGTTTTTAAGCAACGCAGTTGAACTAAAAAAAAACGTAAAACTTATTTAATTATTAATTAACCCAATCAGCGCTACTCAACACACAGTATACAAATAAAAGAATAAATAAAGTCAAAATACGGTTACACTATACATAAAAAAGACAAAAAGAAACTACAAATTAAATAAAACAAAAGAAGAAAATAGTGAAGATAGTATGAGCCAGGTCATTGACCTAGTAAATCCTAGGAAAATCTCATTTATCATTCGTATCACAACGATCCGCCGTTCCACAACTGCTTCAGAAGGGACTTTCTGCACGACCGTTATGTGGAATCAGCTACAAAGATTTCCGAAACAATAAGACAAGAAGACAATGAGACTATTAAGCAAATAGCGTGCTGTTATTTGAAAGGCCGGCAACGCAAGCCCTCAATGTGATTTTACATGAGCAGCGATGTTGTCTAACATCAGGCTGCCTCCCGCCCTTTTATGTTATAAAAATTTCACGAACTAATAACTTACCTAATTTAAAAAACCAAATTTACATAAAAAGAGGTTTTCTTTTAGGGTATATATATTTCATGAACAGGGATTTTTTTTAAATATACCATGCTGATATAAGCTAATAATACATTTTATCACTTATTACTGTGACGCACGCATGTTTAAAAATCGTAAATTGTAACGAGATTTTAGTCACACTATTAGGACGTCACTTTTAAATGAACCAGATCAATTGTTTTGTCCATTGCGCCTATTTTAATAAATGCAAAATTAGTATAAGTCTACTCCATTCAATTTTAATTAGTTGAATTCGTTAATTGTATGCATGTAATAAGCTATTTTTATTTATTTACTCTTTATTGCTTTACTAAACATGACCTAATTATTATAAAAGAAATAAAAGGAATGCAACGAGCGGCTTCATCAACAAGCGATCTCTTCCAGGCAAACGTAATAGAGATGATAGGCGGCTTGCTATAAAAAAGGGGACTTACCTGATGTGACACACTTTTTCTCGTACACTGATGCTGCTATTGGGGATAATTTTATAAACAAAAACCGTGGCACATCTTATTGCCATAAAGGATAACGAGTCATTATTTATTCTACCAGATACATAAAATTTTTCAAGTTCAAAAATTCAAAATTCGTAACGGTTTATGTATGCCTTAAATATTTTTAGAAATACTTGATGAAATACTTTGCACCCAGCTCGTGTGTGGATTATAGGAATACGGGGAATTACCTATTCTACCAGATATATAAACCATTTCTCTACGTTACCTATGCTATACAATAAAGTACTCTAGGCCCTAGATTTCTACATTTATTGCATATTTTGATGTTATTTCGCTTTATATTTTTTCAAGTTCAAGAATTCAAAATTCTAATGTTTATGTATTTAAATATTTTTAGAAATACAAGCCTTTGAGGAGGTACTTTTCATCCAGCTCGTGTGTGGATTCTTAATGTGGAAGTGTGTGTGTGTGGAGGGGGTGTTATATGGGTGAATTCATCAATACAGACGTAAAATATTCCACTTCAATGAAACTCGGGTTCAGTAACCGTTACTATGATTGCCGTTTTACCCCAAATACGTTGAGTGGAAAGATATTCAGGAATTTATTTACGCGTATAAGGAATTGCGTCTCATATTTGTTTTGCCAGAAGTAGTTTTAAAATGTACTTTTGCCAAAATCAGGACGCATCAAGGGTCAACTAAATTTTTCCTCATTTTTTCTGAAATGACTATTGAATGGAAGCAAAACGTAATAAATCATTGTTTGCTCATTAAGATCAGTGAATATATTTAAATATGAAACTACTGTTCTTTGTACAATATTTTCCTCGTAGTTATGTAAAAGAAGCATTGCTATTATTACGTGGTTTGTATATTTTTACATAGTATCTCCCTGTTGAACCACCTTAAGAGACTCAACCAAATCTTAAACGCGCAAGACGGTTTCATTGCATTCTTAGGTAAACACATTATCCAACTGTATCTCTCTGAAATTTCAAGTGGCAGGAAATGAGCTGTGTTAATGGTCATCGCCAGTGCTTTTCCTCTGCTCGATGGCTTGGAAACTGTTGGTATTTTTTTTATTTAACGTTACTAATTGTAGACGAATCAAGATTTGTGAGTTTTTAGTGTTTTGTAATACTTACGATGTTAAGCGCCATCTCTTATAAACTAAAGACATACAAACTACATCATCAAATTATTATACAAGCAAACATTGCTTCAAATACTACGCTGTAATACTAGAGGGCGCAAATTTAATGAAATCCATTAAGATCTTTGTGTGACTTTATAGGGCAACGTCAACCAATGATACTTTTGATCAATTTATTAAGGACAAATATATTTTTCTCAAATCGATCTATCATGAAACACAACTACGTAAATATATGTGAATGTTGCCAGCCCTTATGGTCTAAGTTTTTTCGCCATGATTAAAAATTCAAGAGAGGTTTCTTAGGCTATGACCAATTCCACAACTCTCTAGGTCTTATAATAAAAAGCTTAGCAATGTAGCTTTGAATGAAAATTTGAGATACTTCGGTCGTTGTGATGGTAACATAAATTTATTAATAAAATTCCTCATAGTAACTTTTCAATTTTTTCTTGATCATTCCGTTACTAAAGAAAATAAAAAACAGCCTGGTAAATTAAAATAACAGGTAACTTAAAATATTATTTATTTAACATTATTTGTTCTAAATAAACTATTTAATACATTATTAATAGTATTTTATTGCTTTTTATACAAATTATTGTCAGTAAGTGTAGTTAAATTATCAATTTGTCAATAAATTCATGCTGTATGATTCCAAAATCGTTTTTAACACTTTTAATAAATAAGGACCGCAAGTGGTCGCTTTACGTCAAACAAGAGTAGTTCTATTAAATAAAATTATGTATCATATTTTGCCAAATTTAATTATTCATATAACCATTATTATATGTATTATTTATTATTATATTATATATATCATTATAATACACGTCACAATAGATGATCCATTCTCCAGTAGTAGGTAACACTGTAGCTCGAACGATCGAAAAATATGATCCCTGCTCACCCACTACGTTATCATAATTAGTCTGAAAAGCGATCGTTTCGCACCAAACATCAAATGTTACATGACGCGAGTTGCAGCTTAGCTGCCAAGACAATTTTTTGAAAAACGAAGCGTGGCTTTGGGCTGGAGTGGAAAGGGCTCCACTGTGTGCCGACTCATTTTAAATGCTATTTTCACATCATCGTATTATTACATTTTCTAAAAATAAATTAAGTTAATCCTAAATAAACATTACATTGTATTCGAGATTTAAGTACAATAATTTATTATGCCGCAAACAACGTCATATTATCAAACTAACAACTTATTAATTCATGATATTCAAGTATTGTTTATTTTCCAAACAGGAGACAATTAGTCATACTGCTGATTACTTCAATTAGCTATGACAGTTTCATTTCGACACAATACTTGAAAATCGTGATTTTCTATAATTTATGGTTAACAATTTGATCTTGTTAAACAGGCGTCGTTGTTCAGTGCTGCCAAGGTATCACTATAGAGTCATATCATTTAGGTGGCATTGTTCTACCTAACCTAAAAACCTAACACAGCCAAGTATCACACACATTAAAATTACAAAATACTTATTTGGTTTACTCGCTACACCATCAGAGGTCCAGAAGCTTCTATGCCTCGCCATTGATTCGCAGTTTTCATGTTGTTCCTCTCCAATGCACATAGCATATGCCATCAAGTGGGGGACTACAGTTTGTTCGTAGCTGGCTGTGAAGAGATGTTGCCAGGGTCCTGATGCGAAGACGGCCACATCTTCACCTCCATGGGTCTCAGAGTCGAGCGGAACTAGGCTTGGGTAGGAGTAGTCTAAGGCTTCTGAAAATAATTATTTTTGGTCCTGTTACACATAACAGATTAAGTGTTTACTATATATATCTATTTTAAACTATTTAATCTTATGTTATTGTGTTTATTTCTCAGTAAGAGCATAAAGATTATATATGGTAATTGATTGATGTCGTTTATATACAGGTAATAAATTAAAAACAATGCGACAGGAGTTTAACCACGCAATACCGATACATTTTCTAATCAATGTGACTTTAATCAAACTTACATTCTCTGTTCCTTACAAAATTTGCCTACTTGTATACTCATTACAAGAAAAAAAATAAACTTAACTTCAATAAGACAGACACATGTCACACTTCAGTACTTACTTCTAGAAAATTCACTATGCAGCGTCACATCTACACGACCGTTTTCATCCAAGGACTTGGCTTTGCCATTAGCATAACTTATTGTTGTGTATGGCTTTCCATCTAATCCTTTCGCTGTATCAACAACTCCTAATATATCATTCCCCCGTGACGGATAACCAGCCACTGTCATGGTGTGTGCGTGGTCAGAACTGACCACAATCAGTGTATCTTCAGTACTAGTAAGGCTTCTGGCTTTTTTGACCGCTTTTGCGTATTCTACAGTTTCGTCAAGCGCTAAGTGTGCGTAACTGTCATGGTGTGCGTGGTCGATACGGCCTCCTGAAATGTTGCAATATAAACTTTATAATATATATTGTTATATATTACGCTAAAGTGTGTGTGATATGGTATTCTTATTATTAATTGTTAGATTAAAGAAGACGTTTAAACGAAAAAGCGATTAACAAGTAATTATGTTAATGACATGTAATTAATATAAATAAACATTTTATGAAGAATATCGCGTTTCAATAGTACCTTCAACAAATAGAAAATATCCTTTTTCACTACGACTCAGAATTTTTATAGCAACTTCTACCATCTCTTCTAGTGTCGGCTGGTTGGAGGCCTGCAGGTGATAATCCATATGGTCATTCTGGAAGAGGCCTAGCAGGTATTCTGGGAGATCATCGGAATTGAATACCTGTCAAAACGAAATCTATTTAATTCTAAATGTATTAATAAGTAAGTGAAAACTTTTATATCCTATGATCCGCTGCTGATGTGTGAGTGACACTAGAAATTTTTAACTAGAAACTTTAAGCAATAATCCCTGGAAGTTATAGTTCTAAGAATCACTGTTTTGTCGTTTTTTTTATTATTTCATATCACTTTTATTGTTTAATAATTTTTTTTGTCTTGTATAATTTTCACTATTCTGTTATAAAATATAACTTTAAAAATTGTTTTTTGTCATATTAAACGACTTTCACAATGTTGTTGTATTTGCAAATCATTTTACATTGTCCCACTAAACAAATATCTGAATAAATAAATTAAGACTAATACCTTACGGATTTTTCATATTATAGATATTATAAAGACACGTTCACACTTTAACCATTCCAGCAAAAAGGTTAGTTGGAAATTGAAAAATGATTACGATCGTGTAAAATGTTTGCAAAATCTGATGATACGTGATCACAAACAGAGTCATATTTAATTTGAAGCACAAACCTTCATTAGTTCATTCCTATCAGTCACGTATTGATGAGTAGCATTCTTTTCCATCTTATCCACATGCCACATATCTGTTAAATCGACGTTATCTTTACGTCTTCCGGTGTAGTTGGTTAAAGGATTAGTGATATTCGGAAGAAACTCTCGTCTTCCACCGCCGAGAATAACCTAAAAAATAATGTTTTCGTTTACATTAGGCAAATGGTTACAAGCATCTGCAAAAAAGTATTTGTTACTCCTTAGTACTTCTTTAGGTATTAATATGTCCAATTCGATATTTTTATTATTTACTAATTTTCAAGAGGGTAGTTCTCATTAGAACGCTACCTCATTTTAACTAACTTGCCATGGAAGAAAATGAGGGTAGCGTTCCCTGCACAAATACACCCAATAATCTCAGCGTAGCAATTTTTTAACTTATTTTTTTCAAACCAACATCGGTAGTCACGTTGCTTGTTTTTTATTTATCAATCTTTATAAATATGTATTAGTCCTCTCTTAATAAATAAATAAAATATCAGATTGTAACCATATTTATAGTGATATCAGCTTAGATTTTATAACACTGTTAAGTCTTATATTATAAAAATGAAAAATTGTTTTCATTTTTTTAACGAATAAAATCAAAAGATTCCAAACACTAAATAGAGGATAATATTTAGGTCTTATGTAACTTCAAAAATTACGAGCTCCTTCAGAAGCCAAGGCTAAGTGGCGGGTAGAAGGAGGCCTGGCAGCAGAGGTACATTTTGGCTAAAGAATCTTGGTTTGGTCAAAGCACGAAATCATTGTTCAGAAACGCGGCATCCAAAGTCAGATTAGCTATGATGATCGCCAACCTCCAAAAGGAGACGGTACCATAAGAAGAAGAAGAAATAGAGGATGTTACACTGTGGGTTTTATATCAACGCGGCAGATTTTGCAGCGTACCGATACTTTATAATCATTTTATTATGACGCAAAAGAAATGAATTTAAATTAAACATTATTGTTAATTCGTGCTATGTATTCATGAAATTGTAATTTATTTTTAATCACGTGTACTCATAAAATAATCTAAATTGCGTTGTATAGAAAAAACAATACTAAACTATAAAAGAACCAAATTTTCAAGCTTTTTCTTTATAAACAATAATAACATAAAACTCGAAAATAATCTCTTTTTTTTTAATATAAATTTTTTTTTAAACATCAATGTCGGAATTCTTTTAAAGAATTTGTGATGCATCAACATGGCTAATTATCACTTCAGAAGATGCGAAGGATGAATAGATATTAAAACAATAGCATGACTCATAACTATATTGTCAGTAATAATATCATAATATACCATAGCATGAGCTGCTGTGAAAGGCCATGAAAATAGAATTTACATACACTTACGTAAATGACTGAAAAATATTTAAACACGACTTATTGTATTTTCGCTTATTGTTCTCTGAATAAAATATATAGTTTTGTAATTTTTTTGTTTATTTAGATGTAACGCGTTTACAATACCAGCCATTACGCGTATCCTATCCATCCATTTGTAAGAGACGTAGATATCGTATTGTTAAATTTCTATCGCATTTTTTTTGGTTCCTCCAGCTACGCATTAGTTTTTCAATCGTTTCGAAACGTATGACGTTGAGACAATTTCCATTTCTAGTTATTTAAAAGTGTTGTATAAATTTAAAAGGTTTGAAATTCGCGAAAATTAGACTTGCGCTTTCGGCTCTTGCGGATCTATGGAGGGATTAATTAGAGGAATACTTATTTAAATATTAATTAAAGTGTTTACTTTATTGGTAGGCCTGGGTTCAATCCAAAACCCAAAAGTTTATATTAAACTATTATATACAAATTATTTAAATCTGAAAACTTACTGAAAAAAGTATATTTTCATTTATATCCATAAAAATAAGTTATCTTCACACAAAAATGTTTTTCTATGCCGCAGTCATTTCCCAGCTCGAAACCACAAACTGGTTTAAGGCTTTAAATGTACGCTAACTTCCATTACCTTAAATTGTCGTCCTGGATTTGTCATGACAAGTTGTCGCGCAATGTCCTGACAGCCCAGGCTGATGCACTCATCTGGGACGTCAGCATCCGACTCCCAGTTCCTCTCAGACGTGTGGGCGTACATGCCGGCTGGAGACGCATGGGTCACTCGGGTCGTCGTCACGAGGCCTGGGAAAATTTTATCATTTTATATAAATCAATGAATTATACATGCAATTCTCAACTGCTTGTCTTCTATGTAGGTAATGCCTTGTATGAAGATATACGTTTGTGAGGAATTGGTATATCTTATATTCTAATAGACACAGAAGCCTTCTATTTATTAAGATTAACTAAACTTACATTATTTAGTACTGTACCTTTTACAGTTTAATTCGACAAGTTAATTCAATAATTTTTGTTTCTAATTTCTTAGTCAAATCATAAAATAAAATAAGTATATATTTATTATATATATATTAAATATAAGTATACATTTAATAAAATAAGTATGGATTTATACAATGTGATTAAGTTACGCGTCGAAACTAATCAAGAGCGCCATGCGCTATAATATAATATATAGGTTACCGCAATGAAATTGTAGTAATAAAACTTACGGAATTAAAATAAACTGCAATTTATAAACATTGTGGACAGCTAGTTATCAGAAACTGATACATATGAAATGAATACAAAAAGAAAAATAGACAGGCTAGTTGTTCATAAAATTAACAATTTATCGCTACAATTGTTTGTACCTTTAATACGTAGCTCAAGTGATTTACAATTACTTTGTATGTGTAGCATACAGGGTTTGTATTATTATTCTCAATTGCGATGTCAGTCGACCATTATCTACCAGTAACTCGTAATTACTTTTTGACTCTTTTCGTATTTAATAGCACATTGTTTATTGTCTATAGGAAATAATGTATTCTTTGAAAGAAAATGAGTTAGAAAATAAGATATTGCGCCTGTTTAGAAATAAAATGGGTAATGAATCAACTTAAAAAAAAATTCTATACTACGATCAAATGCGCTGAATAGTATAAATACTAAATATACACATAGATTGCTTACTTAGGATTTTTTGTGTAAAAAAATATTTAGTATTTTCTCTTTCGTAGAGGGGCCTACTGTATATTGCTCTAATTAATAGATTTATGATCGGGGTTGCGTAAATTTGTATAATTTTAGCACTACAGGACATAATGAAAAAATTTTGTGAATATCATATGACTATTAATTTTTCCCTGAGATGCCTTGGATCCAATGATTATTTTAACTGGTATAAACGGTGGTTTTGCCTTATCATATACCTGTTACGTTACTGTAAGGTTACATTTCGTTCCAAATATGATAATGTTTATCTTGTACTTAATATATCGCCTCAAAAGGCTGTCAAGGTTAGTTTTGTAACTCTTTATTTAAATTGAAAGTATAAAAAAAATGTTACGGCGGTTATCTATGGCTGTACGACTAACTTCTATAGCTTCAAAGAACGCGCGAAAAATCAGAACGGTTCATTTGCATGGTGTAACAATTTGGAGACCTCAAACTTACTAAGTAATCTTTCTTTCTACATTTAATTAAAATTGTTATAAAATTCCCTTTAAAGGTTGAAAATGTAACATGACAGGGTTGCAAGACTTCATACATTTCACATTTCACGGGAACTTTCTTTTTACATAACAAATAGTTGTTTGCTAGTAATAGTTGTGGGTTGAATGTAAATATCATTATGAAAAAGGTCATATATCTTTTAAATAATCTGAGGATACAAGCAACTTCCCTCCGTCATTAGTATGTCATGGTTATTATATATTTTAGTAAAGAAAATATGAAGTAGAATAAAAATGACAGGTACAAAATAACATAAGAATAATATTATCACAAACATTTGAATCTTCGCATGAACACATTGTTTTATCAATCTCAATATATTAAAACAAAATTTATTGCTATCGGTAAATTCTCAACGGTATGAACTATAATCGCCAATCGAATACATATTGAATAACCACGTGACAAGTGTGATAAGATTTATTGAATGAAGCGTAAGGAGATATTTTAATCTACATTGCAACGCTCTGTTTTAAGCGTCAGAATAAAACAACTTATTTAAAGAAGAATTAATTAATTACAGACTCACGAGGAGAACTCACGCCAAGAACCCGTTACCTCCAGAGTTCCTGGAGCACTCCACGTGACGTATGTTCGCTTACTATTACTGTTACTTACTAAAGAAATTTTCAAAACCAATAATTCTAAATTGAGCTTACCAACGTCGAGTCCACTGGCCAAAGCCCATTGGCCGATAGATGGCGCCCAATTGCCTTTATGCAGCTGTGAGTAGCAAGACCCTCTTGTGACGTTGCCGTCAAGACCAATTACCCCATACTTGGTCTTCACACCTGTGAGGTACGACGTGGCTGTGCAAGCTGAGTCAGGGACTTGCGCATCAATGCAGTACGTCTGTAAGGAATATATTTTGATAAGTTTACAATGTTTAGATAGTTGAGATTAGATTATTTTAAGGTTGGTTCACTGGACAAACAAATAATAAAATACTATAACTAATATTCATTTAAAAGGTTCCATATAACGATCGGGCTGCGTATTATAGGAATAATTGTTTTATATGTTATCAAGCGAGTGAAACGCGTTTTAATGAGCTCTTTAATTTATTTATAAAAGACCATCATCAAGATGAAGTTCCCGCTAAATAATTACATAAGTATTTAGCATTGACTGAATTTTAAGAAAATTATTTAACAAGTGTAAACATACGAAAACATTGTAAATATTTCGCCTTACTATATTTGTTGTCGTCATTAATTTTTTTCGAATATACCTATTACTATGTATATATTTGAAGCGAGGCTATCAAACATGATATCGTAAGCTTTTATAGGTTTTGCTTACATTACTTAATCATTTATGTTCTAGGGTACAGTTACGTTTCAAATATAGAAAGGGATAAAAGTAAATATATTTGTATGTGGAAACAACATCGCATCAAACACGCCTATAACTAATAACCACGTTTAACAAGACTGATTTTCTTTTATTCAACAAATAGCCTTGAAAATTATCACTGAACACACAATATGAAATTATGAAAAAATATTTAAAATACAGATAATTTATTTGCTTATCAAAATGTCCGTCATTCTATGAGCAAATAGTGTCCGAATGTCAAAAGCCTTCGTGACATCTTGACAGGTAGATGTGATTGTTCTTACAACCTTGGAAAATGTATTGTTTTGATTTCCTAGTCAATTTCCTTCCTTCGAATGACATTGTCCTTACCATATTTCTGGGATTACATATTTGTGTTATACGGTTGATAATTGAACATAAATATTGAATCATTAACAATATATTTAAGGTAAATGAAACTTAAAAAGATGCCAAACATATGAGGGTTTTCTTAAAGACCCCGCTAATTAAACTTTTATCATAGAACAACAAACATCCATCAGTTATGGTATCAAGATTATTTTATACTTGAGACTTGCAGCTCGAGTCTTCCCTTAATAAAGAAATCTTATTTTTAACTGTCGAATCAAATCTGAATTTTCCAGAAAAATTTAAGCATTTTTTTTTAAATGGTATAATTAAATTCTTAGATTTTTGTAACTGTTTCGTTACCCAATTAGTGATTTAAAAAAGCTTACAATGTACATAAGAAAACACACAAAGTTTTATTCCCCGAAGGATCGTAAGGGATAATGTATATTCATGTCTGTCTACATGTCTCTACAGGTCTTACATGAATTCGTATGAAACCGCGATAAACAGGAAGAAATAAGAGAATCATTGTACGGCTATCTGCACGTATACCAATATTATCTTAGACCAAGGTCTTCGTACCAGACAAAAGCCCCCAATTACGTCGTTGGGGTGGTTTAAAAATCCACGAAAGAGTACGTGCGGCCTCTAAAATTACCTTGGACGTGACATGACGTATCACGCAGTCCGTGACACTGGTGGTTACGGCTGGCTGCATTTCGTTAATTGTCGTTTATACTACGAGAGACGGCTCAGAAACAGACTTTATTCTTGCTATAATGTAATTAGTAAATTAAATTATATTTGTATTGGAAAAACATGGTCAGTAAAAGTCATCTCAAATATTATAGTATTAAATTTTCAATTTGATAAATAACCTACTGAAAATGATTGATCTATAGTTAAATTTTTAGAACTAGGTGCAATATTACATTTAAAACATTTATATATATTGTTAGTCTATTACCACCTACCGTGACCACGCACGCTGTAAAGTTCGCGAAACGTCGGGAAAATTTAAAATAATGTAATATACTTAAATTTTGTAAAAATACATAACTTAAGCCGTTAATAAAGTGTTTTTCTTTAAATGAGTAATCGTTATATTAATAACAGACAATATTACGTAGTTATTTGTCATTTCTCCATCTTCAACTACCTTACAATTACTGTGAAATAATCTTTCTTTTGATGTTATTTTTTTTGTAACATCGAATTCCTTGAACTCCATCGGTTTGAGTCCTTACTCACGCCGATGCAGTTCAAGTTCAATTTTGTACAGTTATAAACCGGTAGTAACTTTCAAATTAAGAAACAAAATTTATTACATCAATGAGTCGTTGACACGATTCGGCAAAAAATCGCTACCAATTCGTCGGTTACGTGATCGGTAAAAAGTCCGACGAATTTCTTAAATGTCTTGTTTGATAACATTATTCAACTGACAAGTGTCGGTGGATTAGCAATGTAAAAAGATATTATATTGCTCAATATGTTTTTATATTTTGTTACGTCTTTTTTCATATGCTTTTGTCTAATTTATTTATTATATATGTTTTCATGAAATTTTCAATATAGTTGTTGGGTTAGGTTATTTTTACTTTGTTAATTGCTCAAAGATGTTTTGCATTGGATGAGAGGTGGAAGATTTGCTATTTTAAAGTACAAAGCATTTGTGCTTATTTTACGATCAGATAGGAGCCCGGGTTGTACCACCTTAGCGTCGAACTTCAGTTTTACTGAAAGACTGTCACAATAACCCTTGGTTTTGAAGATTCTTCTTTAGAGTCAAAACATTTGGCTCTTAAGTATTATTTTTATAAAATAGGTGGCTAAAGGGCAGGAGGCACATCTGATCGTAAGTGATACCCGCCGCCCATGAACATTCACAATACCAGTGGCCTCACAAGTGCGTTGCCAGCCTTTAAAATACGTTCTTTTCTTAAAGGCAAGCCGGCTTAATCACAATTAAATCGTCTTAACAGTGCGAGACAGCGTGTTTAATTGCCCAGATACAAAATATTTCTGTGTTTTCACGCCTAATTGAGACAAGAGACTGAAATCCACACAATATATATTTTAAAACTTCGTGAGAATCAATATATGCATATAACAAAATGATTTTTTGTAACTCGATAAAATGTAATTTTTGTCATAAATTTATTGCTATATGTTTAATTAAGAAACTGTCTCTTTAATTCCAAATCTTTATATCATAGTATATATATAGCAAATCGCAATTATTCTGTAAGCATTTGAATGAATTGGCCTCATCGAGATGTTTAATGTTAGGCTAGATTCCAATCACCTTCTAAGTGTATTTTGATTTTATTTATAAAACAAAATTTGCGTAAGTATAATAAAAAAGTACGGATATACTTCCAGCGGAACGTAAATAGGACTTGAATAAACTTTCAGTAGTCGTTTGAATGTCTAATGCATCAATAAATTTACATATCGTATAGGGAAGTCGGTGTAACATTTGCCTTAAATCACGAAATAAAATTACAATGACGACTACAAGTGTGCCTTTTAATCCCTTTGTATGTTTTTCCTCAATTCTCAGTTGCAGTGAACGCGTAAAAACCTGTCAACTGATATGGTTGACCTTAGCATCGGTAAACTTTCAAATTACAGATTCAAATAAGGCTTTTGTTGGCATATTTCACACACGGGAGCTCCATGGTAAGCAGGTATAGGTTTCATTATGGGTGCTAACTTCGTGCTCACATATATATCGTGTGGCATAAAATATACATATTTAGCAATTGTGTTTTATTAATCACAGCCAACATATATCGACAGAAACCGAGAACAGTTCAGCAGCTCAACTCCTTTAAAAGGCAATGTTGTCGCCTTTTAAATTTGACAATTATAACACTAACACCGATCGATACATAAACAAACCAGAAATAAAAGTTATATGTTGACGGTGATCTAAATGGAAATTCTTTTTTTTCTTATCTGGTTATTCAATCATTTGTTTCAATATATACATATATAAATATACTTTTTCAGTATTATGTATGCCCAGTATAAGCCAAAAAAAAATTACAGAATCTAGGTCTCTACGATATGTTTTACAAATAAATAAATTTGTAATAAATAAATTAAAGTATAAGATAATATAATACAAAATAATGTAAGTAATGAATTCAACACTTACCCTGGCCAAACCGGATACTGGAAACTTCTCGAATTCCAATGTATTATCCTCTCCGAGGTTCCTATCCATTTGCCCGCCAAAAGTTCGCGCAGCCATGATCGTTGCCAGTGACATACCATCACCGATGAAAAGTATACCGTTTTTCGCTTTATTTGTATTCATTTTCTCTTGCAGTTTGGCTTTTAGGGTCTCAGCAGCTGATTTTTTCCAGTAGGACCCGTGTTTCTCCTCAGCTGGTATGTAGGATGGGTTCATGATGGTGTCCAGAATTTTATTCGGCTTCGGCGTGGAGACGGCATCTTCTGTAAAAGATATGCCATGTGCATATATTGTGTTTAAAGCGCTTACAATATGGGACGACATCAATACGTCTTTTAAGTGTTTATCTTAATATAGATAAATCTCCTGTCACGATTAATAAGCTATTTAACCGATTTTAAATTTTGATTGGCATGAGCAGTCTGGTTCAACTTAAGAGATAGGATAGCTGATATCTTTAATTATAGTCGCAATTTTATTATATTGCAATTTATTTGTCTGTAATTAATTGACAGTCACAATTGTCTGTTAACTACACAAGATTCAAACAGATGTCGATACTGGTCGACTGGAGTATGTAATCAATAGATGGCACTGCTATGGTAAACCTACAAACGTGTCTTATAAAGATTAATTTATTAACCTAAATAGAGCATACTTTTATTGTTTTTAAACGCTTTCGATTATATGTGCGGGGATATGTTTCCCCGCACACTTAAAGCTGATAATTATTTTTATTGAACTAAATAAATATTTTTAGGTATCACGTTTATGGCAAAACAACGTTTGCCGAATCAGCTAGTAGTCTTATAAATTACGAACTAACGAAACGAATAAATGAAACACAACAGCGATAAGAAAGAAATACTAAATAATTTTTGACATTAAAACTGCTCATATAATATGTGCGCGCGTGTATATAAAAGGGCAGATCTGACTTATATGATTTCATAAAGATTTCATTGTATTTCATACTTTGGTTTGTTGGTCTCTAAGTTAAAAAATTTCAATATCAAGTACACGAAGAAACTTACAGTGTTGTACAATAGTCAAATGTTATCTATTTTAGTATTATCATACCATGAGATATCGTCACGTTCCGTAGCATCATAATTAAGCAATTTGCATAGTCAATTACTTAGAAATTGTAGTCAAAACATTGAAAAAAATTAACCACAATGTTAAATAGGTATTTCGTAAATTTAATACGAAATTTCTTCTATTTATTCGAAGATGAAGATTTGTAATTGAATTGATAACTAAATTGTCTGTTGATTTGTCTGAGAAAACTAAAATGGCGATTGAACACGAGTCGAACCCAATGGTCGGACAGAGTCAGAGGACAGAGCAAGAATATATCTATCTCCATAGTTCATCGTAAAAAAAATCGTTCCTAGCTTAAATTAGCCACTTTTCAGCACAGAGTTAACACAATGAGATTTTTATTTTAAAAAAAAATATTTAGATGTTAAGCAGTGGAATATTTAGAATTTGTGGAAGAACTGCATAATGCAGGGAATCTTAGTAGTTTATTGCATATATAATAACTACATAACTAACCAGTTATTATGTACTTTTTATTTTATTTTATTAGGAACAAAATGTATTATAACGCGAGCTTACTTAAATTTATATAAATATATATTTAAAATACTATATTTATACCGACGTCTCGGATGTTTCTCAGCAAGCACGGCTCGGCCAGACAATTAATAGTAAGAATAAATGCGCTTTAATTACTGATTAAGTTCATTTTAATTGGAGATACATAATTTGGGACAATCACGTTTATTTTATTTTTATTGAAATAACTTTTTATTGACTTATTAAAGTGTTTGTTAGTTCTTGTCAATTAACGCAAATTTAATTCATAGGGACAAAAATATAATAATGCAAAAACATATTAAATCAAGCTGTCCTAATATTGTATTGAAATATAAATTACGGTCCCTTTTGCTATTTAAAATTTTCACTAATTTACATAATATAGCTGCGTAATATAAGATTAAGAAGGATGTATAGATATACTATTTACATCATATAATTCGAATATTCTAAAAGTTAAATTTATTTCCGTAAACGAACTATTTGCAAGGGCATTCGATATTGAATAAAATAATAATTTCCTTACGTATCAGAGCCATAATTCCCCAGTAGTCATATTAGCTTTCTTCGATATGTGACGGTGCTATTACCACTTTGATTTTGCATGTTCGCGCAAAATGTTTTTACAAAATGTCTGTTTAATAAGTATTTATATTAACAAACAATTGTTACACCTGATATACTATAGTAAAACGATTTTATTGGGTAATCCTGTTAATATTATCAATGCAAATCTTTATCAGTATGGATGCGTTTGTAACTTTTTCAAGTAATCATTTGAATAGAAAATAATTGTATTACATATTTTGCAGTATCAAAATACTCTATAATTATAAGGTATTTTTAATTATCCAAAATATCAAGAAGAAAATTTCTACCATCTGCGAGAAAATCCAGTGTCCGTCCAGACCGCTAGTAACATATGTAATGTTTGATGAAAATGGTTATTTTAAATATTCCTTCACAATATCCTGTACAGTATATATCTATATCCTATGTCATTTTAGCCAAAATTAAATAAAAATTGTCGAATAAATGTATTAATTTGTTTTAAATACACATTTGATAGAAATAAATTGATTCCTAGATGAAAAAAAATTGATGATGTGATGATGTAGTTGTATAAAATTGTTACATTTTTAGGTTGTTAACAGGAAATGATAAAAGCTAGACGGTGTTAATCGGAACATTGAAAAACTTGTTTATTTGCATGTTAAATAAAAATTGAAAATTGAAATGCAACTGTGAACCAAAAAAAAAATATACAATTCAATTACCTTAAAAAAGGAGGGTATTAATTTATATTATAAAATATACAACGGTACGTTACTCAAAATAATAAATATTTCGCTGTAATAATAATTTAAATAACTTTTAAAATAACCTACCTGAATGAGCTGTATAAATAAAAACAATTTGTATAAAAACACTCGCGAGCAACATTTCTTTTACGTCCGTGCGCCGGCGCACGAATTATTCTACTACACCTTATTTGGTGGACTCCTGCGATTTACCTTAACGCGTTGAGACATTTAAAATTACATAAGATGATCAATCACTTGTTTAAAAATTGCAGAGATAGTAAATACTTTTTTGAGGTAATTTTTTAATTTCAAAAACGAAAAAAAAATATAACAACATATAGCAGCAGTAAAAAATAAATTAGCTATATATTGAAAATGCTTAATCTTTCAGACCCAAAATCATAAAAAATAAAAATATCATAGATAATATTGTCTTTTATTGTCCATTATCATAGATATACGATAATTCATATAGTATAAATTTCTTTATGTTTATGTAACCAATGTGACTTTGTAGAAGAAATACATGCGAGTTAAATCAAATATATTCAAATAAAGGTGTTATGATATCTATATCAATGGTCTAATGCTAAACTAATAAGGGACAGATTAGACTCCTATTAATTCATGTTTCTATTTGATTTTTTGGGAATTTTTCTCATATTTGCCAAACGAAAACAAGAACTATTTTTATTACCATATATTATCATGTATCCTGTTAAAAAAATTATTTCACCCGAAAACGACTCCTTCCCATAAAAATCTAAAAAATTATTGTCTTATTTATTGATCTTTGCGATTTTAAGGGCATTTTACCAGCCTCTGCCTGAACCCTCTAACTAGCTGTAGGTTCTAAGATTATTACACTCCTTCCTTATTGGGAATTTGGGGAAGAGGAACGAGGAGGAAAATTGAACCCAGAACAATAAAGTAAGTAGGCAAATCGAAATGTCAATGCAACAATGAAATGAAACATTTAACTTAATTACTTAGCGTAAATACATATCCAATGTATTATCTCATTTCAATTGTTAAACACGTGCTGGCCGCTTATCAACTGTATTATCCTAAGTATGACAGTTACTTTATTAAGCGTAAGATTTATTAAATTAGATTCAATTCGATTAAAATTAAAGACGAACTTTGATTTTATGTTATGTTTTCACTGTAAACAAATATATTACAAATTATTTAACTAATTCCCATAGTTTTATTGATAAAGCCCCAGACAGAGGTTAAGACACTGAGGTGCTGTACAGTAAGGTTTCTCAGAAAGAGATCTCATTAGCCTGGCCAGGCCCAGGCCAGGCTCCAGATACATTATATCGGTGCCTTGGATCCCGAGTAGAAACTGTCGTCAACGCATATTGAGCGCTTACAAAAAAATATTTGACAATTCAGTCACTTTAAAATAAGTTTTATATATGTAAGTGAAAGTGTCTATGTATATTTTATTGTATTTGAGCTGATACTTTAACTTTATTAGTTATAAGTATTGTTTATTGTTTAAAGTTTATATTAGAATTAATTGTACATTTAGTTTAGGTCATAATAAATAAATATTTTAAAATATGTTGTTTGGGACAATATTTTGACTCAATATTTGCGATATATATACACTATATGTATTGATTTTCATATTTGATTTGAAACACGTGGTCCTCTCGTGCATGTAAATAGCAAATACATAAGGAATTTGTCAACACGACCGGTTAAAATGTAAATTTTATATATTTATTTTATACTTTGTATGTAAAAGATTCAAAAATGAAGAGTTGTTTCTACAACTAGAATTGATGTGACAGTGTGGATGGGTTTTGTTATAGATACATCCAGAATATTTCTTTTTGACTCTCCAAACCGAATAGATTTATAATATATAATAGTGGTTATTACTTTTATGTGTTTCGAGCGAATTTAACAATTGATCACGAGACTGCATTATATCTGCGTTTGTATCTTATAAGTTTACGTAAATTAATTCGCGTTTTATTTATTAAATAATCTTTATGTGTAGTGTATACGATAGAAATTGTAGTCCTGTACAGAAAGAAACCAATATAGGTTTAATTTTAATATTAAACCATTAATTTAATATATAAAGTATTGATTGAAAACCAAAACGAAAGCTTATATGTGGTCATCACCGAAGTAATGAAATTAGTACAATCAAACATCAGTGAAACATCGAATAAATTTGAAATCGAATTGCAAAAATATCAATTTAAAAAATATTTTTCATTAATAATTCAAAATATAAGAAATAAAAATTAATTGTATATTTTTGTGCCATTTTCAATCGAAATTTGTCGTTATTTAGTCGGACTTTAGTGTGAATTATTTAATAACTTTTCGTATAAAATTGAGAAAGACTAGTATGCCAATGTTTAATATATCTGTATATTATTTTTGTATCGCCAAAAATACCGTGAAATGTGAAATATTTTACTTTTTGTTATACGTCCGGCAAAAACGGTCGGTTTCGCTTTCATTACACCGTGAACTAGACGAGGACTGAACGACGAAAGCAACGTCTCGTTAATGGTAAAATAAACCAGCCGTTAAATGAGTACATACCATAAAACCCTAGAACCGGCACCAGTACGAATAGCAAGAACCAAGCCATGTCGCTTGTGGGCGTGGTCCTGTACTGAGCGTTATCTCAACTCACCACTGCTTTAATACTTAAGATAATTATAAACAGGATGATAATTGTTTCACGAACACCTCTGACCTATAGATAATCGAAAATATAATCTTGCTAGAAATAGAATAAATTCGCCTTCAAAATAATAGGTAGCTATAAATAGTGAAATGTTTTTATTTTTCAATCAAATTTTATAATGCATAAAACCTATTTAAAAATATTAAAAAAATAACTCTCATCTGACTTAGGTAAATAAACTAAATGATTTGCATGCATTACAAGATGTTATATTTCTTCTATCTAGTTCAAATATTTTAAGTTAAACTATAAATTCTGAATTTGATCCTTATATTCTATCCAAAATGTCATACTATAATCCAACAACCAGTTACAACTTCACTAAAACTATTTTAAAAAATAACCCTTGTAATATTGTTTGAAATTGTCTCTCAATGAGATAGCTAGCCCTTGAAAGTTGATATATGTGAATATTAAAGATATACAGCAGTTTATATAAATCGTGTAAGATAGTGGTAAAATATGTTGATATATATTTATAAAAATATATAAAATTGGTAAGTTGAACACGCTGTATATAAATTTAACCACGCTGAACTCCCGTGGGCTCCATACGGATATGCCGCTGACGTAAACTGTTATCTGACATAATTTTAATAATTTGAACCTTATGTTAATAAAACTATCGAGGCTTAATTACTGTAAAAACTTTATTTACTTTTAATCCAAATGTATTGTCCCCCTAACTAATAGGATAATTTTAATCTGACAGAAAAGAGAAAATAATTATGTATATAAAATTAATGAGTTTTTATAAGAAATGCTCTTTAATGACAATTGACATGCGAGAAGCGAATTTGCCAGGCGTGCGAGGATCAAGTGAGTGGCATGAGGTCCAAGCGATTGGCGCGAAATATGTCAAATGTCATTTTACATTCAATCAAATAATAATATTTGGACATATTTCATACACGGTCGGTTACACGCTAGTATCTGTTATTTGTACACATACACACTTTTTTAGTTAGATATATATTATGTTAGCCGTACCGGGGACAATCCTGGGGCTTGTTCGGCAGTCCAGTATGGTGACCATTGTGCCAACTGGCGCATTGAATAGATATAGATCTTATTAAGTATTTAATTACAAAAAATCTTAAAAATGAAAAATCTTACAGACCAATTTGTATTAGCCGTTCCGAATATATATATAAATTTAAAAGTAACAAAATAAAGATATTACTATCGCGGTACCACCAAGAGAGATTGTTTATCTGCGGAGTCAGGCAACGTGAAGGCGTTCGTACATATTATCTTATTATTTATTATAATTAAATGCATTTCCAAATGGATGCAGCTTTAGTGATGCACCTTGTAAAACACTTTAGATTTGCAGGGAAAATCTTCTGAGAAATCGCTATTATTGTAAATATCTTTTATTTTTTATGTTCTTAGCATAACTGTATACTTATATGAATTAACATTTGTTTATTGACTTCTCAACCTTCATTACATCGGACAAAACTTATCGTAATTGTAATAATCAAATTGCATACAGCTCTAATAAATGTAAATAAATGTAATTTTAATTTCCTATTAGAATTGCTTTAAGAAATATTTCACAATAAATAAAGCATTTTCTCTTACTTCTTATTATCGCTTATTAATTCCTTTATTTATTGACCACTACATTTATTTTTATTTTAAGATAACGCAATTTATTTTTATCTCTCACCTTGTACAGTTACTTCAATAATAATAAGAAATAGCTAATGTTCTATCATATTGTTTTATCCTCGTACGAACCGATAACAAAGATTGAATTATCATAATATTGAGAAACATCTGATAAGCATATTCTCAATTGTGTAATATTAATGATGATAAAGTAAGTGTAGTATCAAATAATCATCCGGTTTGCATGTTGAGGAAACAATATTTTTTATTCTACAAATAACAGCTTTTAGCTGTTTCATTAGTTGAAACGTAGGTAGGAACGTAATGTAAGATGAATCTGGTTAGACAAATAACGTTTATGATTCAAACGAGGCATGAGTTTGCAACATATTAGGTACGATTATTCCTATAAATATTGAACATAGATGAATGGCCTACCGGTCATATTATTGTACCCAATAAATTTTAAAAGATTATTCAACTCTTTATTAATATTGTCCCTAATTTCTTATTAACATAACTGTTACTCATTTAAAGAAAACACTTTGTGAACGGATTTAAGTTATGTATTTTTGCAAAATTTAAATATATCTTCCATTATTTTTAAATTTTTCGACGTTTCGCGTACTTTGCACCGTGCGTGGTCATTTGTAAGAACCCACTCTGCGAAACCTCTTTCAATTCTACGTACGCCTTTGAATAGATACGAGGAGCCGGCACAGTCCAGCATACTGGACAAAGACAACCGCCCATCCCATTTGGGGTCTCCTTTACGTAGTTTGCCCTTTGACCTTTCGATTATATGACTCGAATATAAATAAAACAGCTATTACGAAACATCAGATATCATCGAACAATATCATTTTGTGTTTAGACAATAGGATGCGGGGTAGATTCACAAGAATAATGATAAACTTTATGACATAGACTTGTTGTAATCAGGACCACTATTCCACGTCCAATAACTGACTTTCTAAACCTTAGTGATACGTCTTAACGTATCCGTTCAAATCTGTAACAACTTTTTTTAACGGCTGAGCTCAGTTAAGTGAAGTCAATCTCTTTCAAAGGGCACCAGCTGGCGCCAATGCTGGCATCACTGACTCTCGAAGTCCAGGCATTAACAATAGGGCTACCGACACGCACATATCAAACAGATGCTATCATTAATACAAAAACATTATATTTCCTGAATGTTTTCATAGGCATTTAACAGTTAACTATTGGATCCATACTGTGACAGACTATACAACTATTTATTATTTAATCTGTCCCATTAGTTAGATGATATACGTATCCCCGTATGCAATACAATCACAATACTTTGCACAAATTACACACATCCTTCTTAAGATGAATGACGCCCACACAATAGCACAAACGGCGAACAAATATATTCAATTGATATTTTGAAATATTTCAGGGGGTCAAGGATAATTCTTTCTTAGAACATCTGATATTTTCGCCAAATTAAATATAATGAAGTAAACATCCACAGATCCACAGATATACTGAATAAAAATATTCAGCAATCATAAGGAATTAATTGAATCAGGCGTTACTTTGCGGAAGTCCATTGTTCAAAATCCCAATAGACCAGTATGAAAGCAGTACTCCGCGAAAAACCCACAACCACTCGACGTACGTTTCGCTCCAACACCGGAGCATCATCAGGAGATGTTGTCTCTACGAACAGTAGGTGTGGGTTTTTCGCGGAGTACTGCTTTCATACTGGTCTATTGGGATTTTGAATCATAAGGAACGTTATTTAAATTAAACTTTAATAGTTAACTAACGTATCATTTTATAAAATCATTTAATTTATCAGTGTTTATAACTATAGGAAGTCGCAGACCATTGCATCTTCCTAAAGATTTTTCCTGTTAAGTGCGGAGTTAAGAAATTTTACATTGCTGCAATGATTGCGAGTTGATATATGTTTTATTGTATACAGCGTATGTATATCGATAGAAAAAGGAAAAACAATAATGACTTACGTTATTACACATTGTCTGAATTCTAAATATACTATTCTAATAGACCGATAAAACGACCGCGGCTTTCCTGCGGTTATATACGTGAACCAACAATGATTATAACAGTACGACGTATTACCATTATCTTTATGTTTTGATTATCCGATGGATTATATACAGATAAATGCAAGAATATTGCAATAATATTGTCTACGTACATAAACTTGTCTATGGAACTACAATGTCAGTAAGAATATTGGAGCACTTATTTGTCTATTGTCAAATTGATTTTACCCCTCGATAGAATAGGGATACTAAACTCACGAAGTATGAAACGAAGTAAGTTCATTTGTTATCACAATTGTGGTATGGTTATGAATAAAAAATAATAATTGCGGATTTATAAGAATGATTAAAAATTTATTTGCGGTATAATAATATAACAAACAAGCACCAAAACTTTAATTACGTGTTTAAAAACATTCAGTAGTTAACGTACGATAGGATTTTATTTTACTACACTGTAAGATTAACAAGGTTATTAAAACATTTAAGTAGGCAATTCACTTTATTTGTCTGTCGTGGCTAATTGTTATGGAAGTAGCTTTTTAGAATACAAAAAAAAATGTTTCGTCTGTTTCATATAAATATAGTTTGCCGCTTCCCGGACTAAATCAGGTTACAGATTTGGAAATTTGAAATAAGAATAGACAACTTTCAAATACATTTTAACTTTTAATTAACATATAAGCTATTAAAAACGATTATCAATAAACGAAGAAAGCTATTTCAGCTTTCCTCTATTTTAAACGATCGACACACACCTATTAATTCTGACACAGTGTCTTTGAATCATTATGGGTTGACATAAAAAATAATCTCATCTAGGTATTTTCTTCTGTCTTATTTAGGTACCTTAGATTAAGAACCTGTTATTGACTGAGAAAATAACTCTTCCATATAAAATAGCCACTACACATAGCAGGCGCATGACGCGTGACAGGCGTGTGGCTTTTCTCGGGTTTTTATTGGTTGCTCGAATTTTGCAGCGTGGCTCTGACGTCGTTCCTGATGATAATACTTATCAGTGTCGTTCGTAAGTCTTGCCATCTGTGTGAAATATGTGATACACAGTTTATTTAAATGTAATTATAACGGTGTCTGTGAATGCATCGCGTGTTAATAAGCACGATACAAGGCCAATAACAGCCATGAGTTTGATCATCAAATTATATTGTTAATTCTATATTACATCATATTTATTTAGATTAAAAGTATAAATAGAGAAAACAAAAAAGCGTTAGTCCAGTCAAATGACCAAAACTGTGATATGTATATAGGCGGAGATACAACATAATATATATACTTAAATTTATTAATTATTTATAAAAGGGCGTTTGTGTTCTACGAGCTTTGCATCTATATAGAGTTGATAGTGTTTGACAAAAAAAATACTGTTTTACCCGTATACCGAGCTTGTTCTAAAATTACACTTGACGGCGAACAACGTGGTAGCAATTTTAAGGGCAATTTCTCTCAACTTGGGATAACTCGTAATATATTTTACTAACAGGGCTCCTACGAGGAAAATACACTCGACTAGATGAAAGTATTCAAACTGTAAATATATTTAACATCACCTTCCCTTGACCACAGATTCCGTCAAAACAACCGAAACCGTCGCGTTGAAACATTTATTATTTTAATCTCAGTAAAACTAAATATCAATATGAAGTCGTGGTATTTAAGTCTTTATTATATAAATGTTTATTGCTAACAATGAATACTAATTATACCTCCAGTTACAACTAAATTTCTTTTCAAGTAAACACAAGTTATTTAAAATAATAATAAAACACATTTCACAAACCAATTTTATTAAAATTTTCTTTTCCCATACGAAGCTTGTATAATCATCTAGATACATCAATAGTCTAACGCGTACATCATATCAATAATTACAATTTTCCACAGATAAAACCGAATCGATGTTAAACGAATTATATTTGTACTCGCCTCTAAAATTTACAATGAATATATAGTTTTATCGAAATAGAATAATGTGTTAATTCCATACAAGTAAAGTATAAGGTCTAATAACGTCCATTATGACTATTTGAAATTGTAGCAAAATACTATAAAAAAACTTTAACAAGCGATACCAAACTTAGCTTTGGACTTAAATCTAATCCTCTCAAAAACAGTTCATGGAATCAGGTATTATTTTGCGGAAGTCAGTAGTACTAGATCAATTTACTTGCAATATTCCGCGAAATATTCCTAAAACACTCGACACACCTTCGTTCCGCATCGACACCGAAGTAACAGGATTCTCTTGTTCGTAGAGAAAGGTTTTTTCGCGAAATATTGCTGATAAATTGGTCTAATAGAATTGTATAATGTATCCTTTCAATATTCTGTCTATATTGGAACATACTACGGATAGTTTGTAATGCCATCGCTATTTGACGCCATTATAAAATACCTGATTATCTTTTTCGCCTAGGTCTTACAGAGATTATCATTTTATAAAGGTAGCCCAAAGAATAGGGCCGAGCTTAAAGTTATAAGTGAATCAATAATCTGGGAAATTTAAAGAAAAACACTTTATTAACGGATTTGAGTTATGTATTTTTGCAAAATTTAAATATATTTACTTTATTTTAAATTTTCCCGACGTTTCGCGTAGTTAACAGCGTGCGTGCTCACGTCCACCTAACTTAAATCCGTTAATAAAGTGTTTTTCTTTAAATGAGTGACAGTTATGTTAATAAAAGACAAAATAATCTGGGAAATTTGAAAACATATAAAACGGGTTTCGATAAAACTATAGTTTAACTTATATAATATTCATTATCTTTTAACAAACCATAAAATATATCTTTTTTAAATAGTTAATTTGATTGTAAATATTGAACATGTAAATAATATTTCAATTTGTTATTGCTTATGAGATATGATAATATAATAAGAAAATATATTCTTAAAATTAAACGAACTGGCGAAATTGACCAATCAATGACTTATTGTCGATAAGTGATATAATAATAATATTTTAAGCCAAAAGGAAGCCCTCGCTTAAGCTTTTTCTTCTAATTTCTCCATTCTCTACTATTAACACGTCTATGTAAAATATTATCATTACATGACTATTTAAATATAATCTCGAACTCATAAAACGTCTACAAGATAGTATTAATTTAACTCAAAGTCGTATCATTTACTAATTCGTTATCGCTATACGTAAAGAAAATACGACAATTTTGCTTTTAGAGTTTACGATCATTTAGATCACGCGAGCGATAAAAACAAAACATTCAAAATCTAAATAACGTAAAACGAAGAAGCGATTACAAAAACTTTTTAACCGTTCCCTTTTGATTTTTCTCATAGTGTAATTTTAAGGACGCAATATATGGTCTATTTCAAACTAATTATTTCAGATACATTCTTTAGATGCAAGTGTCAAATATGATTGACATAATATATGAGAATATTTTGAAGTAATACTTCCACCAAAGAGTATTATATCTTTTGGTATATTTAGATCATAATCAATCGAAACGGAACGCTGCCTTCCATCTTATACTTTTGTTATCACATAAAAACGATTTGTTAATTTGTATATTTTTATATACTCTTCTTTTCCATACAAAAGTATTTATTTATTATCTAATATAGCATTCTTAATTTCTTTCGCATATTTTGCCTTATACAAATATTATGTGCGCATATTCGTAAGTACTCAGAAAGTAGTGACGTAATTCAGATTCAAGGTATGTAAATAATTAAAAATCTAGAAGCAACGGTTCACTTTAAATTTGATTTTATTATTATCTTGTCTTGATAATAAAAAAAATGAGTTACGGCAAATAGGCCTTCAAAAAAAATATAAATCCGAAGTATTCCATTAAATTTTCTTAAAAATCTAAATTCACTAGAAATTTTACAATTAACAAATACAATTAACATTTCATTAAGCCAAGACTGGTAAATACAATATAGGAACAGAGCAGGTATTTTCATATTATTCGTCTGTCAGAAATTTACTCCTACAAACAAGACCAGGCAACTGGTACCGAATCTCCGATAACTTTGCTAATACCCACTCAAACATTACATTCAAATCTCTTTAACTATTACACAATTTCATCAACAAATAACATATTTACCCTTTTGTTAATTTAACTTATATATGTTAGCTAAACTATGTTACACGCAGTCCTAATCTATTGTTAAGATTACATATTGAACCCTAATGAACTTTTGGCTAATTCATTATTCGACCCCCGGAAGACCATCAAAAATTATAAACTTAATATAATCAAATCGTAAGTGTCCGATATACGGAGAATAGAAACATTGCAAATAATGCCCATTAGCTTCTCATTGAATGTTAAAAGCCTGGCAGTTAATTGAAAAAGCATTTTTTCCCATCGGTGAAAATTTATAAGAATAAGATATTTTGGGCTTAAAATACAAGCCAACATATCCATTATTTGAAATTTGTGCGTTAAATTCACACGCAAAACAGATAAATTTCTACTTATATAATGAGTATATATTTTGACTAGCAAGAGCAGCTATCAATAGCAGAAATTGTGATAAGATAGCTTTGCTACAAACAATGACGCAGGCTCATACTCGTATTATCAGTCTGCAACAAATTTATAAATTCGTAGCAGTCAGTGAATTAACAAAACTTCAAGTGGCTAGCAATAAAGGTACTAACCAGTATACCAGATCATTACTTTACTTTAAATGAAAATTTGAATAAACCTAACTAACATTGAACAATATTTTACCCAAGCTTTCGAATTACCCTTTGACTTAGAACACCTTTAAAATAAAATATATGTGACATTAGACTTTTGTTTGTCTTGTCTATTTGTTGTTTTTTTTTTATTTGTCTCGGGCATATAGTGAGGACTTTATAAAGTCCTCACTATTTGCCCGAGACGTTATTACGTGTTAGTTTATCGTAATAGGCCACTACGTATCCGAAAAAACTCTATTCTGGGTGAGGTGAGCAAGTAATTCAGCAAGTTTTAAAGAATACGGGGCTGGTTGAGATATACGACAAGTTTCAAGTGCACATTTTCGTATGAAAAATAAAATAATAGGCAAAATTTTTAATCTCAACGATTTGTATAAAACAATCTTATATACACAAACAAAATGCTTATTATAAATTCATTAACCATTTATTTGAACACGTTCTTATACAGTTAACTTAAAACTATGCTTGCACACATTCTAAGCGTCATTATTGTTCAATCAGCTCTTACCATAACCAGTTATCTCTTTAACGAATGTGATGCTGCAAAGATAACTCATAGTCGAATTCTAAATTCAACATAAATATTTAGTATCTATATGTCGGAATCCTGTATGTAAACCTTTCATGGTTATTTTAAGGCAGGTCAGTGAATGATGAGTATCAAATAGAAAGAGAAATTGCTGTAGCTATGGCTAGAATGAGGTTGAGAATCGAAGACTTAATCAATATATCATACCATTAAACACTCGTGGAACCATTTACTATAGAAAGATATTAATTCGTAATACAAATTGTTTTTAATATGAAGTAGTCAATTTCGTAGAAGTTAGAAGTAAGAGCTGATTGTCCCAACATTACTACGAACACACTTCTAAATATTTATACTTTGATTGGACTAAGTGTTTTTCTAGTTCCTATTACTTCTCTCTTCCCCAAGTAGAGAAAATTTTAAAAATACATTTTTATTAAATGACAGTATAAACAGGAATCTCGAAGGACCAAATAGGCCAAGAATCTGTGATCGGTACATTTTCTGTGAATCTTTCATGAAATATTCCGAATTTTTCGTTTATTCAAAGTAAGTGTTAAATGTAAATATAGTATGTTGATTCTTATATTATATTATTTTATTTATTATATTATTTTCAACTTGCTCGCCACCAGCAGCTTACCACTGCGTATTATAAGTATTTTACGAGACCAAAAAACATTAATTAATTATTTTGAAGAACATCAATTGATTCAGTAGTTTTTTTTATTTGTTTTGTAAAACAGGGCGCAAACGGGGCTCATTTGATGTAAAGTAGATAGTTTGGACTGGTAAAATTTTCAGTCAAATAGTTAATTTATTGTAAGGTACAAGTAATGTTCTGCTTTATACGAGTAATGGTCGACTTTTATCAAAGTAATTTTTTTTAAGACAATCACAATCCTAGAAGCGTCACTGGTGCGTTGCCACTCCTGTCTTTAAGATCCCTCAAAATAAGATAATTATATCTTTAAAGAAATCACTCAGTCCAATCATCTACACACCAACGTATACTCAGCGAAGCATTATAAAACACATCACTGTTCGCACTGTACGAACTATATGAGAGTTTCTTTACCCCCCAGTTGCGACAGCTCCCGGTGGGGATATGGGGACGGTCCCCCTGGGGGCAGATCTCTTTTGGGTTTTTCTGCATACTAGTTTTTCGACGTCAATATTGTCACAAATTCTGAAAAGGGAGATTTTTTGGCGTTAAACGATTTGAAAGGAAAGATAAAATTTAGTATTACTGTTGTATAAGTCAATGTCATCTAGATAACTAGACTTACCTTCCTATCCAGTAATGACAATTAATTTAACGTTGGTGAAGTTTTTTATTTGATATACTCACCATCGTAATTGACCATGCCGTCTCCATCGAGGTCCGCTTCACGGATCATGTCATCAACCTCTTCTTCACTCAATCGCTCTCCCAGATTCGTCATGACGTGACGTAACTCTACCGATGATATCAGTCCGTCGTTGTTCTTGTCGAATACTCTGAAATATTTTTAATATCCGTTAAAACTACATTACTGAAATACTACTAATCTATATGTGCTAAGCTCGAAATGATGTTTCGACGTGCATTTATATTGTCTTGAAATTTAACATGATCTAGAGCTAATTAAAACAAATTGTTTATGTTATTTAGATTTTTATAACGACAATTATCACAATACTTCATCAGTGCATGTATCCTCAGATTTATCTTCAATCTTATCTTTAATTTCGCGAATATTTCTATTAGAATAAAAGCAAATTTTAAAATAAAAATTACCTAAATGCTTCTCGAAGCTCATCTTCCCCATCTCCACCTCGCATCTTTTTGGACATCATCTGAAGGAACTCGTTGAACTCAATAGTTCCGTTGCCATCTTGATCCACTTCTTTCACCATATCTCTGAGCTCAGTCTCTGGAACATTGAGGCCTTAATAAGATGACATCAATTATTTAATCTCCAGTACTGTATCAAGTTGTTTTAAAAATCGGTAGTATATTTCAATTTACCGATAAAATTCGACTATTACTCGTACACAGCAGAAGAAAACTTGTACTGCCCTACCATAAATTAAGTATTTCTCTGAAAATTTTACTAGTTCAAACTATCCATATCACATAACTTGTTCATACCGAGAGTTTAATATTGAACGCTATCTTTATCCGATTTTTATTTCCTGCTATAATCCTGTGTTCACTAAGCCACTGAAATGAAGGTATCATTTTATGTTGGACGTTTTATATCATGTTTACGGATTGCGAGATTTTAAACATTAAATCATACATACTTTCTTTCTGCTCTATACATAACTTTCAAGTGCCCTCCTTTACTTTAATATAACAATCGAGGAATAATTTTAAGCATCCACTAAAGTACCAGTAGAATAGGATTGCAAGCTAGTAGATGTAACACACACTTTTAAAATATTAGAAAATATTGAAGATTTTCAAAAAGATCTTTTGCCTTGTGGTTTACTGTTGTAAGAAGATAAAATTTCGTAGGTGTTCGAATGGTGAGTAATCCGAAAGAACCGTTCCCATTAGCTTGTACTCTTTTGTGTAGCCTGTTCACATAACATACCTCACTTACTTATTTTTATCAAATTATTTTAATATACTCATACTGACATATATACATACATACATATCTGCAGAATAAACAAGTTGTAATTATGATTAGGATAACTTATTTATGAAATTTTTTTGTTGTCTGAATAGGTACTGACATACGACTTCATAGGTTCAACCCCAACTGTTCAGGCTTTTAAAATATTCAGGAATCACGTTCACGGACCATATTACATTGGTTTCAGTAAAAAAATATGATACAAATACATTATTCAGCATATCAGTTCCAATTCCATTATATCTGCTAATCTATTTATAAAGTATAATTGAAGAGTCTGCCGGGCGAATAAAGTATTCAGTAGTCTTAAAAATGGTGGAGCCCATTATCTTTATTGTTGCCGGTAAAAACGTGCCGGGTCGAATTTGCTTACTCAACGGTGCCTTTTAATAAACAATCCGTAGTTTCCAAGGAATGGCTGGTTAATGCGAATATTGTTATCGTTTGAATTGCTAAACAGAGTACCTAATTTGGTTTCAAAGGCATCTTTGAAGCAGGTCAAGATTGAAAGTGACTCTCGTACATTTAGGAAGGAATGGGGTAATTATAAAATGAGCGTAATCGGTGTAAAAGTTTGCTTTGAATATTGTTAAGGGCAGTTGCTTACTTCAATTCGTTTCGATTATATGCTCCTGACAAATACTTCCGGACAAAGAAGCATCCATTGATGGCAGAAGTTCTCGAACTAACTTCGTCACCAAAGCCCAGTGTCGCAATAAGACAAATCAATCATTTCCTTAACTCATGTGCTAGAATGCGACATGTTTGTGTGAAGTCTAGGTATGCTAATTGAGATAAGCAGCATATCTCAGATAAGTATATGCTTATCATTAAAAAAAAATTATTACTGTTTTGGCATTCGCTGTAATAAATAAATAAACAAAGATCAATCTATTGAAATCTTACTAAAAGTCTTGGCGCGATTATTGCTTTTCCTTAACAAGTGAGGTCAGATTATATTAGAATGATGATTCTATTATTATCATCATTATCAAGAAGAAGTTCTAAGATTTATTTCTAAGTATACGTCCAAGCATTTGTATTGAAGATGAAGAGTACCTGAAGGTCTCTGTCCTAATGACCGCATGACGACTCCAAGTTCAGCCATTGTGATGGTCCCGTCTTCATCCTTGTCGAACAACATGAAGGCTTCTTTAAATTCTGAAAAGTTATCACAACTGTCGTAACCATATTTTTTTTTTTTGAAAAAAACTTCAAAAAAATAAAAAGCAATCCACCATAATTACAAAGAAAATTTGTTATTTTACGGTACACTCGCACGTACCGTTTGTAACTATCCACCTTCAAAGGTTCCGGAAGTTAAACCTTTTTTAATATTCAGAACTGTCGGATAATCAAGCCAATATTATTTTAATTTCATTCAATTAACGTTTATGACAAAGTATCCTCACGAGATAATTGTTACCTTACAACCTGAAATAAGCGTGGTCGCCTTTTTTAGTAATTTAATAAAGATCTTAATTAGATTAAGAGCCCATTTATTAATATCCCACCGTAATGTATAAAACTGCCTCGCTAGTCGAAGTTAAATCCGATCTATCTACGTATCCCTTGTCATGGCTCAATTTGAAAGAAAGAGACGATGTTATTATCTTTTAAGAATGTAAAAAAGAGAAAGTAGTAAGTATGACATTTATGTATATATATATACATATATATGGAATAAATGGAAGATATATGACTTAAATATAAAATTACCGGTGATCATAAAAGATCCAATCAGTACCTTTCGTGATTCGTCTAAGAATCGGATATTTAGTTTCGTAGCTGAAAAGCACAGTTCTTATCTAATATTTTTAAAAATCCTTATAATTTGCTAATCATGTCTGCTGGTTGATTAATAAATACTAAAAAAAAAATCATACACACCTGCTACTTGTTCTTCTGTGAGGCCATACTCTGACTGAAAAATATAATAAATATTTGATCGTTTCATTATAACATACATTGTATCTTTAACATCGAACTGTTAATTAATTTATTCTCATCCTGTTGAGGAGAAACAAAAATAAACAAGACAAACTAATATTGTCTTTTATTAACGTAACTTTTACACATTTAAAGAAAAATACTTTGTTAACGGATTAAGTTATGTATTTTTGCAAAACAAAATTAACTGACAAAATGTATTATTTTTGTAAAAATACATAAATTAATCCGTTAACAAACTGTTTTTCTTTAAAAGACATTTAAAACAAATATGTGGCATCAATGAAAACTTAAAATAAATTACATGAAACGGCGAGTTACATTAAATTTAATAGTACTTGGTAAATGTAATATTTGTAAAAAAATTGACAACTTCCAAATGGAAATCGATGGGGTCTTAAGAAGAATTGGTACAGGGGTAGGTATGAGTGGGGAGGTGAGTCAGGGAGAACCGATAACTTAGTTTTTTCTCGTTTTATAACTATGATTTTTAACGTTTAACGTACGTTAATTGTGATTGGTCTAAAGAAATTAGTAAATCGGATGTCCGAGGATGACATACACACGCTTTTGTCTAACCTAGTGAACGTCTTTGAAAAAACAAGAGAGCGTTATCAACAAGCGGGCAAACATTCATTTACGTAAACGTATATGATCTCCTGTGTTCTCAAAAATCTTGATAGAATTTTTTAAAAGTAGGTAATAAAAGCTTGTATAGGCTGGAGTAAAATTACACTAAACAAACTATAATTAGTACAGCACAACACATGACGTAGGAGATGTGATTAGGCGCTAAACTGTTACGAAACTATCACGTAATGTACAGTCAATTAATTAATAATAAATTAGATAATGTTAGGCTAATACATGCGATTTATATTCTCACCACACTACCGTATTCAATTCATTCAAATTTTCTATGTTTAATCAAAACGGGTTAGCTTTAATACACATACATTAAATTGAATGTGACAGATATTGACGAAATAATTAAACTTCTTTTTATTTTTCGTCTTTCCTGGCAAAATTCATCACTATTATGTCAGCAATTTACACGCCACACTTTGAGACGTTATAAAATACCTACAGAAATCTGCCGTGTAGCAAGATCGGTGGTGATTCGTCTTATTCTTCTGTATTCTTTGTGATAAATCTCATCTTTCGGTTGCTCCATTGGAAAACATGCTATAGCAATTTTAAATTATATAAAATAGGGTTCACAAATTTTACCCGCACTAAACTTATATGAGAGAAAACTTTACCAATATCCACTGACAACTTGAAGAGAATTTTCTTTTATCGCCACAGATTACGTAAATATTTGTTGATAAGAGTTGCCATATGTGGTAAAAGTTGAAACACAACACTTTTTGCTTTTGAAACCTGAAATCTACTCTCAAAACTCAGCATTTAAAAGTAAAAGCGCTGAATCATTTTAAAGCGGCAGCAAAATTGCGACTTTAACTTTAGTTTTCACAATTTCATGCTTTGTTGACTTTTTAATTACTCCTCCGCAACGAAAAGCACTTTAATTTCAATTTGAGTTCATTAAATTTCCCGCCACTTTTTATTACGCCACTTTTGCATTGACAGTTCACTATTATATTTTTTATCGGCCATTAAAGATTGCCAGTGACACGCGCGAGTTTAGAGTGACAGCTAGAGTACACGTAGATTCTATATTTAAATTGGATTTTTGCGCTATGCTGACAACGAGGAGCGTTCTATATTGGTCCCTAAATTATGCAATCATTAATAATAAATATAGTTCGCGAAGCTATTTTATTTATAACGTAAACATTCGTTTAAAGATACGCAATCCGTGTTAAAAATGCTTTAGGGAAGCTAAAATTAAATGAATTTTTACAAATTATATATTAATGAGGGTCATTTATACATAATTTTGTGTTAATATTACTAATTTGATATCAGTATATATAATATATTACGTTTACACTATAAAAATTGCGGTCATTGTGGCACATACAATTCCGTCGTCTTGGCACGGGTAGACAATTTCGAATGAAACACGCTGAATATTTAAATTGTGAGTAAATAACAAATAATAAGTACACATATCAGATATCTGATTCCGAAAGGTAGTAAGAGGTAACGATGCGTTTGGAGGCATTTTTTCTGTATATTTGTACAATTTTGATTTCAGGTACTTAAAGTATTTTTTTTTGTTTTAATTCGTTAAAAGACGTTTTTTGCAAAATTATGATCAAAATAGCTACTAACGGGTCTATTCACCTACTGTTTATATATAGACTAGTTGTACCCCGCGGTTTCACTTGTGTTTACATGTCATTGAACATAAAGCAAATGCTGACAACAACACACACAAGAAATATTCTATATGTATATATGTGATTTAAATAATCTTGTGTATAATCCTCTCAAAATGGCGAAGCCTCTTTCAAATTCCTCTATTATCGTGGTGAGGTGGCCCGATAGCTTTGCTATGCATCTGTGGTGCACACATGCTGTCTTTATATATATTTATATACTCACTAGGTATAGGTTAGGGTAGGTAGGACTTAGGGATCCGTAGGGCTGTAGGCTCTTAGGTCTCACACTGTCACATATTAAATCATAATAGTGCAGTTTGCCAAATTCGTTACAAAAAATTCATTAAACACAGACTCGTGAGATATGTACGTATAAATTTAAATACAATATACAGTCTACTAACTAGCACACTATACAACTTACATAACAAAGTTACAAAACTTCGCAAAAGCATAAACACGTGCAAAATTAAAAACTACAAAAAATCGAAGGAGACCGTTTACGATTCGATGTGTATTTTTCCCCTTGGGCCTGCCACAGCATTATATTCGTATATTTTAATTTGACATTATATCAAGTTTTCTTTTACCACCACAAAAAATCTAGGACAGTAGGACACTTTATATAAAGTGACATGTTCTAATAAAAGCGGGCAACACCGTTAAATTGAGTGATTTAATGAAAATGCCAGCTTGTTAGCTGTTCACACCTCGACGCCGGCGTCTTAGTGTCGTTATAGTTACGGAGTTATTCTGTGAACACTATCGCTTTGACAAAGAATCGTAACGCAACTTACTGAAGCATCCTAATGTTAAGTGAAGTTTATTGACAACTGTTTGACAATACAATTCTATTAGACCAATTAATTTATTAGCAATATTCTGTTCATGTTCAAGATCAAGTTTCGCCTCGACACCGGAGCATCCTCAGGATGTTGCCTCTACCTACAGCTTTCATTTCATCGATATCCATAATAAAGTTCTTTAAGTTTTTATCAAGAAATGTGAGTAAAATGGAAAACGCAAATATGGTCTAGAACTCTGTAGGAGAGTTTGTAAAATGCAAATATTTCAGTTGATCTCGGATAAAACTACAAGCTTTCAAGGTTATAAAGATTGCATAACAAGAAAAGTACTTTAAACTTTTAACAATAGACTATACTATGTGGTAATAAAGTTTTTGTGGTAACAAATTTTGGAAAGCTTTACCAAACTTTTTATGTGTTATGGGTTAAGAATATATTTTTTGTTAATTGTAATTTACGTATGAAACACCACAATTTAGTTGTTATTGTTAATTTAATGCATATATAAATATCATTTATAAAATAAATGGAAAAACCTAATAATAACAATGATGAGACTAAATCGTGGCAAAAGAGCAATTAATAAAAACAACTTATCAGTCATTAAAGCTCGATTCTAATTATTTTGATAGTTATATTACGATTTTTGTTATATTATATCAGAGTAATTGTCAGAATAAGCCCCCTAAAGTCAAGTACAACATTTATAGCGGCTTCATAAAACACTTCATTTCAAAGGGACGCTGTACCAGCTGATCTTAACAACGACTATTTTCGGATTCTTACAGTGGATTGTAGACTAAAATTTATTTTAAGATTTTAACCAAAGAAAATTGTAATTTTTTCTAAACACGAATACTACAGTTTCTGAATTCTTTCGACTTTCGACGAATCATATTTTATCAGTCTCGTCGTCCTTTGAGGTTATCGTCAATATTCTATACAATATCATATGAAATTCCAAATTAGTGTTTAAAATAGGTATCGCGAGGCTTTCAAATAGATGTGCTTATTAATGGCTCGAATTATTTGGTATGGTTTAAAATATGAAATTAGGTTCTATAGAAATTGTAAGATCAAGATTTACGACATTAAACTCCAAGGCTATATAACTTTAAGTGAGCCCTAAAGGCATCATTTTATGATCCTCTTATTTTCTTCAGACGGCTCTTGGATTTTGACATTAAGTTAATTTTATAATATAGAAGATTTTTAAGAAAAATATTTAATATTTAGACTAGTTTCTGGCAATTTTAATTAACAGAATACAAAATAAAGATGAGGTAAAAATAAATATTCGCTTTATTTTTAGAGCAAATCTCGTTGATCTAATTAGATATTCAAATAGGGCTTTATATTTCTTTCAAATTTAATTCAATTTTCTTCTAAATTTAGGATATAAAGTGAGCTCAGGTAGATAAAGGTTCAGACAAAAACCATTGCATGAGCCTTTCGCAGAACAATTTCAATGTGGACTTAGATAATATAATTTTAACTGAGGTTAAATAGGCATAAATACACTTAATACAAACAGGGCGTTCATTATAACTTTACAGATTTTGTTTTAGAATTGTTCTTTAAATCTAATATGTATAAAATTCGCGGTTTGTGGTTAAACTCCTCTGAAATGGCTTTCCCGATTCTCATGAAATGTTGTGTGCATATTGGGTAGGTCTGAGAATCGGACAATCTTTTTTTCATCCTCCTACATGCTAAAGAAGGTCCACCCCTGTGTTTTTTTATTGGTCAAAATTTCTTATTTTTTATTTTTCTACGATACAGCATAAAAAAATACATACAACCCTAAATTAATACCCCCTATTTTTAAATTTATTAATATCGTTTTATTGAACTAAAAAAATGATTGCTAGAAATCACATGTACGGCAAAACAACGTTTGCTGGGTTAGCTAGTAAAAAATAAAAATGTTTATTTCCTTTATGCGATTTATCCTAATAAAGTATACTATTCCTTGTGTCTATCAGGGAATACGGAGTACTTATAATTCATTTGAGAACCAAAGATAGGTTTTCTGACATTCTGACGTTTCTACATTTGGTATGCAGACTATAGAAGCATGTACTTACCAAATTAATAGTAACAATGAGTTCGTATTGTTGATGCTTGTGGCCTTTTTTCTTCTTGCCCTGCGGTGTTTTCACTGCTGCCGCTGCCGCCTGCTTGGGAGGTGCTGTCTTCACCGAACCCTTCTGCGCTGATGGCTTCACCGGTGTTTTTGGCCCGCCTTTCGCCGTACCTAATAGTTAGTATCTTATTAAAAATATACTACACACCATGTTAGTATTGTGTAGAGTTTTCTTTATAAAACGGGAAACAAACGGGCAGGATGCTCACCTGATCGCCAAAGCCTAAACCATTCAGTAAACACGTTTTGCACACGTACAATAGACAAATGAATTTTAAACTAATTAACTAATTAACTTTAATTACATTATTTTTAATTTTTCCGACGTTTCGCGTGCTTTACAGCGTTCGTGGTCATGGTACTCGTAGATTGAAGACAAAAGATGTTAATTGTCAAAAGAAGTGTTACAGCTGCAGAGAGCTTGTGTGTTATCTGTATTTATTGCTCCGGAATTGGTATCGACTAAAACCGGAAGGATTTTTACAGAACTGGCTCACGGTGTCCCGGATTGTTTTTCATGATAAAATGTTTCACCGAAAATGTAACTCAGGCTACACAAACATTAAATTCTAGGCGAATGAATTATCAGACATAATTTTGTTTATCTCATACAGGATACATGTAAATGAATTAAAAGTATTGTAAGTCTCTGCATTTGCTAATTACGCTACCGCACCCATTGTATCCAATTTTACAGTTCATCCTAAATGGAATCAGCTTTTTTTGTTATAACTGAAAATTGGTTTCGGCTTAATAGAGCCTTGCAGGTGCCTTTGTTCGGGTCCAATAGCAAATGGATTCGACCTCTCCCCTGCGTATCAAGGCAATATACTAACTTAGCAAAGTTGCAGTAAAGCCTCACTATTTCGAACGCTCCCAAGAGGTTGAGTCATTTTATAACTTTTCCATTTTGTTTTCGACTTTTGCAGTTCGCTCACATTCGTGTATTTCAATTGAGAAAGTGTTATTACCTGTCTATTCGGATTATTATTAACAATAAACACTGTATGAGACGGAAATTTATACATTTTTTTTAATAAATAGATTCCGTAAAATCATTTATGTTCATCTTTCATCTGCTTCCATAATATACTATAGCGATACTATAGCGACGACGAGAAAGAATAGATACATTGAGAACTTTTTCCAAGCAATGGTAGGTTTTTATAATCTCCACCTTCTGAGCTTTCGAAGAATATGTCTGTTTATAAATAGTTTTGTTATCACGAATATTATTTTAAAACCCGTCATTAATTGTATAAAAAATTGAGTAAATTTGTTCTAAAAGAGTAAATTGAAATTTGATACCTTTTTGACCAGCAGGGGTAACTTTCTGCCCAGCTGCATTTTTCTGATTAACGTGTCCACTCCCATCTGCAGGCTTGTTTCTCGCCTGAAAAAAAAATACACCGTTTATATAATCATCATTTTGATATTATGACAAAAATATAATTTCCCATACACCATTTTATTCCTTAACAACATAGAACAATACATAAAATAAATGTAATATACGAAAATAAACCTTCCATTCCGATCTACTTATGTATTGGTAAAAACAAATGAGATAGAAAGCTGATTTCGTGTGAGTAAGAAAGAGAGGTGGCAAATTTGATAATTCTCGCTCGTTTCTAAGTAGATTTATTGATCTTCAATGCCAAATAAATCGATTGTGGGTCCGTAACGTGGCGGTATTAACAATGTATGACTCAAGTGCTAGCAATCGGCGTAGACTTAGGCATTGTCCTATTTAACCAGTCTAGTTTTAGCTTGACGAGAAACGCCATTATTTACCAAAACTATATGACATATTTTACACAATCATTGTTTTAGATAACTTAAATTATAAAGAAATAAATAAAAACGTTCCCAACGTCTATCTACACGAGCGAAGCCGAATATTGTCTTTTGGACAATTTCCTCAACACATCACAATAAGACGTTTAACAATTGAAATGTATAAAATATTGCTGTTGGAAAGAGAATCTATTGTGCCAAATGCCAATGGCCTTATAAAGAAATTCGTAGGTTTTCTTATTCAAAATAACGATATATCAATACGATCTTTATACTTGCTTATTTCTATCAATAAAATTTTCGTAAGTGGACATAATATGTTATTATATAATATTGTCTTTTATTAACATAACTGTCACTCATTTAAAAAACACTTTATTAACGGATTTGTAATTTTTTGCAAATTTAAAATATATTTACATAAACACCCATAAATGCGGTGCGTTGCCGGCCCTTTAGGAAGGAGTATGCTCTCTTTTTAAAGTATTGGAGGTCGTATCTCAGCTGAAAGTCGATTCCACAATTCACTTGTTCGCAACAGAAAATGCCTTGTAAAGCGAACTGTGGAAGGTTGTTTTCACTAACCATGACAATAATTTCTCTTTACGTTATAAGAAAAGCTCTTATAAACAAGTGTATTTACAATCGTGCCTGACGAACGCTTTTTTTGGGGGTGGTTTTTGAAACTACTAACACCGTATGAATGATTTGTTAATCTATTGTTTTATTATCTGTGATGTTTTATTGACAAATATCGTTAATGTTTCACATTCCAGTCATTTATTATCTTCATATTCATCAAATATTTTAGCGGTTACACTTGAAAGCAGCTATGTATTGTTTTTGGGTGAAAAATATGTTAGATGAAAAATGAAAAAATAAAAATACTCGATGGACGGACTTTTGAAATGTATTCAAATTTGTATATTCAGGAATGTTTTGTTTTCAGGGTCAACGAAACCTCCTCAAAAACCATTAATTTCAACACTTCCTGCGGATTTTACGGCTCCAACTGATAGGAAGTAGAATTATTTTATGCAGGGATTTCATTTTTATGATATTAATAATAATGTTACTAGACATTTAACAAAGCTCGTTTAGGTTTGAAAGAAGCGCTTAAACTTAATTGTTATATATACAATTATTATAAATATATATTATAGTTGTAGACCCGGATAAATCATCACACAGATGTTAACCGCACTGAGCTCTCTCGCTGTCGCTCTGTTCTGTATCCGGTATGGCGACCATTGAGCTAACAGGATCTTCTCTTTTAATCTACGAGTCCAATGTACATGAAAATTCGGCCCCACATGGAATACTGTTCTCACCTCTGAGCGGAGCTCCCAGTACCAGCTCCTTCCCTTGATCGCATCCAAGAAGAGCACTTCGAATCGTCGACGACCAATCACTTTCTGAGTGGCTTGACCCTTTGGCGCTGCGTAGAGATGTAGGTCTCTCTCCATCTTCTATCATTTATCACAGAGAGTTTCGGAGGAGCTTTGATTGATACCTGCAGCTGAATTTCATATCGGACATGAGGCAGAATACGAAATTTCATCCGTACCACCTCGATGTCCGCCGTTCCACAACTGAGCGCTTCAGAAGGCACTTTCTGCCGCGCACCACCGCTATGTGGAACCAGCTGCCAAAAGAGGTATTTCCGAACAATTACGACTTAGGGACCTTCAAAAAAGAGCGTATAAACATCTTAGAGGCCGGCAACGCACTGGTGAGCCCTCTGGCTTCGGAGTGTCCATGGGTGGGGTTGCTTAATAGGTGAGCCTTGCTCGTTTGCCCCCTGTTTTATAAAAAAACATACAACCTTAGATTTAGTTGTCTGTATCTATCTAGTGTGTATCTAGTATGTGAAGTAACTGGTTTAAATAAATAAAAAATTATATTTTATTACATTCGTATGACGTCGGAGAATGTCTAATGTTGCACTACTTCTACAGTAAATAGGCTTTTAGAAGATCTGCATAACATTAGCATAATTCGTTATTGTGAAAAGCTTTAACTAATTCTCTACATTTAAAGTGATGCGACAAACTTGAGAGTCGTTCAATTAATGCGGAGGGAGCGACCGAGGTTAATTAAACTTATCTGTGAAATTCTAATGACGTAATGGAAATTTTGAATTTGTTCTATTTTTAAACACTCAACTAGGCTAGTCATTTCTAGTTCTAAATTTAAAAACTCGTTAACAGCCAAGGAGTAGTGACGTCATAGCTATTCAACATTGTCAAACTTGACAGTATTTCAGCTTCACAGTTGATTATAATTATATATTTAAATAATATTAGGTGTTATTGTTAGTGAACTTCAAGACTTTATTTAACATGTTTTGCATTGTCCGATTTAGGTAAATATGACATTTTGTTCTTAATTTGTTGCCATTTTAATGGATATCCTATCTCATAAAAGTCTTGGTCCTTATTAGCGAAAAACTCCAAATTGATTTTAACACTCTTCCCTTGATGCCAATTTCTTATCATAAAAAAGTTTAGCAAGCAAGAAAAAATGGTAATCGCTTGGTTCGAGGTCGGACTGTATGGGTGGATGCATCAAAACTTCCCCACCAAGCTCCTGGAGTTTCTGACGAGTCACTATAGAAGTGTGTGGCGTGGCGTTGTCCTGTGGAACACGACACCTCTTCTGTTGGCCAATTCGTGGCCGTTTTGATGCATCCACCATACAGTCTACCTCGCAGCCAAGCGATTACCATCTTTTTCTTGCATTGCAAAACTTTTTTAGTGATAAGAAATTAGCATCAATGGAAGAGTGTGAAAATCAATTGCTGGAGTATTTCGCTAATAAGGACCAAGACTTTATGAGAGAGGGGGGCATAATGAAGCTACCATTAAAATGGCAACAAATTATAGAACAAAATGGTGCATATTTGACCTAAATCGGACAATGCAAAACATGTTAAATAAAGTCTTGAAGTTCACGTAAAAATAATGGATTTCTTTTTCCCCAACCTAATATTTTATTGGTAACATTACGATATCGCTATATATATATAAACAGAACCTCTTTATTTTATACATTTTTTTATTTAAGACATAGACACAAGTCAATCATTCGTTTTTAATATTTCTGTAAAATAATGTATTTATTTTTTTGTGAAAAAAGGGGCTTTAATGTTGTTTTCTTTCAGAAAGACAAACAACCCAGACTTTTTATTAATTACAAATATATAAAATTGGTTTATATATAAAGCGATATCGTACCCGGCTATTACCAACTATATCTTAATTTTTGTTCCTCCCTACCTCAACTGATATATATTGTTGTTTTAAGAGTATAAGAGTGAGGTGAGTTTTGTTTTATTTTTTTTATTATATTTATTTAAATATATTTATTTGTAGTTTAAACATTTGAAATGCCCTAATAAATAATCTAAAATTTGTAACTATTACATTCACATGAACAATAATAATAATAATTAACGGTCATACAGTGAAACAAATATTAAAGGTTTGACAGGATTATACATTGTACTTTATTGTTTAACGGTCTTTTACTGTTATTTTAATAGTAAAAAAAAAAAAAAAATTATTTTTGTTTATTTTGTTATTCCTGAGCCATGTACATTCGTACCCACGTTTGAAGTATTATATAAAATCTAGAAATAAAATTTAATTTTAAATAATTTAATTTATAATAAAATTGAAAAAGGAAATACTTGCCGAAATCTGAAAGGAACCGAGTTCCTATTTCTGTCACTTCAGGAAAATAAGCAAAGAACAATTCGGATACAAATCTCACTAGAAACGAACAACGTCAAATAGAATGTAGTATTTATAGAATTCATTTTGAATTTGGAATAAAGAAATACAGATAAAAATTTCAACAATCATTGAAAAGGTCGTTGTGTAAATTTTGTTTGAATTATTTCTGTTCACAGAGGTTATACATTTTAAGTATTGTACAGATTAAATAAGTAATCAAATTCATAAATAAATATTATAACTCTTATTCACTGTTACACTTACGTAGTAGTTTGGTGTCCATCAAAGTTTATATTCTCGTAAAATATCTATAGGCTGTTATTATCTGTGGTACTCTAACGATTCCTTTTCGTGATCCAGTTGGTCTTGGCGCGCGAACGGAACGCATCCTGCGTATTTTTCTCTATTCTTGCCGTCATAGAAAAAAATGGTGTGTTAATTTATATTTTATATTTGTTAAATTACGTTTATTTATTATTTAATAATTTTGTGTTGCAGACCAATCAATTAGACGAAGAACAAATTGCGAGTAAGCGTTTGAACTTTTTTTTTTTTTGTAGCTTTATACCTACTACTTATGCATTTTAGTACATTGTATGCAATTTAAAATTTAATTTATTTAAGAGACATTTAGAAATTCGTTGTTTTGTTACGTATTAAATAAGTAATTATCTTTCTGTCTAAATCACAATGTATAACATATTTTTGCTTTTAACCGCAGATTTGCCGTAATAATCATATCTTTAAGATTAATATTGTATTAACACAAATTTACGCTATACATAGATAGACCCAAACAAACTAGCATAGTGTAACGATTCTCCTTCCTGCTATTGTTACTTAAAAAATCCCAATCTCAATATAATTTTTAATAATAAACATATAAGAAGTTTGTACTCGGATCTCAAATACTATAGATAAATGCTTCTAGAAAAATCCCATTAACAATTAAATCTGAAAATATCGTTTGTATTAAGAAATTTCAGTACTTTAATCATTGCAGTGCTGCGGCGCGCATTCAGCATGTTCGATTCAAATAAGCAAGGCAAAATCGAGAAAGAAAAAGTTCGCACCATTCTCAACACGATGGTGCACAATTATGACGACAACGATTTGGATAAGATGCTTGAGACAGAAGATGTCGATGGTAAGGCTATTTCAATGAATATATATACAAAAAGTTAATATATAAATACTAATAATAGTAATAGATTCATAGAAAGAATGAATGACGATAGACTGACAAGGATATATGTTGAGGATGGATGGTGATAGACTTTATTGGATCAGATTCAGAATATTCTGGAAAGCACCTACAACAAACAAGAATGTGTTAAACATAATTAGAGTGGAAAAAGCGGATCGTAGAGGTCTGTGGCGTTTGCCTACCCCAAAATAATAATATACATAAAAAAATAGGATAATTGGACTACTTTACTTTTATCATACTGGAGAACGAGGTTTCTCCATTCAACCGTACATATATTTCGTTATATGTATTTGCGTATAATTCGTTGTTCGTGAATGGGAACGGGACCTTAGGGACCTCCAAGAAAAGAGCGTATCGTTATCTAAAAGGTCGGCAACTCAGAGGCGAGCCCTCCGGTAATGTGAATGTCCATGAGCCCGATCTCTTAAGATCAAGTGTTCTTCCTACCCGCCACAATTTTATAAAAAAATTCTAAAGAGATTTTATTTTTATGGAAATACGACATCTTACGGAATCTGGTCATTGACCCAGAGAGATTGATTCTGCCTATTTGAAGTTTGTATTGACATTCTTATACTGCTTAACTTTAGCAATGTTTTTTGTCTACTCGATTGTAAACCTTGAAGTGACGAGTGGTAGACCACCAGCAAGATAGTTTCTATATGTTAAAGCTTATACAAGGAGATTTTGAATGCTTGCTTTTTGAAGGAAACTAGTATACTCAGTATAAAAGTTTCAGGCATGACAAAATGTTAGAAAATCGAAATATTTTGGCTTTAATTAGCAATGATGACGCTTAAAAAACATTATTATATTTGTATTTAGCTAGTTTATGGATTTATTCTACACAAATTTTCATCTGATATGTACTTGTAACAGCTGATGCTGTAAGGCATTGAGTCAACGCGATTCCAACGTTATTTTGTAAAAGATCAAAGCGAACTAAAATTGTCTGAGACACGGTCATAAAACTAAATGCTTCCAGCTTGAACTGATACGTAAACGGTAAAATGAAAACACATAAATTGGGTTTGTTTTTGTATTGTAATGATACTTTCCTGCGACAAGGCCTTCTTGCAGGTGATCTATCGGATATATAAAGCGGATCGACATATATTTCTGCATTTGTTAAAGAACTGTTTTTATTATATATCGTGGTTTTCTCAATCGGGTTTTATAGGAACCGGTATTACGTAAAATAATGTAACACCGCGATTTAACCCACGTCATCACAAGCTGATCACACGATCAACCATTAGGACAATGTTACTGCATAATCTAATCTAGTATAATTATTCAAAATCGCCAGCTTCCATGTAACTAATTAGTGTAATTGTGATAAATAATTGCAAACATTATTTAACTTAAATATTATATAGTTTCAAGTTAATAATTTATTCATTTATATTTTAGATATTCGATAGTATTTTGTCATTTTTGACAGAGGTAAATGTGTCATACTTGATGAGACTTCATCAGACTTATTCGATAAAAATGTTTTATTACAATTTGAAACTAGCATAACGATAAATAATCAATTTCTGCATCTCTTTCAATAAATTTCTAAAAAATATTTTGTAATTTGGGATTTTATTGGACTCTTACACCTCATGCCAGCCATTATTTAAAATTTCGAAACAATGACCCACACCTCGTTAATCGAGGTGAAAAATATTATACAAACCGTTATCGACATTCTTATAGAATTCTTATCGCCAATATCAAGTACATACGACTGTCATGGATATTGTCGTATTGTCGTTAAAATATTTAATATCCACATTTTGAAATTGTAGCTGAAATTGAAATTGTGGCGAGTCTGCAAACTTACATGAGATTTTATCGCGTCTGACAAACCCCGACTGTCATATTCACTTGCATAGAAACTTCTACAAACTTGCTCCACATAACTCGAGATAATCGTCATATTACAATAGAAATGTGGTCAAAGTTAATATTTACATGTAATATTCAAGGTAATGAAGATATATAAACCGGGACCAGGAATGTTTCGTAGCGCAAAAATCGTGTTTTTATGGGAGCCACTTAATTTTATTTATTCTGATTTTTTGTGTCTATTGTTACGAAAACAGATGATATATGAAAATTCAAATTCGTTGATCATGATATACAATGCAATCCGCCTGGTTAAAGATGGACAGAGAAGGGTCTCGTTTCTATCCTTTCGTTACAAAAATAATTTTCTCAATTCATGGCAAAGTTTTATTGTGAGAGGCTGATTATTGACTGATTCTAAATCGAATTATTAGCCGAAGTCTTCGCAATCGGATACGACCTTTAAATCTTTAAAAAAAGAGCACACTCTAAAAAGAGGGCAACGCAAGCACTAAAGTGGATGTGGAGTTTTAGATAAATAAGCACTATGCAGTTAGAGAGTTTGAATAAATAATGTATGCAATGTTCATAATGTTTTAACTTTTGTATTGGAAAACAGCATGTAAAGGCAAATATTATATGAAATAAAAAAAATAACATTTATTCCCGTTCGATATAGTCGAATGACCATTCGGATTCCCTTTCATCAGCTCGCATTAGACCATTGTAATGAGTGTGAAGATGTATGTAATACTGGAAATACTAAAACAATTTCATTTCTCTTAATATAAAATTATTCACTGCTCTTATATAGGGGAGTAGCGGAAGAGCTTAATTTATCCGAATGTCTTTGTTGCCGAAATATACGGATTTGTTTTGTTTATTCTTGAAAGTAATCCACTCGTACTATTGTCTCGTTACAAGAATTCTAAAAAAGCCATAACAAACAAAATGCGAACCATCCTTTCAATGGATTTAATCTATTAAATTGCGTTATGTAACTTCAGGATCAGGAAAGCTGAATTTCGACTCATTTGTCAGAGTTGCGACCCACTTCTTGGATGAAGACGACGAGGCATTACAAAAGGAGCTTAAAGAAGCCTTCAGATTATACGACAAAGAAGGTTGGTTTTCATTTTTATGCCAATTATATAAGATTCAGAATGTCCGAATATGTTTTATTTTAACAACTTATAATGAAAAAACAAAGGAACACAAAGGAATGGTTTTTAAGAGGACATAACATGATTATAATTGTTTAAAAATAAGGCCATTATAGAGTAAATTATCTATATAAGGATTATTTCGGATCGGATTTTTGAAAAGAATATGTTCTTCAAAATGCTAAGTATTTTATCTAAGAATTTTCACAAGGGAGGTCAGGTTAATACCTTAGTTTTTATATATGAAATTATAACAATAATTTTTTCGATTAATAAATAATATCGCATTTTGCGAAGACATTATCTTTAGTCGTCTAAAGCATTATCAAAAGCATTATCTAAATATTTAACATAAATAGTGCTCATTGCAAGAACGATGCTCATATATTTTGGTTAAGTATAAAATAAAAATTGCCAATAGCGAGAAACAATACATTTGAACTATAAAATTTTGCTGATTTATGACTGCTAATAAATAATAATGAAATTGCTGGAATGGAACTTATTTTATTTCTCGTTATTACTGCGTGGGTATTAACTGAATTGCTTTGTGGTCTTAAAAATAGTAACCTATAATGACGACCCTGTGATCCAACATCCCGGCTGCCGAATCACTGGTCCCAGATTCGTTATAAACATAAAATAAGAATAATTAATGTATGTTTTTATCTAATTATAAGGTCGACAGCTACATATAAATATAAAAACTATAAAATAAATTATATTTATGTTAAAATGATAGAATAAAATTTGGTAAATATAATTTTATTATTATTTATTGTTGAGCTCTTGAGGTAAAATTTTTATAATTTCGACATATTATATGAATATGAACCTCGTTCGATTGCTCGAATTTATATGGTGTTAAGCTCATGGCGAGAAACCCCACTTAAATGTGTTATGATTTTGGCTTTTTCGTTCTCAATTTCAGATGAGAAAGAACGAATTAATACTCAACTCATTAGAGTATGAAGAGTACACCTGTTTCGCCTTACGTCTCTCTGGGAATCTTTAATAAGTATACGTCACGCGCTTTGTCGATTTTCATTTGTTTATTTATGTAGCAAAAATATATATTTAAAAAACATTTTCATTTGAAAAGTTTCATAGTTCGCTGGGTAAAGTTTATATTTATTACGATTCCTTTGATAGCCTTTGTTACGAAGTATTTTAATAAAGCCGCGGTATTTTTCTCACTGATTAAAATGTATTTTTAATGCTTCTATATGGATAAAGATCTTTTTACTGTTAAATACTCTTCTGGCCTCATTATGGCATTGTATGCATTAATTGCGAGTTTTTAAGACTTAGATCGTATAATATGAATAAGAATTATTATTATTTAGATCTTCTCAGTAGTGGTAAAGCAATAACAACAGAAATGAAAACGTCAAACGTCAAAAATAGCACCGTTTGGTGTAAGCGTAAATTTATTAGCAACTCATTTAAAGTTTCAACGCCAGCTCTTACGCGAATATATCGATAAAATGCATTAAGCAAAATGTAACGAAGTTTCTCGATCTACTAACGTGATGCACTTTTATTGTTTTTAATAAATTCAAAAATCGAATTTCAGGTTTTCGAACGATTATGATAGCATTTTTTTATTTAAAATTGTTATCTCAGCAAGAAGTTTTATCAACAACTTTATGAAATTTACTTTTAATTTAAATAATAATAAGGAGGTCTTATTCAAGTTTACAGTCAGTTGCTCTGAATAATATTTTCTATTACATTTTTAATGAAATAATATATCTTAAACATATCACTTTGAATCGATATTAAAAATGCAAAATAAACCTTAAATCAAGAATTCCTTGCAAATATGTTCACATAACTTGAGAATTTAATCTTTATGTTATATATGTCCATATATTCCATAAATTCTATATCCAAAGCAAAATTACTACTCATGAAAAAAAGTTTAGTCGTAGTAGCAAGCAATAGTTTTTCTTTTATTTTAATGGCAAGAAATTATCAGAAATCCGGTTACTACTCAACTAAAACTTAGGTTTTAATAGGTAATGGATACATTCCTACATCAAGTCTTCGTGAGATTCTAGCAGCGTTGGATGATCAGCTCACGTCTGACCAACTCAATGAAATGATTGCTGAAATTGACACCGACTCGTCGGGCACCGTGGACTTTGATGGTTAGTTTGGATATCATTTTATCACATTAATGGATTTCTATATAAAATGTTTAAAATTATGAATGCCAAAGAAACGGATACTATATTGTTACACAGATTTGTATGTAGCCGCTTGAGATTATCAGAAAGATTAAAAACTCAATAAGATTTATCTATTTACAGAATTCATGGAAATGATGACTGGTGACTAGGGTGAACATCTAAAAAAATATACTTAACCAAAATTAGAACTGCTTTATTGAAATAAATATTTAATTATATGTGATTTTTATTTTAAGAAGTTGATTGTCTCTATTGCGATATACGGCCATCAAATCAAACGCCCAACGGCAAAAACTAATTCATTGACTATTATTAATTAAATAAGTTTAATATAAATAAAATTAGAATTACCTATGGAAGGATGGTTTTAGTGAGACTATTTCTGTTGTTCGTGTTCTAATGATTTTAAATTCATAAATAAATCTATATAATATTAAAATTCAAGTATAAAAATCATAAGACTTCTGATGGGTTTAATAAAAAATATAATTCTAGTGAGGCCTCTGGTATAGCGAGTGACCATCGGCGGTATCACTTTACATCAGGAGAGCCACTTGCCCGGTTGTCCCTATTTTATTTAAAAAATATCTCTCTTCTGTATGCATTTCGCCACGAAATAAAAAACCCTAAAAGTAATCTGAGCACTATTTCCCCGGCACCGCTTTGCATACAAGTGACGTGTTTTTTAATTTAATTTCGTGTGTACGTGCCGTTTTATAGCACATATAATATTTACTATTTTAAGAGAAAATTTTGGAAACTAATCCAATTTTATTATGACGTTTTTTTTGTTTTCATTGATTGATTCTTAACAAAAATGGCGGTAGGCACTGATTCAAGGCATCGAATCCTCTCATTTTGGATCACGATATTATAGAGTAATGTACCAGAAGTATTGTTATTTTTTATGCATTCATAGATACACCATGAATTAGCAAAGCCATATATAACGAACACAAGTAAATTTTACAATCTAAAGTTTTCCATTTGAAATATAGTACGCCATTCGGGGGCGTAAATAGGTTTGTAGGTCAAAGGACGCGGTTAACAGCGATCGCTTGCGATTAGGAGACGTACTCTGCAAAATATCGGAAGATATATGGCCATAGATAAAAATCATATCCATAGATTAAATAAAAGTGTAATATATTAAACATTTGCTATATAACTTGGCCGGCGACAGAATCTAAATTATACGAGTATAAAAAAATAATGTTTTACTTTAAGTTTGTAATTTTAAAAAACAAAGCTTTGGTTTGCAGACATGCTTCTGAAAAACCATTACAAATACATATATTTTGAATTTTAATTATGTTTAACATCATAATGTACATATCTGAAGGGATGAAAACGAAATACATTTCGTTGTGTAATGTTTAAGATTGTACATACCGGAATGAGAAGGAAAAAGACGGGACGAGATTATCCACTGCCAAGGGAATCTTTCCCGTGGTATAATTAAGCCTCCTTAAATGTTTCGTAATCATTCACTATATAGAAATTTCAATGGTCCCCGAAGTGTGCTATATTTTCTGAGTAAGAGTTCAGAGTAGTATGGGACATCATTTTTGGAGAGTAGTGCGTGACAGAGCTCAATGAAAACGCTAGATTAGTTGCCAAGCTTCCTGAATATCGAAATAGATTAACCTTTTAAATTAAGGAAAGGCCTGCATCCTGCGGAAGGATGCATGTAAACCTGGCTAGTAAATGCCCAAAGCCAAATTGTTAATAACTGTGATACAAAATAAAATAATTATTTATGTTTAAGATGATTTCCAATATCTAATGTATATCTACATGTTTATCGATAAAAATATTGTTTACATATAATCTAAAAGGCCAAAGAGAGATCCTCAGGTGTTGCCTCTACGATCGCTGTTCGTGTCGCTCCAGTGTCGGGCGAAACGTGCGTCGAGTGTTTGAGGGTTTCATTTGCAAATAAATTGGTCCATTACAATTTTATTCTATGGTTTTCCGCAAAGTAACACCAGATTGATTAATTAATGTCGTTTGCATTAAATTTTTGTATACCATTTGTATTATATTGTTACTAATTTGATGCACCTTCTAACGTACTATCTACTTCTACCGCACTACTGAAATGCAGGTGGCTGATATGACTAAGAATAATGTATGAATAGCTAGTGAACAGAATATTAATGGTCAGGCATGGTCAAGCATTCTCATTACCTGACTTACACTCCTAAAGCTACTGGTGCTAGCGCTCCGGGCCTGCAAGAAGAAATATTGGTCCTATACACCAAGCACATTTAGCACTGTGACCCAGGTCGACATGCTACACTCGTGTGCGAAGAAATCTTTCCTGTTACATCTGATTCACATTTTAAGTTCGACTGCGAAGCGAAACATTCTGTGTTTAGTTTTTTGTTTCGATAGTATTTAAATTTGTATTGTCTTATATTAACGCAAGTATATCATACTAATATAGCGAATTGTTAATTTAATATCTCTGCTTTTTAGCCGTGCATTTCGTACAGGCAATTTATAGCACAATTCTTTGTCTTTATATACGTGGCTGTATACCAATATTATTCCTTCATTTTGAATGTAACTGCTTTATATATCTGAAACTTTATAATTTAGATATCTGTCTTTAATAATAAATTAGAAATAGTACACTGGAAAACAGTGACAAACGGAACAAAGTGGTATTTAATGATTTATGTCCCACGATTTCACGCATAGCGCTTTCGCGTTTGAGGAAATTGGATGCAAGATCGTAGAATATCCTTCGGGGGTAACTTTAGAGTGTCCTTATTGTTGCAATTTCGACATGTTCCTCATCGAGTACATATGCATGTTTATATTATTATTTAACCTAATCTGTCAGTCAGCTATAGTTATCATTCTGAAATTTAGAAGGTAAAGTTATAAGAAAATATTTAAGGTGAAGTGACCTTGGTGCAAAAGGGTGCAGAGCAGAAAGGAAAGATTTCCGTGCAGCATATCTACCTTATTGGCCAAATACACAGTATATACAAATGCATAGATTATACTGAAATTACATTTGACAGCTGTTTTCTTTATCTGTCAAGTGAAACTTCAAACACACAGAACAGGTATTACGAAAGCATATCCGAGTTCAATATTACCATTGACAAGAGGAAAGCTAGAAAGAAGTTTGCATACGTTGAAACACGTTTTTGTGACGCTGAGTGGAACGCTACGACACGATAACTTAGATGATGATTAGAAGGATCTTAAAAGGCACATGATAATCTTATGTGAAACATTCTAGTAAATTGTATTATTTTATGAAGCTCCACGTGAGTTTCCTGGCCTCTTCCTTTTAAAGTTTCGATTGAATAGCATCTCTACTCTAATATTGTCTTTTATTTACATAACTATTACTCATTTAAATAAAAACACTTTATGAACGGATTTAAGTTATGTATTTTTGCAAAATTTAAATATATTTTAAGCCGTCTTCTCTATTGAAATTAGGGTGTTTTTTTATTTCAATTGCTTCTCGTGGAAAACAATCCGGGAAATAGGAAGAGCCATTTTGTAAAAATCATTCCGGTTTTAGTCGATACCAACTCCGGGGCAATAAATACAGATAACACAAAACCTCTCTGCAGCTGTGACACTGATTTTGACAATCAACACATTTTGTCTACAGTCTACCACCACGCACGTAAAAGTACGCGAAAGTATTTAAATTTTGCAAAATACATAACTTAAATCCGTTCATAAGTTTTTTCTTTAAATTTACTCTAACTAAATTTGCACACAAATCCCTGTTTTTGTCCATTTGCATTCTCAGAACGCGTCATTTATGTAATCTATAAAGCTACTATATTTCGTGGTAATTACTCCCGTAAAACCTCATACCCTTTAATTCATAGCAAACAGAGCGAACATAGTGTGATAAACAAAACAGTGATTTAGTCAAAAATTTGAATTAATAGCTTCATGAGTTTTTTTTAAACATCCTCACTTGATCGTAAGTGATACAACATAGACACTCGCAACGCAAGAGACCTCACAAGTGCTACTAACTACTACCAAGTAAGTAAACACAAAGGTTTTACATTTGCAAACGAACAAATGACTATCACCAAAGTATTTTGCACATCTGTCATATCGTGTCGTATCGTTCTCGTGCTGGTCTGGCTCTCATAATGAAAGAGCACTCAACTTTTAAGCTTGAAATTATCGTTAGCTTAAAAACATTTTTAAATGCTGTAAGTACCACTTACACCAATAGAAGCTACATTTAAAGCATTTTCACACATCTATGAACAGCCTTACAGCAATTCTAGGTGGTTGTCGAATACATAAAATTGTTGGGCATTATATGTAATGTAATTTGTTGTTTGTAAAGTAAATTGTCGGTATATTTTTTGTTTCAGTAGAGTGGTTGCTATTTTATTATAATTATGGTTTTTCTTGCATGTATACTTGCAAATTTTTAGTGCCTAATATATAATAAAGCAAAACACACCACATCTAGAATTTAAAACAAAATTTGAGGTTAAACAAAAATCACTGTGTTGAATCGAAAAAAAAATTGATCCAGATTTTTTGATTAAATGTTAGTCGTTCATTAATTAACACAATATACCACCACATTACGAATTATTTATCGCATGCAATAAATTTTGTCCATGTAGAATAATCCACAACAGCAATCAATTTCGTTGCATGTGAGTGGGTTCATATTACTGGTACAGAAATAAATTATCCCTTATTTTCCTGTTCGGTATATCCTTGTATTCTCTTTTTGAAGGGCGCACAGAGCCGCAAACAGTGTATTCCTTTTTTAAACTTAATTACACAGAACTCGTATATATTAAGATAGATTACAGAAAATACTGGTAGTCATAAAGACATACTGATAGTAATTTATAAATCATAGTAATCAAATCTTTGAAATCAAACATAAGATATACGATAAAGGATTAACTCAAAGCGTACTTTAAATTATACAAAATGAAACAATGTTTTCGAATAAAGCCTGTTTCCGTTGAACAAAATAACAATAGCCCGAACGAGGATGTAGCGACAGCGTACACCAATTTCCTCTCCCCGAGCCACTTCCGGTCCGGCTGACGTGAGGCCTATTTACGATCTACTCGAAATTAATAGCTATGTGTACTTTTAATTAAAAGACGTAGTTTTTCCTTTGTTTTTTTTATGAATCAATTCAAAATTCCCGTTGTCCGTAGCTCAAATATATTTTATTAATTTAGAATGACAAAATATTATCATAATATATAATTATGATATATTAATTATTATTATATATTGTACAAAGATTTTTTAAACTGTGTCATGTTTTTGTACTCTCGTGTACGATAAACAATTTATCTATCTTTCTTTATATACAATAATATATATTTATAATCTAATTAATATTCTTTTTTTTATTCATTTTCTGCTTAAGTCCTATATTACCTTCTTGTATCGATTAAATCTTAAAATTCAATTGCCAATTCTTTTAATATATTATTTGTATAGCCTTAGAATCCTATACCACATAGAGAGCAACACATTTGTATTCGATATTTTCACAATTAATCTGTAATGTAAAATACATCTTCAATCCAATAGAAGTTACTTTTTTACTTATTTAAAAGCTACCAATTATTTCACCCCGTTTGCTATATAAATTAAACGATTATCTGAGTCACGAAGTGTTCAAAACCCGAGATAGGGCTGGATGACCCGTAGAACCCCACATTTTGGGCTTTAAGTTGATTATACGGATTTGGAATACCAAATAATTTATTTGTGACGCTGAGCTGAGGTAAAATATGTTACTGAAAGCCAGGTATTTTAGCAATTTAGATTTTGGAATAGTGTTTAAATTTTGTATGTACCAAAACTATTGAATACTTCAACTTCACTAATGAGGAATTTTCCAACCACTACTTTTTTGACCTTTATTAATTTGCATCATTTTCAAATAAATAAAGACAGACAAGAGACGAAATATTCTAGTCTCATAGATTTAGATAATAATATGTACTTACTATGAATATTATACGAAGTAATATAGCTAAGCTATTGTATAACAGTATAATTGATATAGAGAGGGTGTTTTCTGAAATTAATAAGCGCTCAGCTTAAAAAACAAACACAAAGTGCGAAAGAAAAACTCATTAAATGCAAAGTAGGCGGCCCACAACCGGAAACAGCTGAACGTATGATAGATTCTTTTACGCAGAACTGTAATTTGTATTTTAAATAGGATATTGAAAACTTTTATCAATTCTTATAATCCTTAATTTGTACCATTATTAAGGATATTGATTTTTGTTTAATTTTCAAATATATGGACAATTTGTTCATCTCATAACTGACAACGCTGAGTTAAATAAATTGGGCCGACAATGTTTAGTTAAACATAAATTTTCCAAAAATAAATCGAACTCAGCGTCTTACCGATAAAATTTATCATTCTAATTTTCCTTGAAAAATCATATTTATACACTTTCAGCTCACCTACCCACCCTTTGGTCGTTTTCCACTTGTACCGTAAAGGATATAGGAACCAACTATACTTAATTAAACATATAAATTACCAAGAACTTAGCACATTTCAAAGCTGGTATCAAAGCTCACCTCGGTGTCACAGGCGGCCCTTAATCACATAACGTAGCAGCGACGTAGCTTAATGAGCAATTTCCTTGCAAACTCTAATGAACCGATCTAAATATCACTTTTTAAACAGCTCAATTAAAATTGCGAATTTTCTTAGATACTAAGCGAATGAACGAACGAAGTAATTCGTAGTCACTATTCACATTTAAATATCTTAACAAACTCTATTGAATTGATCTAAATATCACTTTTTAAACAGCTTAACTAAAACTGCGAATTTTTTACATATTGAACGAATGAACGAACGACGTACTTCGTAGGCATTATTCACATACATTTAAATAATAAAATTTCGAGTTCTGCGCAATTAAGATAGGCACGCTAAAGTTTCTTGTTTAATTCTGCAATTAAATATTCTTAGTATATCTTAGAAATATTAGCTTTCCTTAACGAAATATGTTAAAATAATCCCACCAGGGAAGCATGAATGATTATAGTCATTCATTCGGCAATCATCATTTTGTTAAATATATGGGGTTTGGTCTGTTTATTAGAAAAAAACCATATATTTATAAAATATAGGTTATGTTAAATATTGACTAAGTAAATAAAATTTAATAATTTCCCTCTCGTATACATTAGCTTATAGCAGTTTTGTTTACTTACATTTTAAGTTATTAAACGGACAACAAAGCAAACTTTGCTTTTAATCGCCTACATTATAAAGTCATAATAAATTTAACAGAAATATTATACACAAATACATACATAATAGATATATATATATTTCAAATATACCTATAGAAAATATGAAAATTTTAGTGATATATATTTTAAATACCTTGCTTCTATTTCTTGGATCCCTGAAGTCCTCCTTAGACGCCTTCCGTCTCTTGTCTTTAAGGATCATACGAGCCGCGGCGAATGCCATTTTGAGCTTAAACACACACTCGACTTGTCACAGACTATGATAGAATTGACTAATAATTGATTTAATATTATTGCCTTGTTCGTTGTTTCATTAAGATTTAATTCTGATGGTTCGCCGTGAGATATTCGTTATATTGAATAGCAGACTTCTCAGCGCCGATGCGTAACAATTATTAATAAACACTAACTGTTCCAATAGTTATTATAGGAGGAAACTCGGTTTCAACTGATTGAATAGTTTGTGAGATCAAATGACATGAAGTATGACTGTTACAGTACAAAATTAAAAATGAGATTATACAAAAAAAAATCCTGGTACTGGATATATAACACTCGGTTGAAAATCATAAAAAAGCAATTACCATACTAGACGAGTAATAAATTTTTGGTTAGATGTATCTTAAATCAATACGTACGTATAACAAAACTCATTAATAGCTTCATCAGAAAGTGTCAGAAAGAGAAGATAAAATATAATCTGTTTGAAACAAATCCCACTCAAATATATCTTTGTAAATGCAAACTGCATCTAAATTCTAAAAGCGTAAACAAAGGATTTAGACCAGTCTGCTAAATCAGGGTGGCAACGACAAACATTAAATTGTAAACGCGACGAAACATTGTTTAGATACAAGGTATTTGTGAATACTACTGTTTGTGAACTGAATTTATTATTTAGCCGAAAAAGGTGTAAAATATTTTATAATTACTATTATTACAATTATTTCTGCCGACGTTTCAGATGGTTTGTCACACCCAGGTGACCCAGATGTATTATGATTGTACGTTATACAGTATTTTATGATATGTCGAAATATAATCAAATTGAGGTAAAATATATAACGAAAAATATATTGCAATAATCTCTCGATTATATATATATATTTTTTTTTTAAAATTGAAAAACAACGACCTCCCCTTCAATAAAAAGGGACCTTGCTATTCTCGATTATATTAAATGTATCAGTCAATTGTTGATTTAATACCCAATTCCAATCTATAATCATAGTTACGAAAATAGGTTAAGATTAAGTCTCTTCAAAATATCACCTGTATCTATTGATACCAATTACGTTTATATATTTAGTGTTAACTGAGAATTAATTATAATATCGAAGTTAATTAATATTGTTAAAACATTTTTGAACTGGATAAATGTTATTAAAATTTTACTGACATAAGGTTTAAAGTATAATTAGGAGACGAAAGCACAAAATATCTACTATGATATTTTGTGCTATATCTACTATGATGAGTCAAGCGATAGAATTTTTCAATTAACCTCACGCTGTAGGCAAGAATTTTCGGTTTTGGGGCTAGTGAAGTGGTTTAAATAAATTTGTAATAGTCAGACTTTTACAGCTTGAAACTTTCCTACAGGCAAAAACACACCAGATTGTTAAAGCTTTCCCTGCAGAGCCATATTGTGATACATTTTATTTACACCCAAATATAAGCTTAAACAATAAAGCACAGATTAAATGCTATAAACACAGTAAAAAATAAACAAACTTTTCAATAAATACCTAGTATAAATACTTTAATTTTAGGCCAAGATAAGGAGGCAAACAGTTAATACGACTGGGAACTTTATACGTGGTTACGTCCGCGTAAACATTGTTTGCAGGCACCGTACGAAGCCTTCTATAGATTATTGTTCGCGTGAGCGTAAAGATATATTCGTAAATAATGCATCATAATGACTTTTGAGCTTTATCGGCGTCGCTTTGAAGCTTTATCACTCGATTTTACTAATATAAGACATATACTGTATAAACCAAAACTCGAGCCCTCAATGACCATCAATTCTAGTACTCGGCCATCAAAATTAATTGAACCACATTCTGTATAAGATCGAAGGTTTGCAATCTTATTTCATCGCACCTGAATATTTAGTAAAAAACTCACAGTAAATCTGGTATTTTTAAAATGAACGAAATCACACTTTATCCCTGTGTTATAGAGTTGGTTTTGCATTAAATAGAGCCTCCCCTAACTGACGTGACGGAGCACTCTTGACTTTACTCTTTTGTTACGCGTTCACACTCAATCAAACTGAATTTACTGAATAACTCTTTTAATATTTTTATTCCAGCGCTTCATATTAGATTAACAAGACTTGATTCATGTTTCGATTCAGGATTATCAAGCATTCTCGGATAAAAGATAGAGTTTATGTATAGTATAGTAATGTTTTGTTTAAAATCAATGAACTAATTACTTAAAACATATTTTTCCTTAAGGTACTTAATTACTTCGAAATTGGGATTGATCGCTGCGAATCAGAAAATTGTTGTTGGTTTTTCCAATTAATAACAAGTCTATATCTCGTCCAGAGAACAACTGACAATGAACTCTCCGTCACTCTTTTCAGTTGCAATTAATATACAAAATAATAATGAAACATCTGTATTACCATTGAGAAACGCTCACATAACTTTAAACTGCAGTTTAAAAATAAACCAGCTTAAAGTTATCAGGCATTACTTTGCGGAAGTCCGTAGTATACAATTGTTTTAGGAAAAATACATAATCAATCCGCTCACAATATAAACACTCGACGTACGTTTCGCCCCAATATCGGAACATCCTCAGTATGTTGCCTCTATGAGTCTTAATTAAAATTCTAAGGAATAGAAATCCAGTTAATAAGTTAAATAGAATTAGTTTAATTTATCAGACGTAACTAGAATCTTATAAATTTTAATCTTAATACATTTTAGGGACCGATATTTGCACACAATATTACTAATAGTTGCTAACAAGGCTTATGTTCCGCTGCCAAGCCCTCAGATCTTTAAATACGAGCGATAAAACGTGCTTAAGTGATTGGATAGAGATCCTAACTAGTCAAGGTCTATTTGAGTGGGCCACTGTATCTAACACTATCTTAACGTGATAATAGAACAACTTTTGAGACTGATCGTCATTGATAAAATTATCTTACGTACGTTACATTTGCGAGTTTCAACATTTTTTTTTACTGGAAAATGGGCTGTGAATTAATCAAGGGTAGAACAGTTGCAACCGCGAAGACAATGAATAGAAAGACAAAAGCAAGCGATGCGGAAACGCAAGATGGCCGGTGTCATGTTTGCTAACTTAATTTTTAATTAATGTATTTTAATTTATGTAAAAAAAGGCATAGTTTTCGACCATACACGTGTTGATAAAACATAGTAGATGGTGAGAAATCTCTCTCTTACATTACGTCTCTTGTTTTCTTTTATCTTTAACCCCTAAGAAGAAAGAACAGAAGAGCACAACCTTCAGCATACAGGCTCGTAAAGATACAGGAGTTTATATACTTCAGATAACAATTTTATTGCGTATTGAATTCTTCAGCAGGAAACTTTATATTTGCGTAGCGAGGATTGTCGAAACCGCAGGAAATCACAATAAAGAGTCGCCTCAATGTCCACACAAGGCCGTGCTGGAGAGTTGCCAATCGGCTCATTTATTAGTGTAACCCTAATAGATAGATAAAAATGCATGTCGAGTTGCGACCGTAAATCTGTATGAGGATATTCTTAAGGAGAAATATATATTTTATATGTGTAAAATAGAGGGCAGTACGCTCATATAATCGTAATGATACTGCTGCCCATGAACACTTACAATGCCAGAGGCCCGGATACGTTACCGGCCTTTAAAAAATACCCATATATATATATATATATATATATATATATATATATATATATGAATATATATATATATATGTATTAAATTTTTATAAAAATCAATCCTAACATGATCTTTCATAAAACAATATACACATTTTCCGCAAGTACTTCAAATTTTTTTATCCTCAATACCTACGATTTGATATCAGAAAAACGATTCCCAAAACGCACCGAAAGCTATGCCAAACAAATCGAAAGTGACTCAAAATCCAATATAGGGAACTTGTAGTTGACACAATATGGTGTGAAAAATCGTTCCGAACTCTTTTGTATTGGAATTTCTATGTGTCCGTCATTTTTGTTCGCAAACCATTTCGTTGCAATTTTAAAACTATTGACTACAGGCAGTAGAAGACTAAGCGACTCATAAATTAAATTTAAATCAAGTTTGCGAAATATAAATAATGTTATTACTATACCATACTAATATTATGTTACACATTATTTATTATTATTATTTATTCGTCATCCACTCAAATAAAGTTTCATAAATTCTACGTATAAGCATAAATTATAAAATATTAATATATAAAACCTTATCAGTATTGTACCGATCCCGATTTGTATTTGAATTAGTAGAATGAAATAAAAAAATAAACACGTCTTTCTGGCCAGTAACTGGTTACCGGAAAAGTCAATTATGCGAAGGTTTTCCGTTCGTAAATTAAAATTCTGTTTCATTTTATCCGTAGTTGCAGAAATGGATAGCGACAATAATTGAATCGCAATGATCCAAACGAACAAGAAAATAAATTGATTCAATTATAGACATGTTACATATTTCCATATAAAATAAATAAGCCTGGATAATAACCGCCAACCTAATAAAGTACCGACATGTTTAATAGATAAATTAGCCACATATTATATACCATAGTAAAAAATTGTTCGTGAAAACAAAAGAACACATTTATTTGAATATTACATAGCCAAAGAGATTCTTTGTTTGGTTGAACGCAGTCTGAAGTGAGACAGATGACATTTGGTGCAAATTAAAAGATTATATTTGTATAAATCTATTTATCGAAGCTATATAAAATCTCAAAAATCTAATTCATGCCCCACCTTAGTTTTATTTTTATTTATTTTTTCTCTTTATTATTATTATTATTTTTTTATTAGTCTTACTTACCATAACTAACATAGCACCTAAGCCTGAATTGTTACTAACATATTAACCTATTTATATGGATCTCTGGTCTGAATTAAAGCTATTATTATTATTATTAATATGTTAAAAAATTTTTACAAACGCATTTTTTTCGCTTTCTTCATTTTTATCTACTAGTATTTTACTCAATTGATGCAATTTTCAAAATATTAAAATTTCTTTAAATTTTCAACAAATCCGTTTTATCACAAATTAGTAATGTCGCAATATTTTCTTCTTTTCGCCTACGGAATCAATATATTTGGTTATAACCAATATTTAAATATAATAATTCGTTTCAATTTTTGTCATTTACCTGCGTCGGATTTTGATTTATATAAAAATACGTTGTAAACGCAACACACAGTAAAACTACTTTAGTAACTTTTTTATTCTATCAATATTTAACAGTTTTCTCCATAAAACAAAAGCTTAAAAATAAGAGGGCAATTTAAGAGACACTCCCCCTGTTTGCTTGTGCCCTATATTTGCAAGCCCCTCGATTTTCCACCGGTCATATCGACCGCCATTTTCACATTTTCTCTTTACAATATCTAATACCTATTGTGCAGAAGGCTTTAATAGAGCAGTTTAAAGTGTTTACGTTGTTGCATATAAATGTTTCAATATTGTACGGCCTTCTTCTAAATTTATATTATTCATATATATATAAAAATAAAATTTAAAAATTATTACATATTAAAAATAACTTATTATATTGGTATAAATAAATCCGTACTTTAAGTCGCTTATCTAGAACATGTTTATCGTCAAGACCAATACAGTTTGGTGGAAGAAGTCGAGGTTGGGTAACATAAGGGAGTGGATCGAAATTACATCCGCCAAGGAACTCTTCAATTTATCGCAAAAATCGCGACGATTTCAATTGTTAACAGCCAACCTTTAGCAATAAAGTAGCCCTAGAAGAATTTAACTGAAATAACCGCAAACACTATTTACATAACTTGACGTTTCCAGTGGTTGTCAGCGAGAGGCTGTCACATTAATGTGTCAACTCGCGTCAAAGGCTGCCTGTATACAATACTGCTGTTATATTTTTCAACGTTGCCTGGATTAAATTGCTTGTTGGAAAAGCAATGATAAAGCGAAATTTTAATAGCTTTTATGATTAGAAGTGATTAAAGTTTATTGCAGTTGTTATAGCGACGATTAAGAGTTACCGAGAGTTTATTGCCAATTCGTCTCGTTCACTTCATCTTAGATTCGAGGGCTGGCAATAAATTTACTATTACTAACACTGCTTAAAAGTATATCTACTGTAACTAATGTCATATTGTTACGTTCATACATCGTAGAGACATCTACACACCACTATACATGTTACTTCTTTAGATTTTGACTTAAGTTATATTATCTGATCTTTTATTGACATAACTATTACTCATTTAAAGAAAAGCACTTTATTAACGGATTAAGTTATGTATTTTTTACAAAGTTTAAATATATTTTACATTATTTAAATTTTCCCGACGTTTCGCTTCCTTACCGCGTGCGTGGCACGGTAGACACTAAATTTTGTAAAAATACACAATTTGTTTTTCTTTATATTATCTTGTCAGATATTATGTGTAGTGTTGTCACAAATCAATGTTGTTTTTACTAATTGTACGTGCACAATATTCCAATACATAACCTCACCTTTCTTGATTTTAGGTGTTCTTTATATAATCTTCAATAAAATCGATAGTCGCTACGTTAATTACCTGACCATTAGGGCACTAAGGTGACATCGATATACATTCTAGATAACAAACAGTAAACGAGGCACGTCTTTATATCGTAACTTTATGTCATTTGTTATATTAAAGTAAAAATATGAACAAGATATACTAAGCGTACATAATCTACAAATTGAGACAATTATTTAGAGAAAATAATAATAAACTTTTTAATATATACATATATATAAATAACTTTTTAATTTGCAAACACATGCAAATTGTGTCGTATAACATTGTATTTTTTGACATAAATCAATTTAAACATCGAAATAAAATCTTTATTTATTATTAACATAATTTACGTTTGTATTTTCGCGCAAAACCAACAATTATTAATCATAATCACATACACTGCAACAACTGGTCGCGATTGTCAGTTGTCAACGTGTCATTGTCAAATCTTACGCCTGTCACATTATTTTCATCACCGGTCAGCTACAATTTATAATAAAACCTAAATAAATAAAAAATAAGAAGGCTGTGTGCTTCCAATTACTTAAACTTGATTGATGAAGCGTTTAAGACAAATGCAATTTCGAGTGTCGAGATGATGTCAAAGTAGCTCCACAGCGAGTTGGAATCAATTTATTCGAACAAAGCCGACAGATGCTATTGGCAGCTGAGCCTATTCCTCATATTCCTATCTACCTACACCTAAGTTTCCATATTTAACACTTTGGAAGTTATATGATAGAAAATAAAGTAAATTGTTTTTACATATTTATTTCTATAAATTTATAAGTCACGCCTGTTTCCCAGATGGGGTAGGCAGAGACCACAGACCTCCACTTGCTACGATCCTTGCATACCTCTCTCGCTTCTTCCATACTCATTAAATCCATCATGCTTTTCGTCGGTTATGGGTGCTTTTGTCCTACCCTTTTTCCAGAACGTTCTGAATCTGATCCAAAAACGTTCGGGCAGGCCTTATATATACGCCTTGTCAGTCTAAAATTAAATTGTGGTTCCATATTATTTTCAAATTTAAAGTTAAATAGTCGTTTGTTGTAAATATATAGCGACTTAATATTGTCTTTTATTAACAAAACTATTCAAAATATTATATTCATTTAAAGAAAAAGACTATTTTTTTAGTCTACCGTGACCACCCACTGTAAAGCACGCGAAACGTCGGAAAAATTTAAAATACTTTTTTTTTAATTTAAAATACTACTTTACTTCAATTTTGTAAGAATACATAACTTCATCCGTTAACAAACTATTTTTCTTTAAATATAGCGACTTATATATCAGGCTCACACGCCAAATTTCTAGATTTTAATGCCTAAATTCGTGGAATTGTGAAATTTTGTTTACATAAAAACCGACCAATATTGGATGAGATAGCTGATTGTGATGAAATGACGGAAATCCTTATAAATGATACAATTTACGAATACGGTTTATTATCTTAAATTGATGATACAAGCCATAATTTTAATTGTAAATGTTACACGGTCTAGTTAATTTTTGGTGAAGTTTGAGTTATTTTTAATATCATTTCTATAGTTTTCATTTGGCAAATTTTGTTTACTCTCAAATATTGTCTTTAACTAATGGGATAATTCCATTAATACAAAAGTATATCATCCGTATAACGACCTTTAGAGAAATTTCACACCGATATTGAACTGTTAATGCAACTTATTCTACATGAATATCTTAATATATATAAATCTCCTGTCACGATGTTTGTCCGCGATGGGCTCCTAAACTACTAAACCGATTTTAAATTAAATTGGCTCACCGTGAGTAGTCTGGTTCAACTTAAGAGATAGGATAGCTTAGATCTTTAATTATAGTTGCTACTTTATTGCAAATTATTTGTCTATAATTAATTGACAGTCACAATTACTTGTTAACTCCAAAAAATTGTAACAGATGTCGATACTTTTCGACTGGATTGAGTAAGTAATCAATAGATGGCACTGCTATGGTAACCCGACAAATGTGTCATATAAAGATAAATTTATTTCACTCAAAAATGATAGCTAGAAATCACCTTTATGGCAGAACAACGTTTGCCGGATCAGCTAATATTTTATATATTAATCCTATAAGAATTGCATCGATTGTAGACTCTGTAATATCTATTTCAAAGTTTATATGATACGAAACTGAACGAATCGCGAAATGCCTGAATCGTCTGCGTTGTGGTTTCGTGTGGTAATTGCCAATTAAACAACTGAAAGCTGTGCCAAAGATCTCTGTATGTACGCCTCCTGATATTTCCAACTTCCTTTTCTGATTTCACGCAAACGTTTGAATGAAACGGTCTAAATACCGTCGAAGTTTCAACGAGCTGAATGGTTTTACGTATTTATAGCGTTAAAGGTGTTTAATAAATTGAATATTTATAAAAAATATAAGTTTCTCGTGAGAGATATTCGGGCACCTATCAGGACTGGCTGTTTAGCGGAAGATATTATAAAGTCCACTGTATAATTCTATCGAATGGACGTTAATAACATTAAAATAAAAGAAAAACACTTTGTTAACGGATTAAGTTATGTATTTTTACAAACTTTACGTATATTACATTATTTTAAGTTTTTCAGACGTTTCGCGTACTTTACATCGATATACGTATTTAATTTATTTACGTAATTAATAAATTTACGTAAAATACACTTATTCCGTTAACAAATATTTTTCTTTAGTAAGTAATAGTTATGTTAATAAAAAACAATATTACATTAAAATTAAACGGGCATTTGCCCTTGGTTAATAATAATAGTTAAAATAAGCAATCTCATGTGATCGTATTCCGATACTTTTTCTATAACTTAAAATGAAACACAGAACCTAAGCCAGTTCAAATAAAGCCGCAGACTGACCTATATATAAAAATGCAGCATTTTGTGCTCTAAATGTAATACTTAAAGTTTAAGTTCGCTTGTACTATTCGTTTAGTAAGTACATTTGCATTAATATCGGAAACAATCGGAAAGGATTTACGAAAATGCTCAGTTGTATCGGACTTTGTTTTTTCAAGTAAAATATGTTAAAAGAGCACTGACATGGCTAAAACAGAGGAATACTGATATTTTGTCTTAATAATAAATATATAGGAATTTGTCAAAATAAATATTAAGAAAATTTAATAAGTACTAATTCGTAGCATAAACACGATTTGTTGGACAAAGGTGCGAGATAACTTTATATAGAATAGTGTAATTTTAATAAAATGAAAAAAATGTGATTTAAATATCACAAGAAATTTTTATGATTATATCGTTTAGAGATATCAAAATTTAAACCAACCACCATCAAAGTAAATATAAGCCTCATCACAGAGGCGATGCAAATTAGAGAGGCATTACGATAATTACGATCGTGTGTTGTGAGTGTCTTACGCTTAAGTGTAATCACGTCCTTCTAGCTGGTTCGTATCCAAAACAGAATTGTCTTTACATGGAAAACACTGTCAATCATTCTTCTTCAAGACGTCAAGTTTCAGAGAAGAGAATACTAAGGCCGAATGTAAACAACGAATTGGATTTGACGTACACACAAAGCGTTAAATCTCGACTCTGAATGTAGAATAAGGCGTGTATGTAGATGGGTGACCAAGAAAATAAATAAATGAAATACAAAACATAGTACGATAAACAGTGACATACTAAACTACAAGGCAATATTCATAAAATTCAATATTATAATAACTGGAGGGCTTAATATGACAATAAAATTTTGAATTATCAATAAATTAACGGTAAGAAGACATAAAAGTTATGGTATGGACATCAGGCCCCTGAAAATTATAAGATAATCGTAATCTCGTATAAAAAAGCACCTTTTTGGACGAGAAAATCTCTTAGCGACAGTAGATTATTTTACTGTTAACACCTATATTATTACTTGTCCACCTGGTATCCATATAGATCACTCCATACTTTTTCCGAGGAAATATATGTGGGAACATCATGAGGCGTTTATCTACATTACATAAGTGTTCTTAATATTATTCGTGAGTCAGCGGTATACTAACGATGATGTATGACGCTGATATTAAGTGGGAAATAAAGCTTTTTATTAATTGATAAACTTACTTGCTTTTTGCTTAATGTTTGCATGCCTGGGAAAAAGCTGTTTCTAAGATGAACGCTCAATGAACTTTCGTTGTAGATTTTGTCATTTCTTTAGTTTGATTTATGTTGTACCATGACATTGTGTAAATTATATCGTCGTTAACTCAAAATTGCTATTATAAGAAAGAATTAAATATAATTTATCTAATCAATAAGGATCAGGAGTCGATTGGATATGATTGCAAAATAGTTAATAAAAATAAAGTTTTGGAATGCTCCGATTAAAAAGGTAGTTATTTAAGTTCAGTTTGACCTACTTAGGTGATGTTCACACAATGAAAGCTGTTCATAGAGTGTACACTGTACATCCTGATGCTCCGGTGTCAGGTCGAAACGTGCGTCGAACGTTTGAGACGTTTTTTGCGGAATATTGCTAATAATTTGGTCCTATAGAATTGTATAAATTTAATTGTTCTGCAAAGTGAGAAGATTTGTTTATCTATCACTTTAAGTTGGCTAAGTTAATTTAAAAATAAATGCAGTATTAGGTTCGATATGTGAGCGACATTGATTGAACTCGTCGTTGAGTGAAGTCATACACTCATGTACATTTGACTCCTTATATGATAAAAATACTTCCATATGAGTGAGTTCTATATAATCTTTTTCATAAATTTCGTATTATGTACGTGTAGATATTTAATATGCCAAGTTCATAATTTATTTTTACTAGAGTTACAAAAGACTGTCTGAATTTTGTTAATTGAAAGATAAATATACGTATACGTATAGTAGTACGTCTGTGTTTGTTTATATGAATTGCATGTTTTTGCATTCGGAAATCCTTATTAGGTCCACAAAGAGTGCCCATTACTTTTTTTTAATACACTAAAGCTAGAACATAAATAATCTCTCTTTCAGAAAATAAATAATTTCTCTTATTAACCAATATATAATTATTTACAAAGAAATATTTACTCTTTAATCATTTAATCATTAATCAACAATGAAAGGGGTTTATTTTCCGTCAGCAAAATATCGAAAGACTGATTCCGAAACCAATGATTAATTTAACCAATTGTTTGTTAGCTCCATCCATCATCGCATTTTTCTTTGAATTAACAAAATTCAAACAGTCTTTTGTAAAAGAAAATTAACCTCCTTTCCAGAATCCTATTTCAAATATCCTTTTTTCAACATTTGTAGAAGAATAAGCAAGTCATTCTTGCTCTCTCTCTATTAATTTACATTAAAAGTTTTAGATATTTTGATAGACTTTTATCGTTCATGAATCATATTTGTTTTGACTTAGAATACAACTTTGTAGACACAGACATCCCAGAGGGAATAGAGCTTTCCAAACAATCACGAAATGATAATTGTCAATAAAAATGGTCTTCAAACAGAAAGCATGATTTCCGAAGGTTCTCCGATTTCTCTGGGATGCCATCATGCTTAGACATGCAAGTCAGTATATAAACTTTTCTGTGAACACAAAAAAATATGCGGTCGCATTGAAAAGCTTCCTCCTTTTTGAAGTCGCTTAAACTTTGTTCCGTAAGAGCAATAATTTAATGCGGCGGGAAAAACGTGCAACTAATCGTTAACAATAAATCCTGAATTGTCCTCTAAAGACCGCCATTACCCAAGGTTCATTGTTGGTTATTATTTAGCGAAAATGGGTCTAAATTATATAAGAAACAGCTTTTCATGATATTTATTTTGTTGTGATAATATAAACACCAAAAATTTCTTGTAAAATAAATGTACTTTTTAAAAACTGAAATTTTAATTAAAGTGCCAATAGAGGTATTCCCGTCCCAAAACGACTTAGACCTTCAAGAAAAGCGTATCGCCATATGAAAGCTCGACAAGTGAGTGTCAATTTTTAAAAATTAAAAAAACAAAGATGTCTTTTCAGCAGGGTCGTACATTATAGGGCAACTTAACACATTTTATTGACAATTTAAGCTCAAACAGCCTCTTTCGAATTCGTTAATATAATATATCGACTGAAATACATTTTTGTGTTATTCCGCATTAATCAGAAACAATTAATTATATTTAATTTCGGTGACCTCGGTATTTAACCAATAGTTGGTGATCACGCAACTATTTTACTTTAATCGTGAGATGTGTGAATATCGTTTCATGGCATGAATTTAGATTTTTTTATGAAACTATGATCATACGAATAAAGGGAAATTATACAATACGGGGTTTAATATTGTCTTTTATTAACATAACTGTTACTCATTTAAAGGAAAACAATTTATTAACGGATTTAAGTTACGTATTTTTGCAAAATTTAAGTCTTTCAGCATTTACTTAAATTTTTCCGTCGTTTCAATCCGGGAAGATAGACCATGAGCCAGTTCTGTAAAAATCCTTCCGGTTTTAGTCGATACCAATTCCGGGACAATAAATACAGATAACACACAAGCTCTCTGCAGCTGTAATACTTATTTTGACAATTAACACCTTTTGTTTTCAGTCTACCGTGACCACGCACGCTGTAAAGCACGCGAAACGTCGAAAAAATTTTGAATAATGTAAATACACTTAATTAAAAATACATAACTTAAATCCGTTAATAAAGTGTTTTTATTTAAATACGGGGTTTTTTAATCGGTAAATACCATGTATCCAAAACTTAATTTAATAGATAATATTACGCTTGGCGCTCGCTCCAATAGCGTGAAGAAGTTCTATATACTAAGGCTCTCAGAATATTGTAAAATTTTGTCGCATTAGAATTTGAATATATGGTGACCCCTAAATCTCGAAATTTTATGAAAATGTATGGCCTATTTCTGTATGTTCCGTATTTCTTGATTAATGTTTTGTTTTAATTGTATGTGGAAAATTCAAGCTTGTGTGTGTACAGAAAAGTATTTTTTAAAGTATATTTAAGTAATTTTCAAATTATATTAAAACTTATACTTATTTACAATTGCCTGCTTTACTAATGAAACCTCTTTCTTCTTCTCTTTATGTATGTTCATATTTATATATTCCTCGATATACATAAAAAAATATTTTGGCAAAAAGTTATATAACCTAAATGAAACAGTAAGTTTAAATATTAATTCTAAATATTAATCTAATATTTTTATGTTTCTTCAAATTTTAAATAGAAACAGATGCATGCTCATTCAATTAAGGAAGTACTGAAATAATTTCAAACTCTACTATAACTGTTGTTCCAATAAGCTTCACAAACAAGAATGTAGAAATAACAAAGGCATTTTGAGTGATTCTAAGAGGATGTTACGACTCTCTTGAACACTAAGCCCTCTTAAGCTTGAGGATTTCACTGAAATGGAAATACTTTTAATGATATTTCAGAGGACCACTCTCATCAAAATAGACTTGAGGAAATAACACAAGAGTTATTGTTAAACATCTTTTTTATAGGAGACAACATTTACTGTAGGTACACATGTCCGTTTGTAGTAGTAAGTGTGTCCGTGTACGTATGTGTGCAAGTCTTCCAAAGCTCGAAGCCAACCAAAAACCTAGGTAGGTAGGTTCTTACTTGCTCGAGATTAACCAAGATTACAGAACAAAGGTGTACGGTCTCACTATAAGGTTGCTTTCTTCGTGATATTCGTCTGTCTAATATTTATTTGTCGTTAATGGCAACTCTATTAACGACAAATAAATATTAATATGTAATAAATATTAATAAAATAATATTAAATATGTAAAAACTGCAAGCAACGAGCAAATGGAAATTTTTAAACGTTTACCGTTTCGGTACACGCGACAGCCGGCCTCCATTAATGAAAACGAAATTTTCTCAATCCAAACGTAGCTGAGATGAATTTTCATCACAATTTAAAATCACACAGGAGACGTAAGCAAACGACTTCAGTTTATATAGTGCAATTAGTTTCATGTATCTCCTCAATTATATTTACAAGTCTCAATATTAACATAATAAACGTAAAAAAAATTACGAATTGTTTAATTAGGTAAAATTGAATCATTTAAAAGGTCACCTCATCATTCTGTAGAAATGTATAATGCCGATCTATGCTTCCGTAATGACGACAATAAATCTTGCTCGAGGCTTTTAGTAAATTGCATGTGCAGCGCAACCTTTGCGTCATTTTTCTACGACAAAGATACAGCTCTGTAATTTTCCTTTACGTTACAGATAATGAACCTAGTACTGGCGCTTATCACTACATAGTATAAAAAAAAGTCATTTTCTCTGTCCCTTTGTATGCTTAAATCTTTGAAACTACGCAACGGATTTTTATGCGGTTTTTTTTAATAGATAAAATGATTCAAGAGGAAGGTTTTTTTTTATATGTATAATAACATCCATTAAATTGTAGAGAAATACTGTTGTATTTTTGAGGTTTCTAATGTGATGTCGTAAATTATTAAATTTTTTCCGCTTTTTTCCAATTACATTGCAAACGCAGGCTGAACCCTACGAGTTTTATCAAAATAATGTACTAAGTACTGTACACATTGAAAATGTCTACAGAAAAGTCCATGATGGTATATATCCATCTCTTACCCACAATAACTTTTGATCGGACGCGTTTATTTTTCTGTAGTGTATTTAGTATCAGCATTGCACCCGTGCGAAACCGGGGCGGGTCGCTAGTATTTTACAATTAAATGTTTCTCCCGCATTAGTTAAGAGATCTGTGTACAATGGAACACGCGCTTTTGTTTTTTTTTTGTATATATAACTACATACGATAAGTCAGTGTGTCAGATACTTTACATAGCAACTTTGAAGGAAATTGCTCAAAACAAACATCTTTCGCCTTTCATCTAGATTTTTATGTCATGATGCCTTTGTAGTGATTTTTACGTTTTCAATGAGCAACTGATAAGGAAAATAGCGATAGTTTAAAACTGAAATAGTCGATTGGAAATGATAAAATTATTAAAATAACCAAAGAGGTTCTAGAAAATATAGTGTCATAATTTTTCCCCTGTTTATCAGGACTACATTGGAGATCAGTGAGGCAAAATGCACTTGGAATCATTCCAAGGATGAAGCTCCCTCGAATAATATTTTAAGTAAGAATATTTTGTATGTACCCGCAAATTTTCAATTACGTCACGCATTTAAATGTAAAAATGAAACTTGTATCAAGGAAAAATACTCTTTTTAGGGTATAAACTACCTTGTTAGTGACTAAACCTAAACTGACGGCACTCTGAAAAGCGGATTCACTTTCCTAGTAAAAGATTTTTTAACACACATATAAAACTGAGGTGATAATGGAATTTATAAAGTGAAACGCAAACATGAAATAATTTTCCCATGTTGAGTGATTTATTCGAAAATGTTATGTGTAAAAGCTATGAGGAAGCTAACTATTAAAGCACACGCACCTTAATTTAAGTTGCACGATATAGTTATACGTGAAATACGATACAGTCAAAAATATTCCATACAAAATCTTGTTAAGTACAATTTCAGTTGTTTGGGTGTATTGTAAGAGCGTGCTACGTGCCATGTCAACGCGTAATGGAGGCTATTTTTATTTTTTATTTACATTTAAGAATATTTCATTATTTTATATTTTATTTTAATATTTTAATTTATTTCAGTTTTTGTACAATCATCGTATCATCATATATTATGTATATAATATATAATTTCCAACAGCGTTCGATGGTGCAACATCGATGCTCCGGTATCGGGGCGAAACAGCATAGCATTATGGTAGCATTTTTGATTCGTCAGTTTTTTATAATTAATTAAATCAGGCGTTACTTTGCGGAAGTCCATTGTTCAAAATCCCAATAGACCAGTATGAAAGCAGTACTCCGCGAAAAACCCACAACCACTCGACGTACGTTTCGCTCCGACACCGGAGCATCATCAGGAGATGTTGCCTCTACGAACAGTAGAGATACTGGTCTATTGGGATTTTGTCGTCAGTTTTTATTTTCCTACAATTTTTAGTGACTTCAATGCGTTAAAATTTCGCTCTAAAACGAACCTTTAAGGCAACGTAAATGTGCCAGAATACTGAGTGACGATGTTATACACAAAATAAGAGACGAAATAAATAAAGTCTCAAATCAAAATGCAAGTCAGCTCCTCACAGCATAAAAACAGTATATATCTCCTATTTAGCAGTTGTATCTAAAAATCATAGACTATTTTTTATCTCGAAGTTATATATGATAGATGAATATATATAATATACATATAGATATATGAATATCCTGTGTATTTTACTATATTATAAATTTATATATATAAAAGATAAGAATAATTCCATCCATTAATAATTATAATAGTTTTTTGTATATTAAATTATCTTTGTTAATGATTTTTTTATTCAGTTAAAATTTACTGAATAAGATCATCATACATTTTATTCAATATCAATTTGGCCTCTCAGAAAAGGTATAGTTATATACATATAAAGGTATAGGTATATTATAGGTATAGAAAAAGTAAAGTCTTGAAAAAGGGTTGAAAAACATACCCAGATGATCATATATGACATATAAAATACTAGCAAAATTAGCAAACAATTGTGTTTTTTCATCACCAACTGTTTATCTTACTCTGTGCGTCTTGGCAGAGATCCAGCTTGCTTTATAACAGCAACTTGCACGTTGACGAATTAATTTCGGAAACGATTGTTTGAAAAGCATCAAACAATACGAGCCGGAATTTTCCAAATGAAAGTAGTAGCTCTTATTGCAATTATTAAATTATAACTGAAGTAAATTGTATTTAAACGCCCTAATTTCGAATCGGCAGACCTAAGTAGGTAAGTTGTTCCAGGAAGGGTCAATATTAACGTGCTTATTCACGTTTTTAAGCTTTTTTTATATTATATTTACATAATTTTAAGATTTATTTAATTTTTCAATTTGAATTTAGACATTATAAACTACTTCTCTTCATACCAATATGGACACTGTTGGTACCTCAAACACTATATCTAAAATGTATTTAAACGTATTCATAAATTGTGGTATAGATACAATTTAAAAAAAAATTACATATGCCATTAGTAAGTCTAGTAGTAAAATGGTTTGAAATTCAACTGTGTTCGATTCCTTTTACGAAATCACTGGAGGTTCTGTAAATGTTCTGATAGGTAGGTACTTTACTCCAGTGATAGGTAGATTAAGCATCTTCAACCAATCGCAACGTTTTTTCAAGTTAAGTGGCGCATTTACAAACCTCTACAGCTATTTTTAAAAAGTCCAAAATCGTATTACCCTATTTCTCTATTCGCTTGATTACGACGTAATTTAGTTTCACTTCATACATCACGATTGATATTTCCACCATAACCGAAATAATTGTATATTCAGCTCGCGTTGAAATTAATAGATTGAAAACCGCGTGAAATTGTATTCACGCAATTGTGGTACGATATATCGTCATTTGCGCTTGTGGGTTCAAATTTGGCATCGTTGGAAAATAACTAGTTATATATTAAACATTTTATGTACAGAATAAATATAGACTCCATTTTTAGATCTACTCATAATCCTCGAATTGATATAAAATGTCTGACACGGTCACGCCTCATTTTTTCCTTATATAGATTTGAAATTAAACTTTTCGAAGTAAAAAAAATCACTTCTAACAATATATTTAATATGAGAATGTCGTTAAGCTCTAAGAAAGACATATAGACAAAAAAAAACAAAATATTATGACACTTGCTGTTCTTATTCGGATTTTAAATATTATATTGTACTTGATTAAATACTTCTTTGTAATGAAGACGTAAAAAATACACATTGTTTCAAATCTGCAGGTTTTGAGGTGAGTGACTTTGAAGTTTGGTCCGTCCACACAAATGGAATGTGTGTTTAGAAATTATGAAGGAACGTTTTAAAAGTTATATTTATATAAATTAAAAATCGAACATTTGTACATCCACGAATGAAATATTGTCATATTTAAAGTTTGATTGAAGTAAATTTCTCTCTTCTAAGAATCGTGAGCGAGATTTTGTGATACTACAATTTAAGACTTCCTTCAGAGAACTAAAATTTTCAAAGCAAGTAAGGAAGGTGTGTTTCTTTGTGCCACTAGTGGCACACGGTTTTATCATGTAAATGTGTAAATAATAAATAGTGTTGTAATCCCTTACAAAACATTATATTTAAATATAATACTTGCTGAATGAGCGTAGACAATATGGTCTAGTTTATTTTTAATGGTTTAATTTTAAGTCTTAAATACAAAATAATACTCGTTAGGCCTCACAAAAAGACAACGCATGTTTTTTTACAGCTAAAATAAACGCTCTCTACATATATTCAAGTCTGTGAGTTCTCATGATTGAATATTTTTGCAAGCGGTCAAAAATTACTACCTGAGGCAAAATATTCCTAAGTCTCAAGACAGCATCATATTTCAAATAAGTTGCTTAAGAGAACAAAGCGTAAAATCTACTTTCCAATAACCCGCTTCGCAAAATGACAAAATATAATTGAAGTTTCGCGCAACTGAGCTTAAAGCTGGTTATTTGGTACAAATTGTTCTCAAACTCTGCATTGCCGATTGAAAATGAATTTAATAAGAATTTCGAGTGGCAATTGTATTTTATTTCTACCGACGTTTATTATATTAGTATTACATATATATGATAATTTAATATATTTATAGAATTTAAGCGATTAAAGCACTCCGGTGTACATTCTCTTCCAAACTAAATTTTTTCCGATATCATATGTTTCATTAAATTGAGAATTAGTATGGCCATGACGAATTAAATTGTAATAAATTTTGATTTACTAAACATTAGACTACTTTATAATCCGACAAAGTCGAAGCGTTCAAATAAGAGTTCAAATGTTCCGATTTTTTTTTTTCAAAAGAATACCTTGTAATCTGACAAATTACTGATCCAATGATAAGATTACAAATTATATTTAGTTATGTATGTCAAATTTAGTATATTAAACAACAAACTAGTGATGGTGCGTACAATTTGTAACTTGGTCAATCATTAGCGAATACATGTTTATAATACATGAGGTCGGATTATGCGGGTGTCGTATTTGAAATTCCTAAAACGACGCGTATTGACATCAATTTATTAGCTAATGGTGTTATGAATATCAAATGATATCTCGAAAGAAAATATTATTATTTTTTTATTTATTTACAGCAATTGCCAAAATATTACCTTATCTTAAACTTACAACCAAGCAGTATCGCTGATTTCTGGCGAAGCACCTTTCGTGAATTCCGCTCTAACAATACAGGATTGTATTAAGTACTTCTGAAATAATCTTTTACCATTGCATAACCCAAATTAATCAAGAACTCCCCATTGGAAGTGAACAGTGCCATCGATGCATTCACTGGGCGAAATCGATAATGGCCAGTCGTTAAAGAAATAATTAGTATTCAGTATATTGCTTCGCTTGTAAGGAAAACGTTTGGCTTCTATTTTAACCAATGGCATTTTATCTAAAGGGCTCTTTAATCTTTCCCTTTTCACCACAGAATGAAGATAATTAAATATAAAGAGACGATGTAAGTTCAAATAGTGTAATAATTTTATGTTTTATAATTGAAGTCTTGCAATTCTTAAATAACGTAAGTTTTTTTTTGTCGTTTAGCCATAAAAAACCATTTTCTTTCATCAAATTTTAATAAAGTCGTTATAAGTGTTACCATGGTTACCATATTAAAAATCTAACTATACAAGTATACACTAATACATTAATTGTCTCAAAGTACTCGCATTGAGTCTGTCCAGCTGTTTACAGGATATATCTCATACTCATGGCAAGATGAAAATTTATATTACATTAAAAATGTATTTTTGTTACTAGCTGTAACAAAACAAAAAAACAATATTTAAGGAAGCATAAAAAACGTGATCATGAACTCGAAGTTACTCGGTTTTGTATGATTCGTAGCTAAAATTTGGATACTTAATGGTCTGTATATTCAGAAAAAACTCGACTGTAACAATCTTTGAAACGTCACACATCCTCATAAATCTTTGAAACAAGGTTTATGACCATGACCCAACAATACTAAAATACTACTCAACCATATCATCATAAAACCAAACACAAGTATATAAGATTGACAACAACTCCTTGTAGAATGACCTAAATGAGAACTAGCCATGGCCATGCAATTGAATAATCTATGCTGTCGTTATGCCAAATAGGAATCCAATAAAGCTGTAACTGTGGAGTCTTAACAACTACTGCAAAGTAAATAAAAGTCTCTATTATAACATAATATAGAGGACATCAGTAGTATTATTAAGAAGATCGCTGGAGCTCACGAGCGAAGACTTCACCATCATGTGAATGTTGAGGCTTCTGGACACCACCGGTCTAGTAAGAAGATTGAACGAAAACGAATTCGAGTTAGTGTTTTAGTGCTAGTGTCATTAGTGATGTGCTATGGTTATATTTAAACATTTTAAAGTACACATTAAAAAAGTGTCAGGCTCTTATTAGAGACTGTAAGAAGTGTTAATGGACACTATTTTTATATATTCTTTAGCAATTTAAGTTAGATGGAAATTACTTAGTACACTGTGTCTCTGTGAAGGCAAAACAACATAGACAGTTACAATAACCATCACAATACAAACGTGATACGTATATGTATGTAGAAATCATGTTAATATAGCAACTTTGTGAAATTAGCCTTCCCTTCAGTATATCCGTGAAGTTAGTTATTAATAAGCGAAATGCCCCAATAAATCACAGTTAAGTTCGTACCCGAGTATTATATATGAATGTGTGATAATTAATTTAAATCGCTGTAATACAATTTATCAAATGATACTACTAATCGACTCATAAATATATGCCTGCTTTGTCTACAGATAAAAGTGGGTATGTGTTGCCATGGTTACCATTTATGGTCCATGGTAACCATGGCAACGAACACGTTAATATTTAGCTCAAAACGCAGAGAATTAAGTTTAGCTGGAATAACGTTATTTTACTAAACTGAATTATTTTTAGTCCCCGTAGGATAGAGGGTTAAAAGGCCAATTTTCTAAGACTGATTCAGTTAGATTTATCTTCGTATCAAGCCTTCGCGATTTGCGACGTTTTCGGTGAAATAGGTCGATCAACGGAATTGTTAGACATTCACGTCACATAGGGAAACATGGAACTGCGGAATATTTTGTAATCGCATTTGAGAATTTAAATGCATTATTAATAGAATCGGGCGTTACTTTGCGGAAAATCCTAAAATACTCGACGCATGTTTCGCTCCAATACCGGAGGATCCTCAGGATGTTGCCTCTACGAACAGCGTGCGATGAGGTTTAATATATGTATAATCAACATTAGATTGGTTTAATATAAAAGCAATAAGCGGCAGTTCCGTACCATTATCGGAGCTAAAACGATCGAAAAACCTTATTTTAACTGTACTTAAATTTATTTCATTCGTTTTTATAATGCGTCTGGAATAGTGTCAGTAATATTGTCCTACCAAGCATAGGGCTGTTGGCATATTTTATGCCTACGCCTTATAAATTTCATTTTCCAAATAACTCGAAATACAAATATTTTCAGTAACAAATTATTCGCATAGTCTCAATATTTCTCTGTTCAAAAACAATTCAATTAGCAACAATCAAGGGAAAATATAATACGATAAAGATTTTGTTTTGCCAAAATACATAAGTATATTATTTTTAATAATATAAATGTATATCTTATTATTTCGCTTATAACAAGAAAATAAATTATTTTATTTTGTCAATTTCCTTGTTTATATCTGTGGATGAGAACACATGAATATATATTTAAATATAAATATTATTTCCGTAACTGTTTTACTCCGTCAATTCAAAATCAATAACAGACAAAAATGTGTCTCTCCCTGGTAGCCATTTTAGAAATTTATTCCCCAGTTTCTTCATAAATAAAAATGCCTCTATATATTTATTAAATTTGTAATCATAGATAATTAATTACATATAGATAATAAAGGCTCTTTTTTATGCTAACTAAACGAAAGGCAACGTTTGCAAATGGTTAAAGATATTTCTTAATTAATGATTCACCACTGTTAATTGGTATTTAAAGCAAAACTGTACTAACTCTTCAGCTTTTAATTCCTTTTTCTTAATTGCAATGCTCCAGTTGAGTCTCAGAGAATCCTTAGAATCTCAGCCACTGGAAAAGCTAGGTTAAAATACTAACATATCTGGAGGAAAAACGGTCTTTAGATGGAGTATTTTTCATGTGAAATAATTTTAACAATTTATCCAGTGTATATAACAATGTCAGATGATTGTGTTAAAGATAATACGCGTTACCAAAACATATTTAGAAGTATACAAAACTAATTCCAATTTCATTATATTTTGCATGGTATAATTGTTATAAACCTTTATTGAAAGTGATTGCAAAAAAATTGTGTAAACTTATATTCAGTTCTAAGTTCTGAAAAAAAATTAAGTCCATCTGTATTATTTTGAATATACATTCAATGGTTGATAACATATCATGAGCGCACGCAGGTCAAAAGGAATTCGATCCGGCTCCATCGGCGTATATCAATACGAGAGAACGAAAAATCTTTGGTAAAAAATCGCATATGCACTCGATATTTCACAGATGCAGAAAAAAATTACCCAGCGTGTTCTTTTGGGGATTTCTCATTTTAACATTTGCTAATGTATCGAAACTGAATTTTTTTAACACAGATATACTCAACAAAATGATTTTATCATCGGTACCGTACTTTGTTTAAGAATTGTTTATTTCTAACAGAATTCTATGCTCTAATCTGTACAAAATCTAAAATGAAAAACTTCGTGCCGCATGCAAACGATAGTATATCACATAAATTATATTAATTAATTTCATAAAACGTACGTTTTATTTCTACGTTTTATAGAACTCATTGAATGATAAAATACTATACTGAAATTTCTGCCGCGTACTACAACTTGTACTATAATGATAATTCCAACCTAAATCAAGCCGATTAAAATTTAGCTGGCTCAGTCATTCTTTAATGTGCCATATTTAATTCACAAAGTATTTAAGGTTCTTCAAATAGGACCAGCCTAATTTCTGAAGGCGGCCATGGTGACTGTGAGTGGCTATGCGCGGAATCATTTAACATCAGGTGAGGTCCGTAACCTTTTGTCTACTGTACAATAAACCACTTTTTATGGCTTAAATGAAAGAACTATTTGGATAAAACGTTGGTAGATCTAATTGTGTATAAGGGAACAGCTTATTATATTGAAAACATTTATCAAGCAAATTCATATTTCAAATTCTAAACTTTCTTTCACGAAATCGAATGTAGGGCCGATAAATGTAATGATAGGTAATAAATTAAACCCTGGAAACTATTCAACCTACCATCATCTATCATCAATCTACTTACAGCGCAAATAAATGCAGAAGTTAGTTATAAAGTTTATAGATTATAAAACCCTATATGACCAATATACAAGCAATACTCCGCGAAAAACCCCACAACCACTCGACGCACGTTTCGCCCCGACACCGGAGCATCATCAGGATATTGCCTCTACGAATAGCGTTCTGTAAGTGCAACGTGGTTGTGGGTTTTTCCTCGGAGTATCGCTTATAGATTGGTCTATGAAGGTTTTGTACTATGGACTTGTGCAAAGTAACGCCTGATTCTATTAATTATTTTATAGATTATAATATTTCAAGCAATTTGCACCAAATATATCTGTCGATTTATTGGTGATTGTTTATATTTGTGTAATTTCATCTGGTTTCATAAATACATGTGTTAACAATAAAACAATCATGGATAAGGTTATGTAGGCGATAGATTGCGATAATTTAGTGAGGATATTATTAAATTGGAAAAAATAAATATGTATTATATGTCATCCGATAAAATTGTGTAATTTATCTTTTATGCTTTACAAATATTATACGTTTTAATAATTATTGGGTTTTGTGACTATTTTACGAATTAAAGTTAAGCCTTATATAAATAGTAATGTTAAATATTTGCCAAAATTAATTTAAATATTAAAACGAGTGAATGCCACCAATCGTTACATGTCCTGGCAAAAAACTTACGTAAGCCACTACTATACTCACTGAACGCTGAATTTATTTAAATAGCTCAAATATATTTTAGAATAAACACGTCGAACCACCTTATACACTAATAAGCACAAATTTATTGCTTCTGTAAAAAGATTTGGCGCGAAATTGTGTCAATTGTCAGTCGCGTTATTAAAGATACCAGCCAGGGGTGACCGTGTTTTGTTTTGTTTATATGAGAAGGGAAAACGTGAAGCCCGGCTGGCTACTGCCGGCGAAATAGGACCTCATGTTTCAACCTGCGCGCGCAGTGACCTGCGTCAATTTTATTACGTAGGTGTAACTTTTGAGCGCAAGGTGCGTAAGTTTAAGTAATTAATCTTAACTTAGGGGATTGCGATTGCCAGGATCAGAAAGCGTTTTTGTGCTTAAAGGGTTTTTATTTATATTTTTGTGAAATCGGTCGCGCTGGCATATCTATAACTGTTTTGAAAGGGCTTTTTGTGTGAATGGCTTTATAACGCTACCAATAACAAATATGTATAACCGGGTGTAACCAGACGGCTTTAATGCCTAAGTCTATATGTAGTAGTCTAGTAGAGTCGAATAAATAGAAATTTAAGTAATTTCGTAGGGGCATTGCCGGTGCTATAATCCTAAGTCCAGATGGTTGACGGAACGTATTGCAATTTATAAATATAATTCGTTATTTATTGTCACCCATTTTCCATGAATTAAAAAAAATATTTTTTAATAACACACCAACTAAACAAGCCCCGAATAAGCTACATCGTAACTTTAATAAATTACACATATTTAATCATTATCTTTTAAAAACTAAAATAATACAGTGAAATGAAATCCCTATAACATACAGACAATCATTTAACCGTTAATTTATTGGAACAAACAGTGTCTTACGTAAACAATCTCGACATGAAGGTGTCTCCACACCGATCTTTGTTAGGAATTCCTATGCTTTTTCGGTTAGATTGGGACGATATTGATCACGGTGGTGATTTTGGCAGCAATTTTAAAACTTTTGTTTATTATTCAGTATTTGATGCCAAATCACGAGCCAATCATTGAGCTGCACAACCAAATGTTATAAGTTTGTTATCACAATCAGTGGTCAGTAATGTAAACACTGTGCGCCGTACGTCTTACAGCAGACGCGGTGCCCCTCATAGTCTACTAAAGTATGATGGCTAAATTCGTGACTACTGTGAACAATCAACCATCGACCGAGAACAATTCCGCTGTCTATGTGAGTACGCAGGAGACTCCGAGTCCATTTCTCGCCAAGCACTTTGCAGTTTTCAACTTCGAGATTTTCTCGTCTGGACTCGTACTAGATCCAACTGATTGATTATAGACAACGTTGTTTGTTCGCTAACTGGACTTCGCTACGTTTGGAAGAGGACCCTCGATCTTGGCCGGGAAATCGTCTTCAGCGTATTTTTTCATTAATGGATATAAGCAAAATGCTGTATGTGGGATGACTCCAACCACATAAAGTTAACCAGGAGGCAATGCAAGCACAAAAAGTTATGGTTAGGTCTGTTGGTGTAATTGAGTCGTTGGCGGCACAATTTATTTTAGCCTAAATTAAATGACATGACCTCTGTGTAGTTCGACATTCTGCGCTAACGGTTCCCTCTCAAGGTCATTTCTTCTTTTTTTGTTTAATTGGGCACAAAAATCTGGCGATTTGATATTAAAATTATACTAACCAGTGTACACATACCCTTAACGGTGTGACCCATTTAAGCGTAAGGTCGTATTGTAACTTGGAATATTGAAAATATTTCCAAAACTTTTATTACTTTGTACACGCTTTTACCAATTGGTTTGAATTCAGAATTTATTAGTATCTTGATAAAAATGAAAGTGGTCAAGTACTTTGGTGAAATGGACAAGTACTTCCGCACTGTTAATTAATGCGGGTGAGTTCTGCATTATAATTATTTTAAAAATATTTTATTCCTTTATAGTATATAATTAGTAAAATCCTATTTTATATTTTATTTATTTGAATTAAATCACGTACAAATAATGAGAATTTAAAACTGTATAGAATGGTACTGGATATATAAGGCAATTGTTTAAACAAAATGAGATTTATTTTTAAGTTGCATCGTTATATGATATATAATAGCCCATAAAGTATTCAATAAACCATATAATACTTACGTACCTCCTTATTTTGAATAAGTTGTATTTGCATAAAGATGTGGACTTACCTGTAAGACAAATTGTGCAGTTAGTACTGTATAGATAGTGTTATGTTATATGATATGTATGTTCTTAACTTTTTAATCGTATAAATATAAATACAGTGAAAAAGTTAATTTCTCTTAAAACAGTAAAGTGCCACCTAGTATCACATCTAGGAACTATCACGACAACATTTTTCATCTACATCTTAGGATTATACTTGGCAGTAATATCGCAACACATATCGCAACCCGAAATGAATTACGAAGCTGTAGTAAGTCTTGCACAACAACTAGATGGCGTTAAAGTTCATATGTAAGTACATTTTATAGAACACCACCTGAAACGGTAGCAAGCCAAATACTGATAACAAATTGCAATTAAAATATCATTATTATATCTCATACTGATAATCTATCTAATCAATCGGTATTAAAATCGAATTAAAATCTTACGACTTATCTAAAAAACTACTGAATTTTCGTAAAACATTACGATACCATTAACACACTAAACTAAATAACCCGTGAGAGATTCAAATGGTTTTTATTAAATCCCCATTTTCGATATCACGTTATCTAAGCGTAACATCAAACACGTTCATAGCATTTATATGCATAACATTGTTACTACAAAGCCTGTCAACAGTAACACAATAATGTCTGCGGACACTCTCTGTGTCGACATTTCACAATAAATCTTATTTGCATGATCGGATTAGGTAGCGGCTTCAATGCCCCAGCTCCGTATCAAGAATTAATACATTATTTTATCATATTGTAGTATCACTATTATAAGTGCAAACATAATTAAAATTATAAATGCAAATCTGTTATTCTTTTATATATATTCGCAACGTAAGTGACGTATGGTCGTATTCTAAAAAAATTAAAATAGTAAAATGGTATTTGCATAACAAGGTTAAAAAGTATATAAGCATCTCCACTTAATAATACTGTATGGCTGCTGTTCTAGTGTCTTTTCTGGGTTGATGTATAATCAAGAATTTTTTCTTCGCCGCAATACAGTGAAGGTAGGCTAAAATTGCACCGTTGCAATAACCTTGATTGGGTCGGTATTGCGACGGTTAATAGCAGTTGTTTCGCCCCGTTAATTAGTGAATCTGGGTGACAAAAGCTGTGTGGTTGAAGTGTGTGATCGAGTTCAAGTCTACACGCGCCCAAGAAAGATTATCTAAGAAAAGACAGTTTTCTTTCCTTTTTTTTTCTTTTTATTTAACGGATATAATAAGCTTAATTATATATACGACCAGTAGAATAAAATATGTCTTCATCCAAAAAAAGGATAGCTTTGCGACTGCTGTGATGCATTTGTTACACAAAGACGTCGTCGGAGGCAAACAAACCCAATATAAGTTTTGAAACCAGACTTTCGAGTGTATTGAAAAAATTGGTTGATGTTGATTCAAATTGGAAGAAAAGTTTTGGCTGAATAAGAGACATTAAAAACTCTTACAAGAAGAGATACGATTGATGGTCCAGACTGAATTGGATTTAGAGAGGAATCTTCCGAGCTACAGCGTTTTGACGAGAAGAACGTGATATTGAGAATGTGCTAGGTAAAAGAGCAAGTTATTCAGGATTTATCGAAGGAGATTTTGGTTTGAAGTTTATTAGACGAAGTTGAGTGTGAATGCCGCCGTAATATAGAACTGATATGGTCCCGGAGCATAAAACTGAAACCCTGGGTTATTTTCAAGAAACTGTGTGATAAAGCGGTTGCCTAATTTCGAAGACCGACAACATGCTTGTAGGAGAGTTGTAGGTTCGAAAAAAGTCTGGGTCCTCGAACGATACTAGTAACACTGTCATCGGTAATACTAGGGACAAGCTGATCTGGTGTTACGCTTCAATAAGCATAATAAAGATAGCCCCATTGATTCTGCCCATTTGGGTGTTTGGAAGAGGAGAATATATGTGTAGAAAATTTACCGCCTACTCACAGACGCTTACACATTGCAACTAGAATATTGTGTAAAGAAAAAGGGTATAAGTTTGTGTGGGTGAAGTACGGAAAAATTTATGTTAGAAAAGAGGAAAACACTAACGCTATTTTGATAAAGAACAGAGTGCTTAGAAAAACTTTAATTGTATTTATATTTTTTATTTTTATTTAGTTATATATTTTAAATTATTATTGTTGTATATATTTTTTTTTATCAACTACATTTTTTTTTTCTTAATCTTGTACCTAGTTACAATTATGCAAATTTATTACCAAAATGTAAACGGATTACGAACAAAAACAACAGACATATTTTTAAATATCTTAAGTAACAATTATGACGTTATTTGTCTAACTGAGACTAATTTAGATTCGGGTATATATTTGAGGAATTAGTGACGGTAGATATAAAACATTTGAAGGGACCGAAACACCACCTTGAGCTCTAAAAGAGTGGAGGCGGTGTTTTGTGTTTGTAAAGAATGAGATATCGGTGTAGTTTGTTGGTGGGAATGTAATATGAGGATTATGGATTTAATTGAGAGTCCAATTGGCGTATTATATTTATGACGTGTTATCTTCTCCGGATTCAGACATTCGCAAGCTTTCGGAATTTTATGAAAATGCTGTACTAAATAAATGACTGTAGGGTCAATCCATGTTTTATATAGAGGGAAAACCCAGGTGTGATTGGACATGGAAATGATGCAACATACTTTATCCTTCTGAGCCACGGTTTCGTGGAGTCACTTTATTGGATATGATGTCCTTGTGTGGGTTGAAACAATTCAACAACATTTGTAATCAAAACAATAGAATTTTGACCTTTTCTCTGTAACAGGCTTGACAAGATAAGAATGATACAGCTATTTCAAAAATAGATCCCCATCATCCAGCTCTTCTATTGAACTAAATTTATTTTTGCCGAGTCTTTTATCGACTAATAGATAGGCAGCGTTTTAATTTTTATAAATGTAATTACACAGACCTAAGAAATGATCTAAGCCAAATTAACTGGGTAGAATTACTATGCCATAAAACAGTTGATGAGGCTGTTACACAATTTTACAATTCTTTAATCGACCTCATTACTAAACATACCCCTTTATATTATAATAAGCCTAAAAAATTACCCTCCCTGGTACAGCAAATCGTTAGTCAGATGTATAAAGGAGAAGAAAGATTTCACAAAAATTATAAAAAGTATGGCAATCCTAGGGATTATGATGCTTTGCATTATGAGAACCCGGAGTAAAAAACTAATTAAGGAATGTTATAAGGTATACCTGTTTAATAGAGGATTCGTTGGCAAAAGATCCTAAATCTTTCTGGAAGTACGCTAACAGCAAAAGAACTGTTAATAATATTCCCCACGCATGACGTATAAAATCATGTGAGTTGTGATGGTGTGGTATCTGTGAATTATTCTCTCAATACTTTAGTTCAGTATAAAAGTAATCCTTCGGATATGAGAGTACTATAAATGCAAATCTACCCGAGACAAGTATGATTCCTCCCCCTCTCTTCTATAAGTATAACGGAAAAAGTAGTTCGCAATAATTTGCTATCTTTGATGTCAACAAAGGTCCCGGTCCTGATGGTTTCTTCGTTTTTTATCAAAAGTGTTCAGATGAAATAGCCTGCCTCTTTCTCTACTCTTTAATGCATCATATCTAGCGGTGATTTCCTTCAACCTGGAAGTGGATGGGTACTGTATTAAAATCTGGTGATAACTCAAATGTGAAAACTATCGTCCCATTAGTATCATCGTATCCCTACTTTTTGAGGTATCGTTTATGACTACATTTACACTCATATCAAAAACGTCATGTCACCTTATAGAGGATTTATAAGGAGCGCTCTACTGTCCAATTACTCTTGTTTAAAAATAGTAAGTAAGCGTTTTTAGGGGTTGCCAACTTGATGAATATAACTGACTTTTCCAAGGATTTGATCGTGTCAATCATGAATATTGGTAGCCAAGTTGGCAAGCTATGGATAGAGACCTCTTCGTTGGATAAGATAACCTATACAGACGTAGTCAGATTGTTACATGAAAGGGTTTAGTCAGTTATAACTGTCCCAACTGGGAAAGGGCTCTCACCTCGGTCCATTACTCTTTGACATCTTCATTAATGATCTTGAATTTACAATGTGAGCACTTGATGTAGTGATGACTTAAAGTTGTTTAGAACAATTGTAAGTGCACTGACTCGAATAAATTACAAAGTGATCTAATTGCCTAAAGATTGGTGCAGAGCTAATAGAATGGTCCTAAACATAAAAAAATGCAACGTCATCACATTTACTAATAAGAAAAACTGTAACCAACGTTAACTATAGTTAGGTGAAAATTTGGAGAGATTGAATGTAGGGAGACTTGGGTGAACTTGACAGAAGTGACATTTCGGACACATTATAATAAGGTGGTACCCAGCTCAGAAATTGTTAGGGTTTGTTTTGCGTATACAAAAAACTTTAAGAACCCAAGAACTACTATCTGTTTGTATAGAGTTAGTAGAAGACTATAGAGTATGCTTCTGTTATATGGTCACTTATTATAATATACATATTGAAAGAATTGAATGTTGTCAAAAACGTTGTCTGAAGGGTGTGTAGACGTAAAATTTATTTAGGCAATTTAGGACCTACAAAAGTAGACTTGAGAACTTTAGTATGCACTCACTACAATTACGACGTGATGTGTCTCTTTTGGTGTACCTACATAAAATTATAAATGCCTTAATAGAGTCCCAGCTGCTATCTTTAATTGATATTAATACACTCCATCGTTGTGGGAGCCAACACGTTTCAGCTAAATGTATATAAAAACAACACTTCGTATTATAACCCCTTAGTTGTATGGAAGGTTGTACAATACCTTATCTGCTAACAATGTTGACGTATTTAGCGACAACGTAATGGTATATAAAATAAAAATTATCGATGCTCTATGAGTGGAGAAGGTGTAATGTTGAGATATGTTTTGAGTATAGTTTTTTTATTATAAAGTTTAGTTTTTTTCCTTAATATATATTATATATAGAGTAAAAAATTTAGTGGAAGTAAAAATATTGGCTTTTTTTTTAATTTAATATAAGTTTTGGGACTGTTTTGTAAAAATAAATAAATAAATAAATAAAATAAATATAGCTTAACCTCAACAACGATTTGGATGAAATTTTAGATGATTATAAAGACCAAGTTGATCAAAGATAATCCCTATTGGTCCCCATAGGTATGGGTCTCAATAGGGGATATGGCGATGATAATACTGGCGGTATAACTGAACATTAAGCGTACCATCAAACAATTAATTATTAATCTTTCTCTGACATGTCTCGTACTGTTGATATTCTCAATACATCGCATAACAAAATAATAAATTAATCCTACCGACCTGTATATGTACAGAAGTAATCTACCAATTCCAACACAAGCCCGTATATATTGTAATAAAATCCCCAAGCTTTCACCCGGAACGGAAAGTAATTTTCTTTCAGCGTCTGCCATCTAATTACCTCGTATTTGGTCATTTGCTTTCAATAAAAGTGTAGGAAAAAAACTTCGTATATAATTCGAGCTGATTGAAGGGAAGAGAGGACAAAAATGGTGCTTAAATACAAAATACAAAATCATCTTTCATTTATTGTCATTATGTTTATTAGTTAAGAATTGTTATACTAAAACATGACAAATAGTTAAAAAAATTAAGTAACAAAACCCATGACCGAACCATATTTACAAAATGATCATAAAGACGACAACTGTAGTCTTTATAAAAATATTAAATTAAAATTAAAAGCAGTCCTCCTCATCGAACGCTGTTCGTAGAGGCAACATCTCCTGATGATGCTCCGGTGGGTTTTTCGCGGCGTACTGCTTTCATACTGGTCTATTGGGATTTTGAGCTATGGACTTCCGCAAAGTAACGCCTGATTCAATTAATTATAAAAGATTTATTTATATCGATTTCATTGTACTATTCACAATAATACAAGTGCCTGCTCACCAGACTCGCAGTTGTGCCTAATTCCATGTTCCTCGTGCAAGGAAAACATATGCTTAGAACTCAGTTCTACTTCGTGCACGTATAACAAAGATTTTTGGACTGCGATTTATTTAATGTAACAAAAATTTCGTTTAACTCTAAAGTAAAAAACAGCACCAATTCTTAATTTGGCCACACCACCACACTCTCATATCCACACCACACACACTCATAAGACATGCCGCTTCCGTTTTTTGTCCTTCCTTTCTTGTTTTGTTTCATTAATTTATAGTCTTTTTTTGTATTCCTATTTCGTTTTTGAATATATTGTTACCCTATTTTGGCTTTAGTAATAGAATGAAATTTTATACTACATGTTTAATGACGCTGTTTGGGAGAAATATATAAATATTGATAAGACAACTTTTATACATTAACATATTATCATAATAACCACTAACGAGTGGTTGTGGGTTTTTCGCGGAGTACTGCTTTCATACTGGTCTATTGGGATTTTGAACTATGGACTTTCGCAAAGTAACGCCTGATTCAATGAATTATTATCATAATAATATAATTACAGCAAGGATTTCTTTTTAGCCATTCCCATCCCATTTTGAAAGTCCTTTGTACTACAAGGCCACTTTTTAAATAGAGTGTCTAAAGTATGATGAGAACTATGAACGTGCGAAATTCAAACAAATGATAAAAGTTTTTAAGTATCATAAATCATAGTCAATAGAATCAGGCGTTACTTTGCGGAAAGTTATAGTATGCAATTCTATTAAACCAATTTAATAGAAATATTCCGCGAAATAACAGTCAAACACGTTTCGCATCGACGCTGGAGCATCCTCAGGATATTGCCTCTAAGAACAGCTTTCATTGAATGTCATTCTACTCAGTAAACAACTAAGCTTCCGATTTCTATTCTTTGGCGCCGAATTTGAAATCGTACACTGTTATCGCTTTAAACTTTCTTAACCGATAGTATGTGAATTGACCATGTCATTTACTGTACAATTCCAGTGCGTTCATGATAAAGAGACAATCGTTTTGGTATCTTTTCAGCATACACCTGTTAATCTCTATTACAACATTACCGTTTGGGACCGTGACTCTACGTATACATAAAAAGTGTTATGAATTGTTCTATATCCAGATTCGCGGCAGCTGTAATCGCAAACATTACTGAGAATTCAAACAAAACTAGATGAACAACGATAGATGTAAAATTGCTTCTAATTCTAGTATTTGTGATGCAGCTCTGTCGACCCTGTTGCGGTATTATGTCATAGTCGTGTCAGACATACATTAAGTGTGACCGGTATATGGCTTATCTAATACTCAGTGTATTTGTTTGTACACTATATATACATACTATTATCTCCAGCGGAATTATCCACAATTGCTTATAATAAAGATAGCATCGTGTGCGACGTAGCCACGCTATGTTACTCCAAAATCCTCAATAAAATGAAGCATAATATAACAATTTAATGTGTTTTTGAGACCTGCAAACTACTGATATCAATATAACTACTACTACAGTTTTTGAATTTTATATGGAAGAAATAATATTTGTGTAGACGTGAATTTACTCTTATAGCAATCAACACTACTAACCTAATTTAAGCAAATTTTTTACACTACTTACTTAACTTACTATAATATTTTTATAAAAGAGTAAATATATAATTGTAAATATGAATTTTAGAGTAAATATAGAAAGCTTTATTAGTATTAGCCGTCTTCTTAAAGCAAATGCGTATTTTCCATTATTTGTATTACGAGGCCGAAATGTCTGCGTAGGGCTACGCCTGATGCAATTGTAGAGGCTTAATAATGTATGAAATCCATGGTCTACGTGCGTAGCCTACGGAGCTAAACGACCAAAAGGTATTTTCACTTCCTTACAAATATTTTTTGCAGATATTGAATAGAATTATTTACTTATGGATAATCATTTTACTAAATTTCTATTAACTATATGTTTTTATATATTTACAATTTGGAACTTACATGAAACTTACAGCCTGATAAACAATTTTCGATACATCAGTAGCCTGGATGCAGAAACATGCAACTTTAGCAAAAAATGATGATGGTATATATTATATATATAACAAAAACAGTATTACTAAATGGCATAAATGTACGAGTATAATCAGGAAGTCCTGTTAATGCGGAGTTACGCAAGTCTCATCTTTTGTTTGTCGAAATAATCTCAATTTTAACTGATATACTTATAATAATATAATACGTTTCATGCACGTTCGAATATCCCTAATACGTTTGGGGTACAAATATACTAACATATATAATCTTTAAAAATACATATTATCCTAGCCAACACATCAGCTAATCAAACCAATGTTGACCACGTTTAGAATCGAATGCGCCACCCTCTTCGGCCGTCCGTCATAGTTACCATTGCGCCAACTGTGTAAGCTAAGCCCTTTAGTGATATATACTATAAGATAAATACTTATATACCTGTTCAAAAGCTTATCACAACTGGGTTATTTCCCCTGGGTCGTGGAGCCTTGCTCATTTCCACTTCCTGAGATGTTCACGAACATGCAGACTAATACGATATCGATAAAATGCTTCATATAATAGATAAAATATACGTTATAACTGATATTAAACGTTATGTCATTTGATCATGCTGTAGTTTGTGAATTTGCTAAAATTTGAGATAAAATAAATGTTCAATCGTTAAAACTCTTTTAAATAGGTAAAATACACACATTTAAACTAAAAAGGGGGGGGGGTATGTTATATTGAAATCATTTCTACATACACCAAAATAAGACTTTTTGTTTGTTAATCGCTGAAATAGCTGGATTTCTGCGATTAGCAGGTAACTAATGTAATGACGAGTAACTCAGGCCTCGTGTATTATGGAAAATTAAAGTCATGTTGCAATGTCCAAGTACTGTCTCCACCACTGGGCCGCACCGGTACTGATATTTTATATAAAATAAAATTAAATAAAGATATTTTAATAATAGAACCTAAGAGATTAAAAACACTTTGGGGGGAAAAAAAATAACCGGGGCCGCTTTTTTTCCAAAAGGCAGTTTTTTTATACGATCGTAGATTGTACTAACTCGTATCTCATTGAACCGTACGCGTATTGATTTCGTATCAGGTTTTGAGAGTGATGTAAATATAATCCGAAAGGATTAGCAGGTATTACCACTCCACCCTTGTTGAGAGCTGGCACTGAATATACATTTATAATAACTACTTAGGCATTCAGACTATTTGTTAGTAAAATTATATAAGTTTACGTTTGAAACCTAATACAAACGAGCTTTCAGGTGGCCTAAGTGGCAGTCGACATCCACTAGTGTTTGCGTTGCCGGCCCTTAAGTAAGTATGCTCTCTTTTTAAAGAATTGGAGATCGTATCCGGTTGGGAAGACCTCCACTGGATGCTGATTACACAGTTCACTTGTTCGCAAACTATGACTTCTAAAGCGAACTGAAAATTTTCCTCTATCGAAATGGTGCGGGTTGAATACAGGGTTAGTGCGACTCGTGCGATGTATATACGTAAATAGTAATTGCACTAGTAAGAACAATAAACCACACTCTGCGTTTGTGTGTGCTTATAGTTCATTTAGTGAGCCAGGTAAGGCAATCAAGCCTAACTGCTATCGTCTTATACAGCAGCGGTAAAGTTTGCATGGCTTTGGCATTTAACCAGTTTGGGTTTAGGATCAATTAATCTTCATCATAAGGATTCATAAGCATACATGGAATGTAGCGTTCAGTTGAACATTCCACTATGTGGTTGTTTTATAGACAGACAACGTTTTATAATGTACTTTATGATTCCGCATAAGAATGTAGCAGTTTAACTTGCATATAATAAAAAAAAACACATAAAGCTTCCACCAACTTCGAATTAAAATACATAATTAATTTTAATTGAAACGAAAAATCGATATCTAATCAAAACTTGCTAACATTTTGAGCTGCGTTATTCGGGGAATATTTCATTACTGTATACTGTCTCTCTCTCTATCTCGAAACTTATTTACTGGTGACACGAATTTCGATAATAACTTTTGATGCTTTTGACGTAAATTTTATCGCTTTTCTGGCTCTGAATATTTACTACCTTACTTTCTATTTATGAGTCCTTTAGAAGTGAAGTAAATTACGATATGTGATAAATCCCCTGTTTGAAACAGAAGAGGAAAGTTTAATGTCTTCATCTCTATCTTAAACGCCCACATATATTTATACGTTATATACCCACGTTAATAAATCAAAATATCATTTTGAATTTACTCCCCAAGTAAAAAGTTAAAGCTCAACTAATGACACATAGCCCCTCTCAAACCGTATCACATCTAAATGTTCTACATAGAAATCTCTTCTTATATAGCATTAAAACGGTCCAGCAAAATTCCATCCAGTTCTAAATGTCCACACAACTTTATAAATCTAATATACTCACATCTTATATAAATATCTGTCGGGGTGTTTGCCCGGGATGGGCCCCTATACGCGATAATCGCATCGATTTCTAAACATTTAACCGACTTTAAATGACACGGTGAGCAGTCTGGTCAACTTAAGAGATAGGATGCTTAGATCTTTACTTATCGGGCAATTTTATTTTATTGCAAATTATTTGTCTATAATTAATTGACAGTCACAATTACCTGTTAACTCCAAAAGATTGTAACAGATATCGATACTTTTCGACTGGATTGAGTAAGAAATCAATAGATGGCACTGCTGTGATTTACTATCCTAAATTTAATCCTAAATTTACTTCCTAATACTAAATTTACTAACCTAAATAAAGCATACTTTTATTGTTCAAAACGCTTTCGATTATCGAAAACTTTTCGACTTTCGAAACATATCTCCGCACACTTCAATGAAATATTTTTATTGAACTAAAAAAATGATTGCTAGAAATCACATTTATGGCAAAACAACGTTTGCCGGATCAGCTAGTAAAATTATAAAATTTTAAATACACAAGTGGCTTAAATGAAATAGCTTTGGTAATACAGAGCATTTTTATTTCTTTATTTACAATTGTATATACATATTATACAATTGTAAATCAGAATGGACCGTCACTAATAACGATTTATTTTTAACGTTAATAATTTACGTCAATAATAATATCGCTTTTAGTTGAAGAAACTACTTCCCTTGATAAAGGACTAGTAAATCCTAACCAAATCCATATAACCAAGGGAAGAAAATAACATTTATGGCAAGGAAAAGTAAAAACATTTCATACCGAGGTATGTTAATGAGTTGCCGGTGTAACACAAATATTTGTTACGCTAGAGGTGTATGCAAGCTATGGAGCTACGACATTAACAATTGAACTCTGTTTAAGTATATCTATATTTAATAGAATCAGGCGTTCCTTTGCGGAAGTCCATACTACAAACAGCCTTCGATGAATCCGATGTTCGTAGAGACAACTTCCTGAGGACGCGCCGATGTCGGGGCAAATCGTACGTCGTGGTATGTGGTTACGGGTTTTTTCACGTAATTAATGTTTTTCACGTTCTCGCATTAATCATCTGTTTTATTTTTTTATTTAATAATTTTGAATGCTACACTATTATATAAACTTAAACACGAGTTTAATTAGAGAATCATTTTCTAAATCAAAACCTCGTACTGCGAGAAGTTCTGTTAAACAATTTCAAATTTCTGTTATGAAGGGTTTTAGTTGACAGTTCTTATAGTTTGGATATTTGCTTATATAGAGTGATGCAAATATTTTTATTATGCAAGATTCATATTCGTAATTGTTGTTCAAATCCCTTTAAATCCCTTTAAATCCCTTTCAATCCCGTTAAATTCAATTCCAAATTTAAATCCCTTCTTGACAACATTACCAGATTTACACTTAAACAATTGTCTCCCAATAGACAAGTAATAAACAAATACGTTTTATATATTTAATATTTAACACCCAGACCAAACAGATACACTCGTCACAGAAACCAACCATTGTGCCAACTGAGAAATAAATGTTCAACATATCCCAATATGATCTTTGTGAGGGTGACTTTTATCTAGGCTCGATATATGTCAAAGAACAAAATAATGTTTAAGAATATGGTATCTTTAAAAACAAAAGTTTATTCGTTTTTTGAATTTTTATTCATTGCTTATAAAATATGAGCTAGCTATATTTTAACGCAAATCAACAACTGGTAACTTACGAATTAATTATAAAGGTTTTTCATACAAGCGTAAGTGATGATACATTTGAGATTATACGAAGAATGTTACAAAGTGTTTACAAAGAAACTTGCCTGCAACTCGGTACCAAGTATTTGCGTACAATCTGAAACTTTAACTACTTTCTGCATGTTTTTATGGTAAACGAGAATTCTTTTAGGTATAACGAACTAGATCTACATCGAACTACATCTTAAAATATATTTCTTAGGTAAATTTCAGCATCTAAATGACCATGATTGCGTCATTTGATATGTACATAAAATAGTGTCTTAATGAGTCTGTATGGAATTGACTTATTTTTTTGTTCAAGTTTGAAAGGATTATATTATTTCATATACGTAAAACTAGCCCGTATATACAAAGGCAGTAATAATCAATGCACATTTAAAATATCAAAAAATTTAATTAAAAAAACATTCAACAGTAACCTTATTCAAAGGTTTAATCAACAAGTTTAATAAAAACGTAGTTTATCAATATATTTTTCTTATGAACCAATGGAAAAATATTGTCATTTTTTGTCAGTTCACCAATTAAGGGCGAAGTATGAACGTATAACTGCCATCCAAACAAACACGTAGGTATATTGAACAGATGATACATGTTTTTATAAAGCACATTATCCCGCATAACTTTTCTATACATATTGAAGCTTTCACGAAAGTTGAGGCGTAATTCATGTAGGGAAAGGCGCTCGAGCTCCGCAAATCCAACATTTCCTTCGCAATAAATTAAATTACCGTGGCAAAGCCTCAAATTTTATTACTTCACCGACTCGTACTAAAAATTATAACGAATTTAATTAAAATTATTTTATGTGCATTTTAAAATAATTTAAATGTTAAATTATAAAGAAGAAGATATATATAAACTTATATGGTTTTTGCTCGAGTTTCGAATGTTTGATAATCATATTTTGCATATAAATAGTAGTATCAACCTTCATGTAACACAAATTTTAACTTTTTTAGTCCCAAGGCTAGTCACAATTGACAATTAGTACACGCCAATCCTGCCAACTATATAAATCATCTATTTATTCGTAATTATTTGCTGGTTTAAAAAAATTAATTGTTTACATTAGAACATTTGCCACGAGGCTGAGATTTGCTTTTCTGCTATTAACTGAAGGGTTCGCGTAGCTATAAAAGATAAGTGGGTTGTATTTTTAATTTCTTAATTTGATATTAATATTTTATTTAATACGTTTATTTAATAACGTGTTGTTTTAAGCATTTACGGAAGGTCATTCGTACAGAACGGACTAGTGACGGAGTTCACTAGGCCAATGCTAATTTCGAAGTATTTACGTTCAAAGAGCTAATTCAGTTTGTATAGCTTTATATAATAAAATAGTGAGGATATTTTATAACCAAATACAATTTCAGCAAAACTAACTTCATAATTTTCTACACAATAATACACGATTCACAAGCGTTTTGTATATCAAAGGAAGTGCTTGAAAAGCATCTGAATTTATACGAATTGGAAAACATATTAGATTGAATTTATTTTATTCTTGTAAGCGTATTAAAAAGTGAATAAGCACTCCGTCAAAAAATGTTATATGCGTAGGTTTATATGTATTTGAAATCTAAAATCATTCAAACTACATTAACAGTAAAAACCTATTACAAATAATAATTCATTTTTTTATAATATATGGACGGAACTCCTACCAAGGAGCACACGCACACTGCCAGAGAGCCTGCAAGGCTGTTGCCGGTCTTTCAGATATCGCTAAGCTCTTTTCTTGAAGAAAAAAGGGATACTTCTTATAAACTTTTCACGCCTCTTTTTTTTTCTATAATTCCCTAATCAGCCTACCTCCCTCGGCTTTGTCACCGGGGCCGTGGTCTCCATCATCCATCCGTTATTTCATCCATTTTCAAAATGAGTCACGCCTCGTTTGACTAATGTTTACATTCGTCTCTATCTGTCAAAATTCTTACTTATTTAATAACCTTATCAAAAACAAATAAACATTTAAATCTCAGGAGATATAGTTAAAATAACGTGCATGGTGAGGCAGAAAATGACGCGATTAATGCGTGGTTAGTCTACATAAAAGGGATATCCGCAAGGCCACGACTAGAATCCCACCGGAAAAGCCTAATCATACCGCTAAATAACCCTTTGATAGCCCGCCGCAAATTTACGACAGTCCCTCGACCAACATTTTTTCATAACCATATGAGCGAAACAGTTTTCTCGTAAAGTGGCTCCACTTATACGACTTATATTACGTTCTATAAGGTTATACATTTAAAATACTAAAGGAAGATAATATGAAAATTTTCTATTTAAATGTAAATTTAATACTAGTTCTAGTATGTCCCACATTAATAAAATATACCGAATATCATATCAATATAAAATCTGACGCGTAATAGACGGGAGTATTAAACTAGACATGATCAAAGACTAAATTGCATTACGCTACACTCAACTAAGCTCATGAGGAAGTCCAGTTTCCCAACTATGAGTACTGAATCCCAAACTCAGTTCGAGCAACTTCGTAAATAATAGAGTTCTGTTCGTATGACTTACACAACAAGGAACTTTGTATAAATGGCATTAGGTTTCGTTAAACCGCTATATACCTTTGGAATTCAAAGAATCGTTCCACACACAAAATATTGAAGCTCTAAGTTTTCATAATTTAGCGATGAGTAATAATTTAAGATGCGCGCAATTCTTATAGTGTATGTGGTCAATTCTATACACTAAACATAGAGTAGGTCAATGCTAACCATAAATTCCTTTTATATAAACCAACTAAAAGTTTTGTTTTCTCTGAAACAAGCTAAAATAATATTAATAACTAGAACATTATTATTATATAGTTTGCGCTACGCTTTCTGATAGCTGAAGCTAGACTACAGGTGGTGTTTATTTTATGAAAAAACACTTAATAACTTCAAAGCAAGGAGCAGGGTGAAATGGTTGTAGCTCTTTGCCAACATTGTATTTCCTGTCCGCTTTAATACGACTACTTTTCATTTTTGACGCTTATAGCTTTCGCATCATCATCGTGAGTGAGTGTAATAATTACTATTTGTCAATTATTCTCATTGTTAATCTAAAACAATGCCCTCACTTGTTGCGGAACAAAGGGCACAATAGCGTTTCATTGCATTCATACAAAACTGACGTTTGACGTTGAAATTCTAGACGTTGTTAGACAGAGCAGTTCTAGAACCAATTTAGTTTAATACCTTTCAAACAAAATGTTTTCCCGTATAAACATTTAGAATTTGCGTTTTTAAATTTATATTCGACTGGGTCAGTCGTACATTTAAGCAGTTTTTCTCTAACCATAATACACACACTATTCATAGTCTTGCGCTACGCGGTGAATTTTTTTAAGTCACAACGCATACGACACAAAATCATTTTAACTTTGTTCGCTATTATTCAAAAGTTTTAGTAAAATCAAACGGTCAGTACAGATTAAACACATAGTGTGATCTATGATGAGAACACAAACAGGAATGTGGACCAAAAAAGTTACAGAATGGTACCCAAGGGACGGAAAAAGAAAAGGAAGACAAATAAAAAGATGGGAGGATGATCTTCCCAAGGGATGGAGAAGAATAGAAAGGATCGACACATGTGGAGGGAACTTGAGGGGGCCTATATTGTAAGACTGCCTGACATGGTAGCTGATATATAATATAATAGAGACATAGTTTAAGTTTAAATAGCAAATATTACTAAAATAATAAAAATTGTGTATACAAAGGTCAGAGTAAATAAAAGCTATTTTTATTTTTATTTTATTGTTGTCCATGTCCCTTTCCATTACAGAAAGACATCATGATCTGAAGATATCATCGTACTAATATTTGTGTTGTAAGTTTGAGATAACTATCGACAGTCTACGATCAAAGAGACTCTATGTAAACACGCTACACACAGTTGTATCAATAAAACCCCTTTATTGAACTTATATTTGTTTTAATATAATTAACTATTTGCCGAGCTCTTGTTAACAAAATATAACGAAAATCTTATCCTAATAAACATGATATTCTATAAGAATAAAATTATTATAACTCCGCAACAAAATAATAATCAAGTACCATTTGCAGTGCACGGTTTAGTTTAGTTCGGGGCAAGGCTCGTAGTCCATTAGAAGTTGGTCAAACCTGTGGATCCCTTCCGCTATCTTCAAATCTACTCTTTTTAAAAAATTATTATGTTAATAAATGACAATGCTTGCTAATAAACTTTCCGAATATTTTGAGTCCTATACATATTCCAAAGGTCGTAAAAATGCCATATACAAAGTACGTGCTCTGGATAAAAAGCATCTCGTTTGAAAACATTTCTAACTTTCTTTACATAGATGTGTCAAATTGAAGGTGCCCCAAGAAAGTGGAGTTTGTGTGCTGGTTTGTTGAATTTTACTTATACAAAGCTAAATCACTTGAATACTCCGTTTCTTGACTTATAAAGCTAGTCACGGGTTAGTGTTATATAATAATTGTACAGTGAAAATTCTTGATACTTTAACATTTTAGTGTTAGTTTTAATTATGTATTTAATTTACTCTGCAGAATCTTCCTATAGAGGATGCTCGCTCATGCTATCATATATATATATATCATATATATAGTGAAGAAGTTTTTATAAGTATAAAAAAATTTAATGTTTATAAAACGAGGTATCGCACGTGTTGTGTAAATTTTTTAATTCTACTTTTAACCTAATTCCGAACTAGCCTATTTTAGGTCAAAATTTTATATTTTTACAGAAAATAAATGAATGTACATCACGCAACTCATAAAAAATTACCACTTTATCATTTGAAGTGACAGTATCATTTCAAAGTTTTGTTAATCACCAAAATACAACCAGAATAATAAAGCATAGAATGTCAATCATTAATGTTTTGGTAGTATTTTTTATATTTCAATAGTATATATCATTTATCAAAAGTCAAAGGTACAGTTTCTTCTCTTTCTTTCAAATTAGGCATCCACTGTGATGATGTTTTGTCAACTGACAAACTGGTTTGTTGTGTAAAAAAAAAATAAAGGGATGAGTAAGTACAGAAAAGAGAGCCCTGTATCTGTTTCGTTGACTTTATAGCTATGAGATCAGTCGTCATTCTTCAGATACCTTCCAACCGATTCATACCGACCAATGAGTCGGAAGATACAATAATGATATCTATTTCGACAATTCACTCGTTCTCTAAACAGAAAAAGTTATACGCAAATGTCGTTGAGCATTTATATGTAAATTATATCATTGATATGCGGAGAAATAACATGTTGTATACAATTTTTCTCAGACGTGACATAGGCCCTAAACAGAGTTGATTTTTTCCAATACTCCTATTTCATGTACGACCTAAAAGCCTGTGCGGCTTGAATTTCAATCATTCATTCATATTATATGATAAACATTTCTACCATTTTGTATCGTAATAAAAAACTGTTATAATTAATTTTCTTCCTTTTTACTCATTGACGTTACAAACACGATTAGTAGTCTCATTATGTTTACTTAGGATATTCGGATCAAACGAAATCGAATGTATCGGGTCAGAGGACCCTTCGGAGTTTAGTATATTTAGTTATTTATCTACATATATGTCGGTTCAGATATATAACATATAACTTTCAAATGAACATGAGCACATTAAATTTTCATTCACATTAGTGTCATTGTTCAGAATTGGCAATCAATCTAAATGCGGTACAGTAATCGCTCAATGCAATACCGGGGACCGCATCGCGTGATGAGAAGATTAATACTGGCTATACTTAAGGTCACAAGCGAGGCGATTTATAAATATATAACAATAATATCGAGACATATTTGAGATACGGTTGGTTAGCTATTTATAGTTTGTTTTTTCTTAACAATATTTCGGTGGTTGTCTACATTTAAGCCCAAAGAAATCACGTCTATTGTCAGTATAGTCTTAAATTGTTACATGCAAGAAGATTCGAAACTAAAACGAGTTAGGAGTATACATGTTTTAGCGAAATAGTTTAATTGAATAACAAACAATATTGTTCCTAGTTAGTTTCTTATTAATTAAAGTAAATAGTATTGTTAAAGGAGCTATACATTTCGTATATTTTAAAGGCGCTCCTTGGACCTAGCGGACAAAATAGATTCATAAAGATCATTTATTATCAAATTTATATTTAAGATTTGTAAATAGTTGCAATGAAACGAGAAACTCACATTCCGTAGTAACACATGTGCGTTAATTAAACTCGAGTTAATTAAAGACAGTATTAGTTAAGAAAAAAAATTCGCCGGCTAACGAATATCTCCATAGATCAATTATAAAACGTGGATAATAGTTTATATGATTACATGTGACCTGGATAGATCTGGCTAGGTCGTATGGCTATATGAGTCGATAAACAACTACGACCATTGGAATGTATTTGCTGTCAGCCGAGTCCAAAATAACCTTCAGTATGTCAATTTCACGCCTTCTACCTTTCAATGAATGTTGAAATCGATTTCAGTATATCACACTGACATTGCTTTCAGGTATATCGTAACTGTAATATCTGATAGAATCCTTTAAACCCTCTATGACCACCGTCTTACACGTAATTTTTTTGATATTTGCGTATCTAGAATTATTTTTAGAGTTTAGGTCTGTGTAAATTTTACATCTCCGGTCTAGAATTTCGAATCAATAACCCGACAACCTTGGTTAGGAAGGGGCTATCCTGGGCACGGCCCAGTAATCTACGTTCGCCTATACTTACAGCCTCATACATGACAGCTGAGCGGTACTACCTGTATTAGTACTGATATTTTATTCGTTAATATTCTGAAAATAATATTTTCCTTCCAATTAATCTATTGCTGGGCAACCCGCCTACGCTCAAAGCTACGTAAATTATTAATATACCAAGGAGTATCTATTAATAATATGGTTTTAAGAGTTGAACCTCTTTGAAGTTTAACATGAACACCTTTTATCACTTTAAGTCCATAATACAATTTGTGTATATATTGTTATAGTGTATATATATCATTATAGCTAACTGACGGTAATCTTCTGATGTTGATATTTAGTTTAGTAATCAGAATAAAATGGCTAATAATCAATAAATATAAATTAATCTAATTGCAACTGAAACAATCTCAGTTTACAAAACTTCCGAAGCTATATAACAGCAATGTTCATTTAAAAAGCAAACCAGGACGAATGAAAACAATAGTCAAAAGTTGAAGAGTAGGAAAATATATCTTTACTGGTATTATAAAGCTGACGATTTTATTTGTTTGCTTGAACGTGCTACAATGGACACTGGGTTTTGCCCTCTTGGTACTTGTTTTCTTTGAAGGCCTTACCAATATCAATTTTTTTGTCTTCATCCTCCAATATTTACTCTAAATTATTTGTTAATATTTTTTTAAATAAATACAACCCTAAAAATAATATATATATGAGACACAAATAATTATTTCCACCGCGTATAGAGAAAAACTTATAAAAATATGTTTAACATAAGCTAAGTTACGGGTATACCTTTACGTATCAGAGATGATATAATCATTGTTGTTTTTCCCATTTGTGTAGCGTCTACGTCGGTTTTTGCATAACTGCAGCTAGTAATAAAATGTTATCTTTTGTATTACATGAACTTGAATGCTATAAACTTGGGTAAACTGTTATTATAATATATGTTATATATTTAGAACATACATGTGGTTTATGTTTATCTTAAGAAAACCGTGTATGACATAAATTTAAATACATTTAAATACATGAGGTATAAAGAAGATGGTATGTTTCAGAGAATTGGTTTAAATGAACAACGAGTGAGATCGTTCCTAGTAAGTTTCTTATTAATTAAATTATCAATTATTGATAAAGGTGCTATACATTTTTGTGTGAAATATTTTAGAGACGCTCCTTGGACATTTTTAAAACTAAACTATCTAACTATTGAACTTTTGTCAAAAATTATTAAAAAATTGTAGTGCTATTTCGATTAGCAGTTATTTTATATCCAAATAATTTTTGTTTAAACATATACGTGTCTGGAATATCTTCATGTGAGTAGTATTATTAGTTTTTTTTATTATGTTATTTTTCCTGTATCGTGGCTAAAAAGATTTTATTCTATCAAATTCAAGAGACAAATAGATAATGATAGCATTTTAGCGGAATAAAATGCTATCAACGCCACGTCTCAAAAACATCACTTTTAATAAGCTTTTTGATTGGATACCAACTCAATTAGGGAGTGTTGGCATAAAAATTAATCCAAGGGGTGCCAAGGTGCTAAGCCGCAAACACAAAGGTTAAATTCATAAGTGTGATGGTAACACTTTGTTTTATAAACCCTCAATATTTTGTATAAGAAGTATTTAAGAACCATATTAATTCATTATATTTTCGACTAGCTGACCCGGCGAACTTCGTACCGCCTTAGCGTAGCTTTGATGCACTATTTTATTTTGTATAGTTGACCTATCTTATTTCGTATTATAAGAGTGAAAGAGATAGAAATAAGCCACGACTCTCTCACTCTCTCTCATGACGTTGACATTCGTTACGCGCGTTTTGTTCATTTACGTAGACTGCGGAACCTAATATTAGCATCAGTACTCCTATTAATCAACTACCAATCAAAAAAGTCCCGTCAAAATCGGTCCCGCCGTTCCAGAGATTAGCCGGAACAAACAGACAGACAGACCAAAATGAAAAAAAAATGTCATTTTGGCGTGTGTATCGTATATATATTCAATCATGAAAAAACGGTTATTTCAATACTAAAAACAGACACTCTAATTTTTTATATTATTAGTATAGATATAGTATTGTAGCACAACATGACTTATAACATACTTATGACTCCTAACGAAGCAATATTTCATTTAAAGATATAACCAAATATATTAACATTAATAAATAAAATCTTTCTCGCCTTCTCAGCAACACCAGGTGTTAACACCATCTGTTAAAGAGATTCTGGATACTCAATTAAATGCCCCATACATACATCTGTATCATTTTTATTTAGAAAAATAGATCATATACTCCTAAACATAAAACAAAATTTCTATCGATTCGATATCGAATATTGATATAGCATTGAATTTATTGTCATTCGCGATAATATGAGGTAGTAAACGTAAATATTTTTCGACGCTCTTAACATGAATATTTTGACATTGGGTCGCTTAAACGCGTAATTCCTTTATCAAACGACCTCAGTCTTATGAAAACAAACCGCGTTATATATTCCCTGTATACACAATACAATCACGCACGACCGCACTACGATTATTTCTACGAGCGTTTAACCGCAATACGAACAATAATTTCAAAGGAACGAGTTTTAATAGACTTTACGGATACCGATAATGTGTTAGTCTTTTAGACAACAAATTATAAAACTTGCTTAGCAATAAGAATAGGATTCGTAACAAATAGCGCAATGATTAAATTAATAACAAATAAAGTTTGGAATAGTTTCTTGAAGTTATAATCCATTTAGGATTTCTAGTAGCGTCAATTTTATAATATTTATTTTGAATGACTGGAAATTCTACTAAGAAGCTGGTGAACAGTTTAAGATTAATTCATATACAAATAAAAATATAAGCATACCAATGAGTAGCACACCTAAGTGCAATTATACTTAATTTTTAATTCTAATCATTTTGGTTATCTGTAGAGGCAGGAGGCTGTGGGACCTACAAGCTAATGGGATGCTACAGTCGAGAAGTATGATGTATAATATATATATCCAAATGTGACGTCATGATAACCGCAGATTGCTTGATGCCGCTTCATACTCGTTCCCATGAATAACGCTCACATATTTACAATTATTTATTTAAATACTACCCGATCTCTCAGAAACAATATATATTTAGCTTTTTAATTACTTAATATAACTGACAGAGAAGCATATTACAGAAACGAAAAAACGCAGCTTTCAGTCCGCAGTGCGGCTTCCCACTAACCAGAATGATATAAACTACGACTCGCAGGCCGGAAATATAGTTTATATTCATATTAAATTATGCCTTATCACATGTTATGAAACCATTCCGTTTGCCATAAACGAATATGATTATTTTAAGAATATTTTATGTCTAAATTAAAGATGTCGTAATGGCCTTTTTAGAATTCCAAAAACAAAGGGTAAAAATGGGACGATGTTGTGACTTCACTGTCTGGCTCTATATCCTCTCTATGCTAAACTTAATTTTTAACCGAATAAGCCTTCTATATTGAACACCAAACGTTTATTTAAAGAAGTACATATACTGACTGAAAACTTATAAGTTTGTTAATTTATACACATTTTATATAGAGTTTGGTCAGTTGAAAGTCGAATTGAAAAATCTTTCTGTATTTGATAAAGCATTATCGGGTAAATCTGTATACAACATCAAATAAATCTCACGAAAACGAACGTACACGGGAATCTATAAAAGCTTAGAGCCGCAGAGATTTGCTTGTAAAATAATTTTGTGATTCTTGTGACTAAATTAAATTTACATGTAATCTTTCTATAAACATAATACGTTTAATTTTATAGCTCTACCTACTTTAACAAAGTAATAAACCTTAAAGTAAAAAAAATTCATCTGCGGCATACACTTCTATGAAAAAAATTTATAACTTGAAGCAGACGTATTGACTGTATCAAACAGATCTGTATCTGACAGACTTCATTTTAGAAATGTATTATTCTAAAAATAAGTGAACATTTATAAAATCCCGCATTTCGCAATCATATTTGAGTACTTATTTTTCTTTGTAACACAAGTAAATATCAAACGGATACAACTCCATACAATTTGGATGTAAATAAATCCTCAAATTAACAAATAGATGAAAATCCTATTCTCATAATATAGGTCAAAAAGAATGCAACAGTTGTAACATTTTTAATAAAACATTTGACAAACCTGGTTGTACTAAAAACTAGGCGCTTGTTTAACCTTATCTGTTATAAACTGAAAAATATATTTACAGTTTTTGAAATGTTGACAAGATATACAGAGTAAGTTGTTTTAGTATAGTCTGTGGAATCAGGGACTTATTCTCTTTCATCCCTTGCCATTTGTCTTAAGAAAAAAATAAAAAGTTATCAGATTATTATTAAAAAGAGGCGAAAGAGAGTAGCTGAAACAGTTTAATTAGACATATATGATTTTTTACTTATCAACAACGTTATAGGAGTTACAACTTTATTTAATCTCTAACAATTAAGTCAAAAATAGGGTTGCAAAGTAAAAAACAAAACAAATTAAAAATATGTTTTTTTCCTTTTCTTAAATTCGGTTTGAGTAAAAATAAAGCAAGTGAATAATTGTATTTACCCAGTTAATAATTATTCTCCAAATGTTTTGTGAATGCTGTCAAAATTAATAATTGACGTAAATATGGCGGTGCATGATAAACGAGTTGTTTCACGTCGATCAATTTTCGTTACTATTTACGATATTCCATTAAGATAAACATATTTATTCAAAATTTGTTCGTATTTTGGCTTTAATTTTCTGTCGAATTTGAAATTGCATTAATGGACAAATTTCCCTTACCATTAGCTAACAAAATTACGAATTCTTAATGCCTTTAAATTGCAAATACCTCGAACAACCTGGGAAGACTTCGTAGTCGCGCGCGTAGAGCGGTACTCCATTCAACCAAAAAATGAATCTGATTTTCTTAGATGAGAGGCCATCATATTATAGATACAGCCTCGTCACAGACGGACAAAGACACAGACAGATGGACAGCAAAGTCTTAGTTTCAGTCTCCTTTATACGCACTAAGTACGGAATCGTAAAATGAATGCTTTTCAGATTTCATAAAGAGTAGAAAAGGTTGATTTGGATTATTTGATGTGGGTTTATGAAAGGTCGTGATGAGTTGAGTTTTTGATATATATTAAATTAAGCCTATGGGCCATGACTTTGCATAATTCATTTCAAATAATGTGCATCCAGGTCAAAAAAAATATAGCCGTTAATATATATATAACTCGAATTTTGCTATCTCTTATTTATAATTCTGTAAAGGACCAACTAGACCAATGGTTATCTGTGCAATCTTCTACGAACTAAACGTTTGAAATCCAGTACTAATTTGTTTTCTTACGAAGCGTAATTTGCTCTTGCTGTACTTGATAAAGCATTATCAGATTTGCAAAACGCTTTTAAAATAGGGGACAAAAAACACTTCCACCGCAGGTTGGCTCGCGTTGTCTTTAGGATTTTTTCTATAAATAATTATTAATGTTAATAATTTATGCCTTTATAAGTCTGGCAACTGGATCATTTCATACAATAAAAGGAATTATAGTGTGGAAGACAAGCTATTTGTTATATGGCACTATTGGTACACACGGTAACGTTACCAAATACCTCTATTAGGCCAGAAACCGTGAAAGGTATTGCCACTGAATGATCATTATTTAGGGTGGGGTAAATTTTCTTATGAACCGCGATAATTAAGAAGTTGAAATTTTCTGTTTCACGCTTATTTCCCATTGGGGTAGGCAGAGACCACAGACCTTCACCTGCTACGATCCCTGCATACCTCTCTCGCTTCCTCCACGCTCATTAAATTCATCATGCATTTTCGTCGGTTATGGGTGCTTTTGATCTGCCCTTTCCAGAACGTTCTGAATCTGATCCAAAAACGTTGAAATTTTCTCAACAATAAATAATATAAAAAACAATAAAGTTATTATTTAAGAGGTTGATATTTTTGTAATATGTAATAACCCTCTTTGCGTGAGTCCTGACCCACTTGCCTGGTATTTCTATATTGTTTTATAACTGGCTAATATATGTAGGTTTTTTTTATATACGGGAGATCTGGGGTCATAAAATAAACTCTATTAAGAACATGTATCTCTTTCTTTGTCATTCACAATTGAGCAGAAAATGATGAAATTGTACTTAAGTTGTAATCAAATTATTATTTATTGGCCAATTTTAATATTGACCTGTTTATCGGCCATTGGAGCTTTTCGCTAATGGATCGGCAAGCGGTAACATTTTATAATTTATGTACTTATCGCGTGACACTGTAAATTACCTTGGTAATTAAGTATAAATTTTATAATCATAGTTAATTAGAATATTAACTGAAAACATTATATAAAAAATGCTATCTAATTTCAATATTTTAACTGAAGTATACATCTTTCTTAACACAGTGAATACAAATCAAACAAAAGACGAGACGGTATTTCACACCGGGTCGCCGTTTGCAACTTTATAAAGGGCAAATTCCACATGGAATACTGTTCTTATTGGATCTTATGGGATCTCCCCAGTACCAGCTCCTTCCTTGATCGCATCCAAAGAAGAGCACTTCGAATCGTCGACGAGCAATCACTTACTGAGCTAATCGATCTTTTGGCGCTGCGTAGATATGTAGAGTATATCTCTATCTTCTATCGCATTTGTTATAGAGTGTTTGAAGGAGCTGTTCGGATTGATACCTGCTGCTGAACTCCATCATCGGACATCGAGGCAGAATACGAAATTTCATTCATTCACAACTGAGCGCTTTAGAAGGCACTTTCTGCCACTCACCACAGCTATGTGGAACCAGCTGCCAATAGAGGTATTTCCACTACGACTTAGGAACCTTCAAGAAAAGAGCGAATAGTCATCTTAAAAGCCGGCAACGCACTCCTCTCTGGCATTGCGAGTGTCCATAGGCTTACGGTCACATTTACCCCTTGTTTTATAAAAAAACAAACAATAATTGTGTGAGAAGAGCTTAAATACGTTAGAAGGTAAGTAAAAGTTAAAATTATATTTTAAAAGTCAACTAAATTTCAAAATGAAACATTGTGAAAGCAGTTAACAATAGCCACTTTAGATCACAAGGGCTTGTCCGTTAACTAGGTCTTAAGTAATAAAATTAAAATGTCTTGAAAGCTTAGTAGAGCCGGAATGCATGCTAGCACAATAAGTCTAGAAGCTTTTGTTGACTTAAGGCCTCTTCAGATCAGCATTTTCCATGCAGCGTGTGCCAAATTTGTTAGGCACTAGAGATATTATAATATTATTTTTTCCCACTCGATATTATTAACGTTGTTATCACGTCTTGAAAAATTAAGAAGTACGTCAAGTTAGAATGAAATTTTATTAATAGAAAATAATATCCTCGACCTCAGATCAGATTCGGAAAATTTATACTTATATGTATATTTTTTATATTTGTACGAATTAAATTATAATAAAAATATACATATACTAGCTGATCCAGCAAACGTTGTTTTGCCATAAATGTGATTTCTAGTAATCATTTTTATAGTTCAATAAAACTAATTGTCGGCTTTAAATGTGCGGGGATGTTTATAATCGAAAGCGTTTTAAACCATAAAAGCCCTTATGATAAGTTGTCAATTAATTACTTAGGCATCGCGCTCGCAATAATTTGCTAAAAATAAATTTGATTAGATGATACGAATTCCTATTGATTGGTCTAAACAAAAGATTAGTCCGTCAGTCTTAGTTGCTGTGCGACGCGAGTGCGCTAAGGTGCTAATAGGAACAAATTACACGGTTAGTGCCTAATTGATAATTTAAAATCGGAATTAAGTAATTTGCAATAAAATAAAATTGAGACTATAATCAAGATTAGCTATCCTATCGCTTAAGTTGGACCAACTGCTCACGGTGTGCCAATTGAGATTTATATATATTAAAAGTATGAATAAGTAAATTACATCTAGCTTTGTTTCGGATCAATGATGTTTGAATCTTGGTGTATAATAATCAATACGAGCGCTTTGAAGTGATAATTTCCAAAAGTTGTCTCTTGTGAAAGGTGGAAAACTTGGAAGGAAAGCTCAATAACCACTGTTCGTACAGGTAACATCCTATGTTTTGTTCCGTGATGGGGCTAAAAAAATTGTTAGATTACAATTTTAAAGTCATTACAGAAAATTAATGTAAGCGTCTACGTCGAATTTGCAGGTTTTTAACATTTCGGTGTGAAAAACACCACTTTTATCATAAATCGAGATAAAATTTAGTCACATTTTCACAGATAATGTATTTCTGATGCCGTTATAAGAACAAATACATATTAAACAGAAAATATCTTATGGTTCGCTTATTGAACACTAATACGAAACCGTTCGTGCGTGAAGCTTAACGGTTTTTTAATTGCTAATATTGGAGTTAGATACAAGATTATAGCTTCCTTTAAATAAGTTCGGCTCAAATTGCAATTGCAAGACAGAGTTTACTCTCTTTTAGAAGTGATAATTTCTATTTGAATGTCAAAAAAGACAACAAGAACAAGTATCGGTTAGCCTAATAAATGTACATTCTTATTTACGATAAAGGTTCGTTTTAAGTACTACCTTTGTGTACTTTCTCTTACATTGAATTGATATACTAAATGATATTGTGTTAACAAAAGCATTTTAGTAGAAAATTAATATTATGAATACTGTAGACTTTTTGAAATCCGTCAGTATATTTACACTAACGTAAATCCACTGAACCGAACTTATCCATTTATGATTTTTTTATCAAACAAAAGACTGTTTCAAATGCAAAACCAATATAACGTCACCCTTATGTTGATTCAGTGTTCTTTATATTATGAATAACGGATCAATTCGTTTTATAAATAGATGTTGCATATTACATTTGAAATTAAATGAAGTCATTAGCTATTCCAATATAACTTGCCGCTTCCGATGGGAGAACGTTGTTGTTCAGACTGCTTGATTGATTACACTTTCAATACCTGTGTTTGAGCAATATTAATGATTAACATTAGATAGTTCGGGTTGTCCCTTCAGCTCCTTCCGCTATAGTAGAGTATCAAATCTTTGTAATGACTTATAAAATTAGACTAAAGGTTCCGTACTTTATACACTGAAAATATAATATACATTTTAACTATTGAGAATCGATTTATAAGCTATTTCGTTGTTTAATTGCAGCAATATCTAACTTTGAAAAAATCGTGAAATAAATGCAATCAAATGAAAGTGTATTGTTTGGCTTTGAAGTCCCGTCAGAGTCAATCAACGGCCGATAAGACTAATGGGATTGGATGTTTTATGTACCTGCTTTTAACATGAATTCACTCGGTAATCTATAAAATATATTAATTAATACATAGATTTTCTAAATGACTGCTATCCCACCAAATTGAGATATATTGCTACATATTTTGTAGACTAAGAAATAAACAAGTTTTATTCTTATAAGCCGCACGTCTCACCCATAAATCAATACAGAAGCCTATAAAGGAAGATTATCAAAGAAACAGAAACATCAGGCAGATACAAGACTTTACACAGCTACATATGGTATCGACGTATGATTTTGACGATGTATCTTATTGCTTAACCGTAATAAATAGACACTTAGTTCTGTTACAGTTACTGAATATTTAAGACAATATTTAAAATTGATATCAACATTCGTATGTACAACTAGTACATAACAAAGGCCATAGTTTTCGTAATCGCGTCTGATTTCACTAGTAAGCAAATATTGCCCACAATATATATACATCTCGTTAATAGGAAAAATGAACAATGAACAATATACATACTAGACTTCATACAAACGAAGTTCTAGAAAGTTAGAATTCACGACTTACGTATAAAAGTCCTTAGATTGATTGCTCTTGGGAGGAAATCGGTATTACCGGCGTTTGAGTAGAATAACATTTCTGTGTACAGTTGTCTGAATAGAAATAACTGATATTCTGTACTATCGCCAAACACTTGGTGTGTTCAATATGTGTAAACTAGCTTCGTTTTCCGACAAAAAATTGTGATTTCTAAATAATAAAAAAATATGTATCTCGCTTCAGAGTGCTGAAATCACTAGGATGATTTAAAAATTGTTTATAAACCGCTCTCGGAATGATAAGTGTAAAAGTCCAAACGGCGATTTTAAACATTTACCCCAGTTTACCAGGCTTGTTAACATAATTTTCAACCATTTATATTGGATAAGGTAGGAAATTAAGTTAGAAAAATCAGTTGAAATTTCCCATAACAGCTGAAAATTAAACCGCATAGGTAGTATATTTAAACCTTGAATTTCTGCAAGGTTACATTAAAGATAAAAGGATATATTTCTGTTATATAAAAAATTAAATCGTATAGATACGAATTAATTGAATGTGTTAGAAGGATTTTTCTTTGCAACAATTAGGTTTAATTAATTCGTATCTTCAGCATGAAGGGGTATGAAACAATCCATTTTCTTATTCTAACGTCATACTTTCTGCGTCGTATTCTGCAGTCTATATTGAAGTAGGTATCATCACCAGCAAATTTGTAAGTAAATTATTTATTTTACAAATTAGGTTATGTAATTTTGTTATAATAGCAATGTCATGCACCTAATATTTTTAGAAATGTATATCATAGTACTAATGAGAACTTCGAGACTGGTGCATTTGAAAACTTTAATTTGCAGTAAAAAAAATCTAAAAACTTTCTTTTGAAAGCTAATTAAATGCAGTTGAAACTCTATTCATTAATTTATGCAATTTTTATTCATAGCCTTAAAATGGATGTAGTGGTTTTATCTTAAAATCCGAGAAAACGGATAACTAATGATTAAAAAAATATTAAGGAAATAGTATACGGGGTGTGGCCGTGAAAGTCGATGAGAAAAGCCTCCAACCTGTAGAGCCTTGAGCTCCTGCGTAGGCGAGCGCACCTGTTGGCTATAACGTCCTTTAACTCATTTCAAGTTTTACTTATATCTACATACTCACCCTTCGCATAACTCGGAGAGAAAATGAAGATGTTTTCATATTTACTTTTTTTACTAGCACACACTTGGAAAAACAACGCGGCAGCGTGCAAATCTTTTGCACGTTTAATGAATATATTGCAAAAATAGTTAGAAAATATATTGTTCTTTTTTTTTGAGATTTTGTGATCTGAAACGGAGCGGGCGATTCTTAGGACGGCATAAACGCAACTAATATTTCGCCCTGTGCCGGCGGGGTGAAAAGGATAAATGTTAGATCGTCCGAACTGTCGTATGTGCAACATTGCAAATGGAAAATCGACTCTATGCTCAACTCGCTAAAGAACACATTCGATTGTAAGTACACCAGAGCCTTCAAAGGATATTTCTTCCCTCTCGTTCTCGCACAGACTGGGTTGGACTAAACATTGATACAGGATGAATTGAATTTATTCTTGTGCTGAAGAACGTCTACCCCTGTAAAGAGCGGAATTTTCCTCGCTACTGCATCCATTACTCGTTTAAAACAGGATTTATTGGCGTTTTAACAAAGAAAATAGCACTGGATAGTGTATGCTACGCGAATTTATAGTGCAAAGGTCACGACGTTGCCATTGACTACGAAGATCTGTAGCACAAGGTTTGCATCGGTCGAGAAACATTTTAAAGCCAAATGAAATTTTGTACAGTTTTATTACCATTATTTATATTGAAAGGAATTTGATAATTTAAACTTATTTTCCTTTTTATCAGTTGTTTGGTGAACATTGTTTGGTTTTTATTGCTTTGATAAAATTAATTCAATACTTTTTCAAGGACATAGAAAGAAGTGAATCTATTTATTAGATTCTTAACAGCACTTTCTTCTTCTCACTTTCTTCTGTTTGACTCTTCTATATACGATTATCATTACTTTTATCACTAGTACAATAAGACACTAATATTGTGCTCCATTTAATTAGCGGCAGCTTCTACATTTTCACGGACGCTCCTCTGATATTAGTCGTTATAATTCTGTACTATACTATAAATGGTTTATATTATTAATTCACTTTTTGTTCTTCTCATAAAGTGTTCTACTATTAAAACAATTAACATGGTTTCATGTTTTAGTGTGATCTTGTTTTACTCCATAAAAAATTATTATGTGTTTGTATTAAGACTATATATATGCATTAAAGAATTAATTACAAAACTCTTTAATTATATAATATTCTTGACACTTTACACTTTATAATCTTCCTTCAAAGAGTGAAGTCAGTCTGGCATTAAATAGTTTTATTGGCTCGTATAAATAGTGACTCGAATGATAAAGCACTGTTAATACTAAATAAATCAAGAATGATTACTGTTAATTAAAATCTGCTGAAGCGAGTACTAATGAAAATGAGAACCGAATGTTTCGAATAAGTAATTTTCTTTTCCATTTTTTAATGGTTCTTGCAATTGGAAAGCAGTTGATGCGCGATTTTCCCCCTTTGTACAATCGAATTTCACTTTTCTCATTCCCTCGCATTACGCTTTCAGCTAAAAATACCTAAAGGAAATAATAAAAGCTAATATATAAAGCTTAAAGTTATACATGACTAAAAGGAGTACTACCGCTTAAATACTTTTTTATATACCCTTATAAGAATTTCCAAATATACTCAAACTAAAGTCTCTTTTGCTTTGTCTGATTGTTTGATTCTGAATATTGTATACGTTTTGCACAGCCTGCATTGTCTCCGATCTTCGACAAGCAGACGGTCACCAAATCTGACACTAACATTACCATTTTCGAAAAAATACGCCCTCCTACATTTTTTTTCTTTTCAATTTATAAGTTACTCAGTGAGGTCAATTTCAGTTCATGTTCCGTTGTAAGGTTGCCTTCAATGGATTGCTTAGTAATACTACGGCCTCTATTATTTGAATACTGTATTCTTCTAATATATTTTATAAAAATATTGACATGAATTTTCTTGAACCTGTATCAAACGATAATTTTTACAATAAAAATAGAAATTATATAATTTCCATTTTTCCAATATACATTTTGAATTCATTCTTTATGCAGAGCGTGCCAAAGACCGCACAGTCGAAAGTGCATATTTGTGGAAGCTAGGTAAAGCTCAAAATCAGTGCGACTGAAAGCTCTGTTTATTTCGCCTGAAATGAGAGTCTCAGAATCGAAGATAAACTTTGTGGAACGGAAAGTTATGCGTTCACTGAAAATTTTATTTCGATGAATGGATAGTTTTATAGGCGTAATACAACAACTGTCCAAAATAAAAAAAAAATCCATTGATATCCAAAATGTATAATATTATAATTTTTTTACTATGCTCTATATATTTAAACTTAAAGAAATGATTATACAGTATAACCATATATATTTAGAGGTTGAAATTTTATATGTTTTTTTTAATTTATACATTTGTGTTTATGTATTTAATTATGTGTAAATTTTTTTAGGTAATTATTTCGATTTAAGATAATTATTTGTCAAACTCTTATTTCAGCAAAAAATATTTTAGGTCTGAAATTTTAGCTATGCTCAACCATTTTTTTAACTCATCTAAATGAGATCTGAGTAATCGTAGCACGACGACATATAAGTTACTACGGCGTAGAGCAACGTAGCGTTATTCAATATACAAAAGTAAATTTGCCCATTGAAGTACAAATCTTGGTTTCATTTGCTGTAATCTAATATATAAAATTCTCGTGTCACGGGGTTCGAAAATGAACTCCTCCGAAACGGCTGGACCGATTCTCATGAAACTTTGTGAGTGTATTGGTCGTCAGCCAACATCTATTTTTCATCCCTCTAAATGTTACGGGTAGTCCACCCCTAAATCTTATTTTTGTGACAAAATTTTTAGTTTCTATTTTTTTATGATACAACAAACAAAAATACTTCTACGATTAACCCTTATTTTTTATTTATTAATTGAAAATTGAAATCACATGTATATGGCAAAACAACGTTTGCCGGATCAGCTATATAGTATATATATATTATAATATAAAATTATAGCAGTTTCATTGCGTAGAGTAATAATATAATTTCCAACCGCTGGGAGTTATATAATTGCAAATTACTAAGAAATCGCCGGCCATGTTTATTTCTATAGGGCGGTAGCGTGATAGTATTCCCAGTGGATGGAAATAGATGACCTAATAGGTAAGGCGTTCCGCGAATAATTGCAAATATATTTCATCGTGTTTCAAGGCAACTATGCCACATTCTTGTGTATTAATATTTATTTAATCGTAATAATTTAGCCATATAAAAAATCTTATCGTACTCTATTTATTATAATACTGTTTCGTTTCTTTATGTCATATTGTGTTAAGAGATTGAGATTGATTTTAGTCATGGCAGTTCAATCCAGTTCGCGCAAACCACAACGGTCAAAAGGTTTTCCAAACCATTTTCAAGAGTAGAAGAATTCATGTGTAAAAAAGAAGTAAAGAGGGCCAGGAAGGTTAATCAAGCAGTCCATCTGCATTTTTGGCGTACACTCCAGCGGGGGAAAAGGATTGATGAGAGAGAATAATGATGCATTTCTTCAACTGGGCCCGAACTCCCCAAGCCTGTGAAGAGAGCGATGCGTATATTTTCCTTGCTATACACAAGGTCCATTCCACACCTTAAATAGTCGTAGAGTGCCGTCGGAAGACTGTGAGTTGTGTGAAAAGGTACCTGTCACCGCTTCCCCCTGGTCGGTTGGTCTGTTATAGCCAGTACCATATAAAAATAAGATGTTGCAATCTGGTTGCTTTATTTTTTGTTTGCTCGAAATAACTCAAGTTAAAATGTGAAAAGTAATAATAATAAATAATAATTATATAACTAAAACACTCAGCCATCATACAAATGCATGTGTTCGTCAGGTGACCGGCATGGTGACCATTACTCTCCACCTGGGTCGTCAAAATATTGCTATAGTATGGATACACAGATTTAGATATATTGTGCCTGATAATAATGACATTTTATGCGCGAACAACTGAAATAATGAGCAAATTGCGAGCCACCATTTATTGAACTTTTGTGCCGAAATTGAGACAATATATTAAATTTTTGCTAGGAAAAGTAGACGTGAATATAAAATTGAGATCATATGGATTCACCCCCCCGCGGAAAGAAAGGTTATTACAAGATTGTAGGGAGTAAACTTTGATAATAAATTAACATTCAACGAACACTACGACTTTATAGCAACAAAAAAAAAAAAAAAAAAAAAAAAAAAAAAAAAAAAAAAAAAAACCCCCACCCCCCCCCAAAAAAAAATTTTTTTTTTTTTTTTTTTTTTTTTTTTTTTGGTGGTTTTGGGGGGGGTGGGGGGGGGGGGCGCCCCCCCCCCCCCCCCCCCCCCCCCCCCCAAAAATAATTTTTTTTTTTTTTGTTTTTTTTTCTTTTTCTTCCCCCCCCTTCTTTTTTTTTTTTTTTTTTTTTTATAATAAATTTTCTCCTCCCAAACAAAACCCCCCAAAAAAAAAAAATTAAATTACCCTTTCTCTTTTTTTTTTTTTTTTTTTAAAAAAAAATTTTTCCCCCCCCACAAAATAAAAAAAAAATATTTTCCCCCCCCCCCCCCCCCCCCCCCCCCAAATTTTTTTTTTTTTTTTTCCCCCCCCTTCTTTTCTCCCCCCCCCGGGTTTTCCCCCCCCCCCCCCCCCCAAAAAACAAACCCCCAAAATTTTTTTTTTTTTTTTTTTTTTTTGCCCCCCCCCCCGGGGGGGGGGGTTTTTTTTTTTTCCCCCCCCCCCCTTTTTTTTTTTTTTTTTTTTTTTTTTTTTTTTTAAAATATTTTTTTCCCTTTTTTTTTTTTTTTTAAAATTTTTTTTTTGTTCCCCCCCCCTTTTATTTGTTTTTTGTTCCCCCTTTAAAAAAATTTTCCCCCCAAAAAAAAAATTTTAAATGAAATTTTTATTTTTTTTTTTGTTTTTTTGTTATTTACGTGTGGGTGACCTTTTTAAATAAATAAATAAATAAAATAAATTGTCTCTTCATACACGTTTACAATGACCTTATTTTATACGAAATTTTTGACTTTAGTGTATTACAACTTTTGTATAAAATGAATATATATTATTTTTTAAGGACTTCATTTCATACTTAGATCGAACAGGTGTATTTACACTAAAAAGCACTCGAAAAGTCCACTTATATACCAAATTCGTAACGACAATTTAAACATTACTGATACTAGTGTTATATGTATTGATGTTTTTAATTTCTTATTGCTGCGATTTACTGCTGGAATATATTTATCTATACATGCATACAAAAGTTAATTTCAAATATATACATTTTAATTACTTCATTGATGTATATGTCTTGGTTTTTATTAGACATGTTAGTCAGTTACTCATATATTATTAACTGTAGGTAATATAATTTTCTATACTAAATCTAAGTGAAATGTAACACGAACCAGCTCGTAGCTAACACTCCCAAAGACCGGTAAAATTTGTTAACACGCTAAAATTCGTGTCAGTAATTACTGTTGTGAGGCAAAACATGATGTAAACTGGTGGTAATTAATGCCAGAATAAGTAAAAGTACAGAGAAAATATACTGCGCATATAGGACAACAGATTAAATAGAATCTACATGACAAGTGTTTTAATAGGAAAAAATCTTACTAATTTATAATATGAAAGTTGTTGTGTGTCTATTTATTACTTTTTCACATTCAAACGGCTGGACTTATTTTTATATATGGAGGAGGAAGACCGGCCAGTTTGTCAAAATCTTCATATTTAGACATTATTGGGGGTATTTAAATGCAGTAGCAAATAAAAATCACAGTAAGATAACGTAGATTAAATACAAATAATTAAGGACACTTAAGAATTGTTAACACTCAAAAGAACTTGGTAAACCCAACATACGCGTGCGACAAGACCTTCTCATTCATAGCTGAGAAAATCCTACTTCGCACCGCAGTCTACACACGGATTAAACGCGAACGCAGACGAATATCAACCTTCGCTTCGTCTCCTGCTCGATGAGATTCGACGATTTATATATATTACATAATATTTATGTCTACTTATGTAATGGTGTAGACGAGTCTTAACTCGCTGATCCGATTCCATCCCCGAAACATTATAAATAATCATATCTACTTTTTACCAGCATCATTTTCTAAGAAACAATAACATTTTCCTTCCGAAGCCACATTTGATTTCCATTAAAAAAAGCTTCACTTAAAGTTGAGTGCATCGAGTAATAAACATGACAGTTTAAAATAAACTAAAGCATTTGCGTGACAATCTAGAATAATACGAAATATTTTGTTTTAAAATCTGATCACGACTACTCAATATCACCCAATTATAAATTTTAATAGCCAATCAACTGCAAACGATCGATTCTTACGACGTCTCGACAATAAATCTCGAATCCCGAAAGGCTCAAACGTGAGTATATACGAGAGATAGTATATATTTGTGTATTATTAATGACTATCTAATATTTACGATATTTCGACTGTCATATTATGAATATATATATAGGTATATTTACATAGTTTAATATTATATATGTCAAATTGCAATTCACATTTAAACACACAAAACATAAAAGTAAATAATATCAGGCGTTACTTTGCGGAAGTGCATAATACAAACCTCTAATAGACCAATCTACAAGTGATACGGCGTATTTGGTTTTGTAATATAAAAGTACATTTAGTTTAAATGTTTAACATGTCAACAACAAAGCTAGTATGACAAATGACACATTATTTATACCTGTATCTTCTATACACATGTAGTCGCTCATTGAACAGTGCATGCCTGTTAGTTCTTGTCTTTTGTAATTCAGCGTTACTCAATGAACGTTGTTTGAACGCTCTTCGTTGAGGCAACATACTGATTGTGGTATTGGGACGAAACGTACGTCGAGTGTTTGAGGTGCGCGGAATATCGCTAATAAATTGGTCTAATAAAATTGTATACCGTGGACTTTCGCATAGTAACTTCAGATTTTATTAACTTTTTTCATACTTATTTTAGTTAAGTTATATACGCTTATAATAAACTCACGGAGTTGAATTACTGAGATAGTTTTCTTCGATCGGATAGTTTAAATAACAGGGTTTGTCTTGTTTCGTAAGCAGAAAAGTGTGGAAAAGTAAATAGGAATATAATACAAATATTATACACATATTATAACGTCGTTAATGTAACTACTAATTTTTTATACTAAATTCATTTATAATTGTGGTGTTTGACATGCCGGATTCAAGCATGTTAATTCATAGGGAAAATTTTAAATGACCAGTTCTGTTCCATCGGATAAGTTCAAGGTTCAGTTAAAGGAATAAGCAATCAACGTATTATAGTATTTGACGCATCAATATTCAGTCTAATCCTTGTATATACACTTATTTCGTGCCTACACTCCCCATATCCCCTCAATTTGCACAAGTCACGTATTCCAGCGATGAAATTTTAGCCCCAATCAATACTGTCATATATTATATATAACAGATAAGTTTTTGTTTCGTATAGCGTGAAGTTTTTAGATTATTCAAAGAAATAGGAATGGAAAATTAAAAAGAATACATACCTATCAACCTTAATAGTAAAGTGATATTAGTAGAAATTCGTTTTAGGACTGCTAGGAATGTTTGGTAGTAGGCAATGTAACTGGAACCAGTGTGAGTCTGCAGGTCGGATGATTCCATCTTCCCATGACCTAGTAGAGTCCCGTTTTGTAGTGTATTTTGAACCTACAGTCTAGAATCCTAACCACGTGCCAATATCCATTCAGTTATTACATATGAAAGAATTGAAGTTGTCAAAAAATATCTTTAATATACATGAATTTTGGTATGTCGTGACCATACACGTATCTGTATATAAAAACAACAGTTCTTGTTTTGTTAAAAAAAAAAAAAAAAAAAAAAAAAAAAAAAATTTCCCCCCGTTTTTTTTTTAAAAAAAAAAAAAAAAACCCATTGTTTTTGGGGGAGCAAAAACTTTTAAAAAAAAAAAAAATAACCCCTTGAGTTCTTATTGAGAAGCTTAGAATACCTTATCTGCTAACAATGTTGACGTATTCAGCGACAACGTAATGGTATATAAAATAAAAATTATCGGGCTGGAGAAGGTTAATTTTTAATTAAGCTTTTAGTAAATTAGTTTAGTTTGTTTACTATATTTCCGTTTAATACAATATTAGTTCAAAGACAGTAGAAAACAAGTATTCTGTTTAGTACATTACTGTACTGATGCTTTTTTTTATTAGTAAAAAAAAAAAAAAAAAGTTTGTTGAGACAAAAAATTAATAAAAAAAAATTTGGGTAGGGCGCACCAACTACCGGAGTGCGCTGGACGAAAAGAAACTTATTTAAAAAATCACATGTAAGTAACAACTTAAGTCTTATTTTAGAAGTCTATTTCTAGAATGCGCCTGCGCGCGTCTTATATGTTAATTCAATCCTAATCTTTCAATTCAAAGTATCAAACCTTTATTTCTTTTATAAAATTTTGGATCCAATCGAGGTTTCTCTTTGATTTTGTTGTCCAGTGCATTCCATACATTATCTAGAGGTAAAGGTAGTATAGCTTTCTTTATAACTAGGTAAGTATTCGACAAATAATTTTATAAATAATTTATTACTTAAAAATATACGTCTATCCAGCTTCTCCCAGTAAGTATATTTCAGTGTTGCATTAATAAAATATAATAAAACAAAATGGAAATTTTTTCTTCTATTATTTATTCATTTATTTACACTTTAGTGCACACCATACATACATGAAATAACAAATGTTTGCAATAGAACAATCACAGAAGATACAATTAGAAAAGAGAGTAGGGGATACATAATTATTACGTAATGCAAAGGGCGGTCTTATCGCTTATGAGCGATCTCTTCCAGACAACCCATGTGAAGGAGAATTATTATATTAATAATATATTATTTAATAATATATTTATAAAAATAAGGGTATTATTTCGTTTATTTACATAAATAAAACTGAACTCCAAAATTCAGTTAAACCAATAGTGTATCTTTTTAATTAATCAAACAGACAATTTCAGATTTCATCTACTCTACGACTCTCTATAATTTAATTCCGTTTATCGGATATTCTTAATCCGAGCTTAAATTCCTTTATTTATCTTAGGAGAGCATAATCCCGCGTCTGGGGCATACAATGTTTAGATTCGCTAA